>CAWUFW010012109.1:0-564237 GCA_963921515.1 Calotriton arnoldi
ATATATATATATTTTTTTGACAATCTTTTTATTAACATTGCTCATAGTACCATAAATTACAGGACAGTAATCATACAGCATGTGATGGAATTGCGATATACAATACAGATTAAGACATTTAAGGGCACAAGTGGGGCATCCAAATGTTGAGTTCATGTCCCTGACTCTCCCACCGTCGCCCTGTATTTCCGCCAAGGCCCCCAGACTTTCTTCCATTTCTTAGTACAACCTCTACTCTTATAAATAGTTTCCTCGGCTCTCTGGCACCAATCTAGGTCGCGCATCCATTGGTCCCACTGCGGAGGTGCCTGCGACCCCCAACCACTGGCAATGTTCCTTTTTGCCACACCGGCTGCCAACGCCAGCCAGATCTCATCATATCTAGACCAATCAGTGTCACCCTTGATCATTAGCAACAACCACCTGGGCTCCAACGGTACCGTGGAACCCACTACAGCTGACATCGTATCCGCGACCTTGGTCTAGAAGGGCACTATCTCTGGGCATTCCCATAATATGTGGTAGAAGGTGCCTTCACCCCGACATCCCCATGCACAAAGGGCCGACTGACTCCTTCCCCATGCATAAAGGTGGGTACTGGGGTAGTATATGCGGTGTAGAATTTTAAGCTGCACTAACCTGAACATAGAACTAATTGCTATCTCGCGCGGACTCTGCAAGGCGTCCTGCCAGTTGTCATCTTCCAGGGCATCGATGTCCCTCACCCACATTGCCCGCAGTGCCACCAAGGGATCAGGCATATTATTTATGAGTTTACGGTATATGGTGGAAGTAGGTTTCTCCAGTATCGGGTCCAGGAGCAGTCTATCCTCCATGGGAGAATACTCCAGGATTGACGTGTCTCTCCGTATGTGTGAGCGCAAGGCATGGGAGAGGCGTATGTAGTGGTAGTGTTGTGAGTCGTGAAGGTCATATTCCTTTTTGAGGTATGCGAAGGATCGGGGGGCATCCCGTTTCCAGACGTCTCCCAGATACTCAATGCCTATGAGTTTCCATCCTCTGAAACCGGTCAATCGAGTCACCTCTGTCAGCTGATCCCCAAGCCACAAGGGGGTTCTTCCCGTCAGGGAGCCCGACCACCCCAGGAACCTGTTCGCCTCCCTCCAGCACTGAACAACCACCCCTGTATGTGTAGGTCAGTCCCTTCGTGGCTTCCGGGCATAGAGCAGTGACTCACAGTTCTCCCCAGCATGACCATCCGGTCGACTCTGTAGGCCGGTTCCGACCCTTCCGCGTATACCCAATCGTTAACCACCTGTAACTGTGAAGCCCAATAGTACAGCTTGATGTCTGGATGGGCCAGCCCCCCATCATACACCCCTCTCATCAGCTTGTGTAACGCTATCCTTGGGTTGCCACCATCCCAAAGCAACGTTCGTAGCACCTGTGATATTCGTGTGAATACCCCAGTTGGAACCGGATACGGTGTGTTTTGAAGAATATAGAGGAGCCGCGGTAGTGCTAGCATCTTAAACATTGCGGCTCGACCCATGAGGGAGAGAGGCAGCGACCTCCAATGGCTCACGTTGGTCCCGAGGCGTATTAATTGGGGCTCCAGGTTCCTGGCAAAGAACTCCCCCCTATCTCTGGTAATATACACCCCCAAATACTTAAACCCGGCTATTGCTATGGAAGCGGGACACCTAGTCGGAATCCGCGGGGGGGACCCGAAAGCGGATAGATCACTGACTTTGCCCAATTAATGGTGTAGCCAGAGTAGCTACCGAATAATTCAAAGAGATGTAGTGCCTGCGCTATCGAGTGGTATGGTCTGGCCATATATAGCACAATATCGTCAGCGTATAAGGAGATACGCTCTTCCCACTCATCGGTCAGCGCCAAGCCCCAGAATGACCTGTCCCTCTGTTGTAAATTAGTTCTTCATGTAACATGGCTGACAGTGGTCGTTAGCCCTTTCTTTGTGTTCTTACCTCCTTAGCCTCACAGAATACCTATGTGTGTTCTAACTTGTACCGGAGTGTTCTACTCTTGTCAGTAGATGGTCTGGTCAGCTGGCGAGGTGTTGTACTCAGCTGTGTCCTACAATAAATCTACATGTAACCAACTAGAAGTATCCTGTGATCCATCTACAACAATTTGGCGACGATTTAGCTGACCAGACCAGAGAGGATACTATCAAACACAGCTTGAGCAGCACCTCACAAAAAGAATCCACTGCGGTCCACCTATCTGCTGCCAGTAACGTGGTCAAAAGAAACAAGAAACCGGACAAACGAAGGGAAACTCAAAAGAAACGAAACCAAGAAAAGAAAAGTGTACCTTCCCCAACCGTGAGTCAATTACTGAGAGCAGCACCTCGCACCAAGAACCCAAGACGGTGTGTCACCCAACTGCGGCGAGAAGCAAGGAGAAAAGAAACCAGAAATCTGTCAAACGCAACATTTCGCCTTGTTATTCTAATTCACACGCAAGCGGCGGTTTGAACCATTATGTAAATCGCAAACTGTACCGATGTTAAGCGCGTATTTTTTTCTAAATGAAAATTGACACGCTAGTTGACAGGCAAAGAAATCTCGAGTATTGGCAGTTTCTGTCACGCTGAGCATAGTAATTCCCTTTGAGCACAGTGACCTGTCAGTTGTCAAAGCGTCACAGGGAAGCACAAACGAGTCAAAACTAAGGGGCCGATTCCGATCTGGGTCGGAAAGCTCTCCGACCGATCCGGTTTGTTTTCCGACCGAGCCGGACCCCTGCAGTCCGACCGAACGAGTACGATGCGGCCGTATGCTGCCGGACTTGGTTCGGTCAGACTCCCATTGAAGTCAATGGGAGCCGGTCGTACGATGTGACTCAATGGGTACGTTGCGCACAAGGGGGCCCCCTGTAGTGGGTACGCGTTGGTGCCATCTGCACCGTACACGCATGTATAGGGGGGACCCATGGGTCCCCCCTGTGTCCGACTCGTACGGGTGAAGGGGGGTCCGGCACGGACCCCCGAAGTCCGCGTCCGGGTGCTTTTTCGTGTTGAAGGCTCCGACTCGATCCGGCTGTCCGGATCGTACTGGCTCGGTCGTAAAACATCTCCATTGCGTGCCACGGATCGAGTGCGAACGAGTCGGACGGAGCGGTTCGGACCCGGAAACGAGTCGGTCGGCGATTTTGCGTTCGCTCGCATCGTACTTGCTTGCTCGGACGACTGTACGAATCGGTCGGAAACACAGCCTCCGACTCGGATCCGGTAAAGCCGAATCCGATTCGGAGCCCTACCGACCGAGATCGGAATCGACCCCTAAGTCTGTTAATTCATTGTTAACAGTGCCACCTGGTGGATATTTGTAGTATTTTGAGTGCTTCCGTTTCTCAATATGGATTTCTTTTCAAAGGCAGGCAGAAAGAGTGTCTTGAAAGTAATACTTGACGATAACAAAACCTACTGCTGCATTACTCTACTTATCTGCTTTTGAAAGCCAGAACGATCTTAGGCAGTCCGAGTGATCTATGAATCAAAGCAAAGAGAAGCTTCACTATATAGTCATGGTGGGATCTATGCAACCACAGGGAGTTGTGCCTTGAGACATTTGATCTTAGGGATACACACATGTGGTGTGATGGTTTTTATGGTGATGTTCAAAAGCACATAAAAGTAATGTCTCAGAAGAAACACAAAGGTGAGAGCACAGCACAGATGTGAGCATTTAAAAGAAAAGAAGCGTAATGGATAATAAATCGGGAAAAAACCTGTTAGGCAGCCACCATCAACTCCTGGAGAGAGTAATTCATTTAATTTCAGCGTTTGACAGAGAGCAGCTCAAAAGCAAGTGAGGCAGATATAGAAAAAAAAATCAGACTTAAAGTCATAAGAAGAGATGCCACCGTTAAAAAGTATAGAAAGACTGTAGATCTCAAGAGAAGAAATGCCAATTACTATTTCAATATTGACCTGGAGAAAACCATTGCGACTCAAACTCCAATTCAGGGAAAACGAAGGACTGTGA
Source organism: Calotriton arnoldi (assembly GCA_963921515.1). NCBI lineage: Eukaryota > Metazoa > Chordata > Amphibia > Caudata > Salamandridae > Calotriton > Calotriton arnoldi. The sequence goes on from CAWUFW010012109.1 coordinate 3,978, forward strand.
CCCTTGAACCAGGACCGGGAGAGGACAAAGCATGTCCCAGGACCGGCAGAACCAGGACCGGGAGAGGACAAAGCATGTCCCAGGACCGGCAGAACCAGGAACCGGGAGAGGACAAAGGAAGTCCCAGGACCGGCAGAACTAGAAGGGGACAAAGGATGTCCCAGAATCAGTACCGGGAGAGGACAAAGGACGTCCCAGGACCGGAAGGGGACAAAGGCCCCAGTATCAGTACCGGGAGAGGACAAAGGACGCCCCAGAACCAGAAGGGGACAAAGGTCTCACAACCAGTACCGGGAGAGGACAAAGGAGGTCCCAGGACCGGGAGGGGACAAAGGCCCCAGAACCAGAAGGGGACAAAGGTCTCAGAACCAGTACCGGGAGAGGACAAAGGAGGTCCCAGGACCGGGAGGGGACAAAGGTCCCAGAACCAAGAGGGGACAAATGTCCCAGAACCAGGAGGGGAGGTTTCAGTGAGTCAAGAACTGGGAGGATGATCCTGCAGCCCATAGAACTGAGACTGAGTCCAGAACCAGAAAATAAAAGAAAATCTTAAAAAAAAAATGAGACTGAGAGTCAAGAACCGGAAAAACAGAGGCCCACAACCAGAGCAAAAGGCCAAAGATTGAAGAAAGAAGTCTGGAACCGGAGAAGGAGAACCAAACTAAGGTCCCAGAACTGGCAATGGGTAAAGGTCACAGAACCTGTACCAGAGGGCTCAAAGGTCTCTGAACTGCAGAACCTGAGAAAGTGAACCAGATTCGAGACAAAGTGAATCTCAACCAGGACTAAGTGTCCATCCATTGAAGAAAGAAAACTTCAAGTTACAATAAAAACTCCTAACATCACATGTGGTACTGCACTTGGAAATCTCGAAGAGTACCCAGGACTGTAGTATCGGTAAAGCATGGAGGCATTTGCTGAACTGTTCATCTTCAACTTAGAGCGGAAAGTGATGGTGGACATAAACAGATTGAAGGAAGTGGACTTTCTATTCCTGTTTTTTGCTGGTCAAGGACAGATTGGAGAAAGTGGACTGTCTTTTCCTGTTTTTGTCAGTCTAAGGGGAGTAGGTGGTGGTGATACCTATTAGTTGTTTTTGGTGATGTGTCTCACCTCACATTTCACTCTTAACACTCTTTGCCCCTAAACGCTTGTTTGCCTTCACGAACTAAAATAGTTCAAGAAGTCTTAGACTTCCTATCTGTCTTAATTATTATTGTTGTTGTCTCCCATACATTAAGCTTCTTTTTTGTGATTTGTTATTTATTTCATTTTTCTGTAAAGGAGGAGGATGTGTTGTAAATTAGTTCTTCATGTAACATGGCTGACAGTGGTCGTTAGCCCTTTCTTTGTGTTCTTACCTCCTTAGCCTCACAGAATACCTATGTGTGTTCTAACTTGTACTGGAGTGTTCTACTCTTGTCAGTTGATGGTCTGGTCAGCTGGCGAGGTGTTGTACTCAGCTGTGTCCTACAATAAATCTACATGTAACCAACTAGAAGTATCCTGTGATCCATCTACAACACCCTCCTGATCCAATGAGCCAACGGCTCAGGGCCAAGGCAAACAGGAGGGGGGACAGAGGGCACCCCTGTCAGGTACCCCTCCGTAAAGGGAAGACTTTGTACACAGCACCGTTGACTCTCACCCTCGCCACAGGCTGCTCATATAAAAGTCGCACCCAGCTGCAGAAAGTCAGGCCGAAGCCCAGTCTCCGGAGCACCATGAACAGGTATGGCCATTCGATACTATCGAATGCCATTGAGGCGCCCAGTGCCATCAATGCTGTCTGGGTGTTCCCCACGTCCACTGTCATGTGAAGAACTCCATAGAGACGACGTAAGTTGTGACGGGTGCTCCTGCGTGGCATAAACCCTGATTGGTCGACGTTCACAAGATCTGGCAAGACCGGTAGCAGTCTATCCACCAAGGCCTTGGCCAAGACCTTGGCCTCCACATTAATAAGCGAAATTGGCCGGTAGGAAGAGCATTGATCTGCCGGCTTCCCTGCTTTGTGAATTACGACAATCGTGGCCTCCCGTTGGTCAGGTGGGAGCCTTCCCACCTCTCGCGCTTCCGAGTACATCTGAAGAAGGGGTCAATAATGACATTTGCCTGTCGCTTATATATTTCTACTGGGAGCCCATTTGGTCCCTGCGCCTTCCCGGATTGAAGGGAGCTAAGGGCTTTCCCTATTTCCTCCCCGGTGAAATCTGCCTCAAGGCAGTCTCTTTGGTCCTGGGACAACGTGGGCAATGCGAAGTCCTGTAAGAACTCCGCGCAGTCGTGTTCAGTCCTGGTGCAGACCTGGGTGTAGACCCCTTCGAAGTATGACGCGAATGCTTCCGCTATGTCCGTGCTATTGGAGGCTAGTGAGCCTGTCCCGTCGTGCACCTCGGCTACCCATGATCGCTCCCGATCCCGCCGCTCGAGCCACGCTAGTAACTTCAGAGCCTTATCTCCCACGTCATAAATTCGATGTTGCGTGGCGAGGGAGTAGGCACGCGCCTCACCCTCTGCCAGAGCCCGGAGCTCCCTCTGTTTAAGAGCCAAAGTGTGACGGAGGTCTACCAAAGACGCAATGTTGGCGTCCCGCTCGAGCCTCTCTATGTCGCTTTCCAACTGGCTGACCTGCAGGGATTCCTCTTTCTTTTGGGCACCAATCAGAGCCTGGGCCTGACCTCTCAGAACTGTCTTTTAAGCTTCCCATATCGTGATATGGGACTCAACCGAGCCCCGATTTTCTTCAAAGTAAAGCTGAGAACCCTCCGGGAGTTTATCGCCTATGGTGTCATCCCGGAGGCGCCACGGATCTATCCTCGGGAAGGACGCGCTATTGATCACCGGACCCTTAAGAAGGACGCTAACCAGGGAGTGATCAGAAATTCCCCGGGTAAGGATGTGAGGCTCCACAAAGTCGCCCAGCTGATCAGTGCATGTGAAGAAGTGGTCCAGTCGGGAGAAGGACCGTGTCGAGCCGAGTAGAACGTGTATTGTCAGTGTGAGGGGTGATGCGTGCGCCACAGCTCTCTAAGCCCCAAGGCAGTAGTGAAGCCATGTAACCCGCACTCCCCCCTGGAACCCTCCCAGCGCCCAAGCGGTCCAAGTCAGCGTCCATTACTGCATTGGTGTCACCACCCATCAGGAGGACTCCCCAGGGAAGGTCTGCCAGGAAGGAGCCCAGTCGTGCGAAAGTCGAAGAGTGTAGACCTGGCGGGATGTAGCATGAGCACAGGACTATGGTACGCCCCTCCCACCTACCCGCCACTGCGACCAAACAGCTCGTATCATCTGTCCATGTGCCCGAGATTACAATAGGCAGAGTGTTACGAATTAGAATACCCACCCCCCGAGAACCAGACGTGAACCCCGAGTGGGCCGCCATTTTATAGCCAAAGCGATCAAGGGCCTTACATCTGTTGCCCCGAAGATGCGTCTCCTGAAGAAGGACCACGTCTGGGGAATGCCTTTTCAGGTGCTGCAGCACCAATGTGCGTTTAACCTTGTTGCCCAGCCCATTCACGTTCCACGTCCATATTTTAACATGTGTCAGGTCACCCATTTGTGTCACGGAGCCTCCTCTTCCTCGGATAATCAAAGTCCCACATTGCTTTGTTAGGCCAATTCCCACATGCAAAAGAACTAAGCTGGTATTGAGCTAAACGTACCCACCCCCAAAAACCGACCCCCACCCCCCAACCAACTCCCCCCTCCCTGCCTCCCTGCTCGGTGGGTCCCCAACCTCCCACCTTCCAAACTTGCAGAGTGCCTGTCGCCCCATCAGCCCCAAATCAAACTTGAAGAGGGAACATAAGCTTGCAGTCAGCTAAAAGAGTTATACTTAACTAACGGAAGTCTCACCCAGTGTGGTAGGTATATTAGAGCAACCCTCTGCCAACTCCCCGGTCCCGCCCCCCCCCAACACTCCTGGCCATGCTGAACTGACATTGTGAATGTTGCGTCAGTGTAGCAATACATAGCGTTACAAGGACGTTTGAGTTCAATATCCTGGATTGTCCGTCAGAGTACTTTCGCCGTCCTGGAAACCAGAAACCCATGCAGACCCCCCATTGCTAAGGAAAGGAATCACCTCACGTAGCGGCACCGCCCTCAGTTACTTGAGCGCACTCTGTTCACGTCCCTTGCTGTCCGATGCCGGTCCGTCTGCGCCCCTTGTGTCTCGTCCGGGTGGGCGCTGTTCGGGTCTGCACGGGCCTCCATTTCTGCCCACTGTCCGCCATCCCTCCAGCCAGTCGCTGGCCCCTTCAGGTGTCTCAAAAAAGTATGCCTTTCCTCCATCCAGGATCTTGAGGCGAGCTGGGAAGAGCATCATATATTTCACCCCTTGTTCCATGAGGGCTCTTTTGACCCCTTCGAAGGACCGCCGCTGGCGCTGGACATGGAGAGTGAAGTCCGGGAAGAAACGAATTGTGGCATTTTCGAGCTTAAGATCACCAGACATCCGTGACGCCTGCAGGATGGCATCGCGATCCCTAAAGTTCAGGATTCGGGCTATGATAGTACGTGGAGGGGCCCCAGGCTTAGGCTTCCCCCCCAGTGTGCGATGGGCCCTCTCAACCGAGAAGAAGTTGGACAGGCGCTTTGGCTTCAAATTATTGAGTATCAAGTCCTCTACGAACCAGTCCGTGGTCGGCCCCTCCATGCCTTCCGGGACCCCCACTATGTGGATGTTGTTGCGCCTTGCCCGTCCCTCCTGATCCTCCAGCCGGGCATAGATATCAGTTTCGTTTTTCGTTAGGGCGGCTACCTGATCTTTCTTGTCTTTTTGTCTTTGATTGAAGACTACCAATGCCAGTCTCTGCCACTGCCACCTTTTCAGACATCTTGCGGAAGTCCGCTCGCAGTAGGTTGACCTCTTCCATCACCGAGTCCAGCTTGGGCTCCAGGGTTCCGCGGAGCTCTCTGATAGCCGCCATAATGTCTCTCAGCGACGGGTCTGGGCCATTGTCAATAGGAGCTCCCTGTTGGCTTCCACCCGGAGTTCCGTCCTCACTTCCCATGGCCACCGTGTATTTGTCAATTTGATTGGACTGACCTTCTCCTAGAGGTCTGTTGCGGCCCATGACCGGAGGCGCAGTCCTGTCGCGCGTGATGGAGGGAGCACCTCTGGCTTTACCGCTGTACACCCGTAGGGCCCTTGGGTGTCCTCCCACTCCAGGGGGCAATGCCCGCCACTCTCAATAATCAGGTGAAGTTCCCAGTGTGACGGCTCTCCCTCCGCCTCCGGCCGCCTCGGGTCAATCTGCTCTTGGGCACCGCCCCTCCACTCGCATTCAGTCGGGGCCCCCCCAAAAGTCATTCAAGGCCCACACCACTCCTGGCACAGTGCTCACCAGCGGCCGGTGCCTGCTGTATCCCGGGCTCCTGCTGTACTGGGATTAGGCCCCACCGGTTCCACAGGCCACTATGTGCAGAAACCGCATTCTCCACCAGCACTCCTCACACCTTGCATGCAGTGCTCTGATTCTGGCCGCGGCACCCTTGTTGCTCACTCACCAAGCTCCTGGTGCAAAGCATGCCGCTCCAATCGGGCCTCCGCCCCCGGCGGTCTCAGCGAGCTCTGGGTCTGTGCGAGCGCTGCAGACACGAGGCGCGGCGTCCGCGTGTTCCGTCGTGCCTCCCTCAGAATCAATCAAGGCCCATACTACGACCGGCACAGTGTTTACTAGCGGCCGGTGCCAGCTCCTGTCAGGGCCCGAACTGCGCCGGGACTAGGCCCTGCCGGCTCCGCGGGCCACCCCTCGAGGAGACCGCACACTCACCCGGCCTCCTGCACACTCCGTACGCAGTGCTCCGCCTCTGGCCTCGCCGCCATTGGCATTCACAAGCTGGGCTTCTGGTGCGGAGCGCGCCGCTCCGATCGGACCACCGCCCCCCGGCTGACTCGGTGGATTCCAGGACTGTGTGGATGCTACAGAAGCGAGTCTCGGTGTCTCACCCCCAGCCGCGCTCTCGCTATTTCTTGTTGCCGCCGTAGGGACCGGAGGACAGCACCTCAGCTACATCGTCCGAGTTCCTCATGCAGGGGAGCCTGCAACCGCCGTGCTCCTCACTGGCGGGCGCCATTTTGTTGCGTCAGCTCAAACGGCCCGGACCTCCGCATCTGAGTGTTAAGATGCCCGGGGGGGGGCCGCCTCAGGTCTACGCTGCACCCCGCCGCCTCCCGACGTCTTCAGACGCCGATGGGTGCCACTGTTGCTACGGATGATGTCGGATTTCAGGATTTAAACGCTGACCGCTAGCGCAGCTCTTTTAGCAAGCGGCCATCTTCCGCGGCTGCAAGCCACGCCCCTCTTTGAACATATTTTTGATAGAATTAGAAAACCTGATAGAATTATATAAAGATTAGTATTACTATGGCAGATACACAGGAAACAAGATCTAGATGTAGTTTTATGCGTAGGTGTTATAAAGCCTGTCTGTTTATTTTGTATATTAATAGTATTTTGGATAATATTAACAATTATAATACCTTTACATTTGATTAAAGAAGATACAATACATTCTAATAACTTGACAAGTCCAAAGGTAGACACTGACAGTAAGCAAATTCCAATTACTCACCTAAAACAGATAGACGCTAATAGTTTGCATCATGATAGATCAGTTACTAATTTTTCCTCAAATGTTTTCACTAAACTACTCTATGAATATGTGGAAACAATGGAAGTGAAGGATTGTTATGTATGTATACAGTTACCATTGTCTGTTTCAGAGGGTGTGACATATCATCACCTTCCTTTGACATATGGTGTAACCTGTAGTGTTTTATCAAGTTTATTGTATAGAACAGGAAAATTAGATTATTACTATTCAAATGTAGATACAATTTTTTTCTAAAGTCCCTGTAGTATCAGAGTTGAATAAGATAGCCCATGCAAATGTCATGGGAGATTTTTTCCTGACAACAAAGCCTTTAGATACAGCTTATGCTAGTAAAGATAACTTAACATGTTGATTGGAAAAGGAAGAGAAAATATTTTTGGAGATGGTAGAAGAAAGAAGGGCTAAGTTCCAGAGAAAAGCTGTCGAAGAGAAATTGAAAACACCACCTTGGGTTTTCAGAGAAGGCAACTATGACAAAAGCGAGACTTATGCTGCGGTGGCTCTGGATTGGTCACAGAAGGGAAAATTATGCTTACGTAGAGAGAAGACTAATTATAATTCCTATTTCATCGGTTCCAGTGAATGTGAAGATACCTATAAAATTATAGGGGGTTGGGGATTAAAGGGAGGAACTGATCCTGTCTTACCAGGTATATATTATGTCTGTGGGAACAAAGCCTATTATCGGTTGCCAGATCACTGGTATGGGACATGTTATCTTGGGATTGTCTTTCCAAAAGTCTATCATGTAGACGAAAGTACAAATGGAATCGATGAAGTAAGGCAAGGACTAAACCGTGTAAAAAGAGAAAGTTTTTCAGAAATTGTAGGAGATATATTTGGAGCATTGATACCTGGAGTTGGAGTTACACTGAATGCATACAAAATTCGACAATTGTCCACAGTGGTTGATCGTTTATCAACTGATACTGCTGGAGGATTCTTGATGATTGACACAGAAATGATTGCCATGAGATCTAAGGTTATGCAAAATCGACTTGCCCTTGATATATTATTGGCAAAAGAGGGTGGAGTCTGCGGAATGCTGAAAGTTCAACATTGTTGTACTTACATTCCAGACAAAAGTAAGAATTTGGAAGGATATATTCAGAATATCACTAATTTGCATAAGAAAGTAATCCAACTGGAGGTTGATGGTGTGTGCGAGAGACTAAGTAAAAGTTTCTCTACCATAACCAAGTGGTTTTCTTTTATAGGTAGTTCCTTAGTTGCAAAAATAATAGTACCAGTAGCTATTGTAGTCACTATGATACTCATGATACGAATGACGTATGTTTGTGTAAAGAAGAGTCGCAAAGAAAAGAAATAAAGGAAATTGAGTAAGGAACATAAGGAAAGGGAAAGAGAGATAGAAGAGTTAGAGATGGAGAATTTCAAAGAAAAATTGTATGAAAAATGTAAGGAGCAAGGGTCAAAAGATAAAATAACAACAGTCTAACTTGAAAAACCGTATGTTTGGGATTTTATGATGGTAAAACCATCAAAGGGGGGATTGATGGAGTGAGGTTTGCAAAATACATCCTCATGAAGTTTAATAACTCCATAATAATGTATTGACTGCATGAACTAATCAACTCCGGATACACACGTGAACACAGGGGGCAAACGCAATTTACATAATATGCTAAAACATGCTGGCATGAGTATGTATTAACTGTGTGCGCTTTGAAAAACCGTACTAATGCATGTTTATGCAGTGTTGTACATTGCACATTTTGCATGTTGTGCATGAATAATGAGAAGTTTGCTTTAAACTAATAAGCTTTCGCTAGGATTTGTTTAACACAGGGCATTAGTATGGTGGGAGGTAAACATAATGGGTTTTATTTCACCAATTAATATTCTTTTGTGTTTGTTTATTTTAGTACGGGATTGGGCCTGCATGAAAATGGCCTCTCGTTCAAGCCAGCATGTGGTTGGCCTGGTCGGTATGGAGTGCGCATGTGCCAAAAGGGGTCGCCTGCTCGCAGACTGCTGAGTGTACCCGGTGATGCAATCCACGTGAAGGCCATGTTGACCAGCGTCTTATTGTTTATGTGCCAAGATGCGACAGCGACTGTGGGAACAGCCATCACTACGTGTAATGCGAATGTGAAAACGGATATAATAATAGACATTGTAGCTGAATGTATAACTATGAATGTTAGTGATATACAAACTCAATAGTCTTAAATCCTTCCTTTGTCAGAACCAGTATAGGAAGGATTTGTGGGGAGAACTGGATGAGACGACCCTAGTGTGATTTACGACAACCAATCACAGACTGAGTTTCAACCGATAATGCAACATTGTAAGATAGTGAGTTAGGCAGAAAGGTATAATTGATATCCCAAATGGGGGGTGTCAGTCGAGACGAGACGAGATCAGATGAGGCGAGACAAGACGGAATCAGAGAGGGGAGAGGAGAAAGGAGAGAACACAGAAGAGAACGCATAGAGAAGATCCAAGACAGAGAGAGCAGTCCTGCACAGAATCAGAGAACTTTAGGTACGAGAACGTTGCAGGAGTGCTGGGGAGGAGACTGCGACTGAGGAGGTAGATTAAGTGGGAGATTAATTCTAGTTGTTAGTGTAGTAAATTCTGCTGCATCTGTCCTGTTTAACTTTGTCCTCCGAGCCTATCTCTAAGGTCCTTTTGCCACAACCTCGGCCAAGGAAGTGGTTTCCTATTTCTTTGGTGGGTATTGCCCTCCTTGTTTGCTTAAAATTGCAAATATATTTTCTGCAAGTATTTATGCTGTACCTTCTTTCCCCAGTCCCATGCATTGCTTTGATATCAGTGTAGATGATTCATTTTGATTACATTGCTTGATAATTTGTTCTCTTATATGCAATCTTGTATGTGCACTGACAATTTTTCACTACGAGCATTACTAAGATAAAATCATTAACTGAAGAAATGACTTTGTGGTTATTTAGTTAAATGTTAAACTGTTTAGTTAATCATAGTCACCATCAACTCTTCAACTAATGGTCCATCGACCAGAAGAAGAAGTTGAATTATTAATAGTTAGGAAAGGTACAAATGTTATTTAATGTGAAGTATAGTATTTAATAAAACTGTCAAATTAAACCCCCCAAATCCAGCGCCAATCATCAGGGATCATTTATGGGTAATGTGTGATGGGCCCCGTTGTTTGATAAAGAAATGTATGCATGATGAGATTTCCTTTGGCCCCTGACGTCAGGAATTTAGGGGTTGCGCTGGATCACTGGTCAGACATGCAGTCCTCCTCAAAGGTGACATACTATAGTGGTGTCATGTAGGGGTCAGCCTCGAGCAAATCTCCTGTCCCCTGTCTCCGAGACAATGCAGGCAGCACCTCCAGGTCAGAAGTGGTCTCACCAATGTCAGTCTTAGGTTGCTCATCTCTCAGAACCCCTGACCCTCTGGTCCTACCACTCTGAATGGGATCCACCACCTATCCCTTACTGTTCGTCTGGGCCTCTGTACCCTTGGCTTAAGTTCAGTACCCCTAAGAATCTGTTCTTTTGAGGTGCCCTGGGTGGCCTCCCCTCTCGGCTCTTTTCTTGCCAGTGGGTTTTCTTTACCAAGGAGGCAGTCAATGGACATCTGGGGATTGACAATGACCCTCTGAAAATGATGAGTACCCCCTTCCATTCTTCCATTCTAAGAATGTCATGGACATAGGGCAGACATTCTCCTGTCCATGAGCCTTTGTTACCCTAGAGACCTGTCCTGGCAAATACTAGTATGAGGAAACCAGCCTTGTTATCACCACGGTCTGGCTGGTACAGTTATCCTGCAGAGCAGTGACAGGGACCTCATTCACTGTGTTTTCCTGTAAGTGATGCCTAACCTCCTCAAGGATCATCAGCTTAATTTCTGTACCCACCTTCCAACTAAGGTATACTAGGGCATGCTCTACCCTCTCCTCTTGGGAATAACCTCCCCCTAGGGCTACATTAGCCACCCCTGTGGACTGCCTACCTGGGGGGGGGGCTTCTTGGAACATACGAAGTCCCTCTTCTTGTCCCTAGACTGGAGATAGTCAAAACACTAGAGTGGGTGAAAGGGCACCCAGGGCTTAAGCCCATCAAAACCTTACCTCCTGTGCTCAAACGAGGTCTGGGAATCCTTCCCTTCAATACACTTTTGGGGCCCTTTTTGGAACATCTCTGTATTATCCTGGCCTTCCCCTTCCCTCTGTGGAGGAGAACCTGACCTCCCCATTCCTGTACTCACTCTCGGGTACATTTTTTGACACTCTGGTTGTGATCCAGAGGTCAGCTTCCTTACCAAACTCTCTGGGCACAGTGAGCTTCATGTTTATTAGGTGCTGGCCCAACTCTGTAAAATAATTGCTTAAAATGTGCTGCTTCATATCCAAATGGTACAGCACATCCTTGACTTTTACTTTGCTGCCCTTGAGCCACACATCCAGTGCCTTGCAGAAGAATCCACACAATCTCCACCCATGACTAGTTTGACTGCTTCTGACTATCTTTGAACTTCAAATGATTCTTCTCAGGGGTTAAAACAAGATTACTGATAAGGGCTTCCTTCATGGGGGCATACTTTGTCTGGTCAGCTACATGTAGGTTCAGTAGGGTTTCCCATCCAGCAGTGGGCATGTGACTCCACAGACTGCCCCCATTCCTCCCATGGGACTCTATGCATACATAGGGCCACCTCATATCCTGCAAACCACCTTATCTATGTCACCCCTAGCACATAACTAGGTACCAGGTCTTTGGGAATGTGGACTCTTTTCTCTCTCCTATGTACTTCATTCTTTCTGCCATTTTCACTAGACTCAGAGACCCTTTTGGACATCATGTCCGAGTCTCTGAGGCTCCTCTCATGGGCCAGAATGGCCTTTTTCTTCTCCAAAGCCAGGGTCAACTTCTTTTCATCCAGTGCAATAGTGGCCAGTTGCAACATCAAAGCCCTCTCTGCTTCTCTGTCCTCCATCTCTGACAAACCATGGGAGGACACACTGCTCCCTGCCCTGGACAACACATGTGGAAATATTTTTTTAAGTTATGCAATGCATAAATAAATACATTAAATAATTAAAAACAAATTATAAACAGCAAAGAAACATTCATGTATTTTAAAAAATATATTATATTTTTAAAATAGTAAAAACGTTTTTAATATATTTTTTAAATGTATCGGCACATAGTAATTTTTCTAAAATTATACTTTCAATTTTATTAATGTAATGTTTTTTTAGATAATTTATTAAGCATTATATAAATAAGTTAAAATAATTTTCCTACTGTTTCCTACTTATTTCTATGGGTGAAATTGTTCTTTTTCTACTTTTGACCACTGCCTTTTTTTTCTTATGTTAATTTCTTCAATTTCTTCAGTTGGTTGAGTGTTGCGGTCAAAGATGGATGAGTGCTGCTGCGTTGAACAGGTAGTAACATTCAATTTTTGAATTAAATACAGTTTTTAAAGTATCTTTTCTGTAGGGAGAGTCCAAGGGAGATGTTTAGGTAGAGTATTCAGCTTTTGGGCAGTCTTACTTTGCTTTTTTTTTACCCTTTTACCTAATTAGGTTGCCAGAGATAAGTGCTCCCAGAATTAATTTTATTTCTTATTATTACAGTGGTTTTATTGGCACTGTTTTTCAGTTTTTCCCCAGCAAAACTTTTATATTGACTTTTGATAATTACATGTTTTTCTGTACTTAATTGCTAACTATAGGGTGTTAGCTTAAAGATGTTAAAACTCCCTACAATAATGTTTCCCTTTAATTGGGAGCAGGTTTTTTGTTTAAAAAAATATTTTTCAGTAATTTGAAATGGGTTTGGTAGTGGAATTTTCAAAACATTTCCTAGAGTGGTTTATGAACTGGAGAACAGAACCTTTTACAAAAACTTTCAGGTTTTTTAAATGGATGCACCTGAGGAGTAATGTTTCATAGTTTGACTGAGTGACAGAAGAAGGGTTTTAGAATACTACTGTAACTTGGAAAAAGAAGAGTGCTCCAGGTAAGAACATATGTCAATATGTTTCAATTTACCAGTTGTAATTAGTTACTTGTTTTTAAGTCAGGAAAGTACAGGTATATTAATTTGTAAGTGATGTTAGTAATTTAAAATATAGGGAACCATGTAATCAGGTGCTAGGGATTTTTGTATTTTTTCCAAATACCATATAAAAAGTAGAAAATACATCCATGACTTTTGGTCTATGAGTAACTTTTTTTAATGGCTGTAATCATTGCTGATTTGAAATCCATAATTATTTTTGGATCCACGAACGGACAGCGGACAGCTACGCCGCCCACAAGAGCGCCACCCGCAGTCACCATCACCTCATCAGATCCGCCAAAAGGGCCTCACTCAAAGACCGCCTAGACAACAACGCACACAACAGCAAAGAGCTCTTCAACATCGTGAAGGAACTCTCCAACCCCAGCTCCAACACCAACGACATCCAGCCATCGCGAGACCTGTGCGACTCACTGGCCACCTTCTTCCACCGCAAAATCGCCGACATCCACGACAGCTTCAACACCACGACCGCCCCGGCAACCACCGAGACCACTGCCCCCACAACCACCAACCGCCTGCTCTCCTGGACCAACATCAACGACGAGGACACCAGCGAGATCATGAACACCATCCACTCCGGTTCACCGCTAGACCCGTGCCCTCACCACATCTTCAACAAAGCCAGTACAGCCATCGCGCCCCATCTCCGGAAAATAATCAACATCTCCTTCGAGACAGCAACCTTCCCGGAAAGCTGGAAGCACGCCGAGATCACCGCCTTACTCAAGAAACCCAAGGCAGACCCCAAGGACCTCAAGAACTTCCGACCCATCTCTCTGCTCCCGTTCCCCGCGAAGGTCACCGAGAAAATCGTCAACAAACAACTGACCCGCTACCTCGAGGAGAACAACATCCTGGACCCTTCCCAGTCCGGCTTCCGCAGCAACCACAGCACCGAAACCGCCCTCATCGCCGCCACCGATGACATCAGGACCCTGCTAGACAACGGAGAAACAGCAGCCCTCATCCTCCTGGACCTATCAGCCACCTTCGACACGGTCTGCCACCACACACTACGAACACGCCTTCACGACGCCGGGATCCAAGAGAAGGCCCTGGACTGGACCACATCCTTCCTTTCCGGCAGAACACAAAGCGTCCGCCTCGCCCCCTTCCGATCCAAGGCCACCAAGATCATCTGCAGCGTACCCCAAGGCTCCTCCCTCAGCCCAACGCTGTTCAACATCTACATGGCACCCCTCGCCCACGTCGCCCGACAGCACAACCTCAACATCATCTCCTACGCCGACGACACCCAGCTGATCCTCTCCCTCACCAAAGACCCTCACACCGCCAAAGCCCACCTCCACGAAGGAATGAAGGCCGTCGCCGAATGGATGAGGACCAGCCGCCTGAAGCTGAACTCGGACAAGACGGAGGTCCTCATCCTTGGTTCCAACCCTTCAGCCTGGGAAGACTCCTGGTGGCCAACATCACTGGGAACAGCCCCGCCACCCACCGACCACGTACGCAACCTAGGGGTCATCCTCGACCCCACCCTCTCCATGACTAAGCAGGTCAACGCCGTTTCCTCATCCTGCTTCAACATCCTCCGAATGCTCCGCAGGATCTTCAAGTGGATCCCCACCGAAACAAGAAAAACAGTCACCCAGGCCCTCGTCACCAGCAGGCTGGACTACGGAAACGCCCTCTACGCAGGAACGACGGCTAAGCTCCTGAGACGGCTGCAACGCATCCAGAACGCCTCTGCACGTCTTATCCTCGACATCCCCCGACGCAGCCACATCACACCCCACCTGAGAGACCTGCACTGGCTCCCTGTCAACAAGAGGATAACCTTCAAGCTCCTCACCCACGCACACAAAGCACTCCACAACTCCGGACCAGCCTACCTCAACAGACGACTCAGCTTCTACACCCCCACCCGCCAGCTCCGCTCGACCAGCCTCGCCCTCGCCACAGTCCCCCGCATCCGGAAAACGACTGCCGGCGGCAGATCCTTCTCCCACCTCGCCGCCAAGACCTGGAACACCCTCCCCACCAACCTCCGACAGACCCAAGACCTACTGGCCTTCAGAAGACTCCTCAAGACCTGGCTCTTCGATCAGTAGCAGCACCACCCCCTCTTCCCCAGCGCCTTGAGACCCTCGCGGGTATATAGTGCGCTTTATAAGTGACATGATTGATTGATTGATTGATTGCAGGCATTTTGCTTTTATTGTCCTCTTTTATACAGTTAAAAATGTGCTATAGGTAGTTGCTTGCTGGTCCGGTATCAAAGCGTAAATTAAGGGCTTAGGGGCTTATTACGAGTCTGGCGGTCCACGAACTGCCATATTTCCGGGGCGCGGCGGTGGAAGTCTTCTGACCACCCTACTAGGACCAGGGTGATGGGCCGCCCTATGAACACCGCAACCACGATGGATCTCTGGCATGGCGGTCTTGAGGCCACAATATGCTTGGTGGGACCACTGTGGCCCCGCCAAGGATATTACGAGTTTCCTTACCACTACACTTTTCATGCCTGTGCGACCGCCATGAAAAGTCTGGCGGTGAGGAAATTAAGGGGGCCTCACGGGGCCCTCTGGTGCCTCATGCCGTATGGATGCAAACAAGTGCATGCACACCAGTACCTGCATGGGATGGACTGCAGCTGTCCATGCCGTGCAGGTACTGCCTTTGATGTTCCCATTGCGGTGCCTATTTCATAGGCTCCGCCCTGGGAACACCAAAGAACAGCCCGCCAGACAGGAGAAAACTCCTGATCTGGTGGGCAGTTCATACACTTGTTTGAGGGTGCGGGAGTGGGGGGGGTCCCTCTCCCGCATTGCCAAACTCATTATAAGGCCCTTAGTATTGTTATGTATATTACTGTGAGTAGTGTATATTTGGGTGAATGGATGTTGTGTTAATTTAAAAGTACCATCCATCCTCCAAATACCCTTATTTGCAAGGGTATGTAACTTGTGGAGGGTAGCAACCATTAGTATCTGTTTAATAGGATGTTTGTTACCATAAAACAGGAGGGGTTCATAGTTATAGATTTCGGTTAGTGGGTCTGGGATTTCTAGGTCAGTATGTTTTAGGTGGAGAAGTGCTTTTCTTTTATAACTTATTAAACACTTCAAATTTGGGATAGCAGGCAATTTTCCAGTAACATGAAGATTTTTTTTACACCTCCCTAGGACTGCGCCACAGGGCTCATTAGGGGCCAGATGTACGACCCACCAATTTGCGACTCGCAAATTGGGATGCACAACAGTGTCTCAGACTCTGTTTGCGATTCCTAATGGAGTAATGGTAATATTAATGAGGCAGGCGCAATTTGCGACCCCATTAGGAATAGCTAACACTCACAGGGATGGTGGCCTGCTGGGGTCAGCAGACCACCATGTCTGTGACTGCTTTTTTAAGAAGGCAGTTTTTTTTTTAATGCAGCCCGTTTTTCTTAAAGGAAAATGGGATGCATTTAAAAAAGAAAAATGAAATTTTTCTGTTTAAGTTTTTTAAGGGCAGACAGTGGTCCCTGGGACCACTGCCTGCTCTTAAAAAATATTTTCGCACACACTCACAAAGGGGAAGGGGTCCCCTGGGGATCCCTATTCGTTTGCGAGTGGTTTACCTCCTACTTGAAGTAGGTGGTAAACTGCGAGTGTTTTGCGGCCGCAAATGCGGTCGCAAAACAATAGTAGATGGCATTGAGACTCGCTATTAGGAAGGGTCGCCCCTTCCTAATAGCGAGAGTCGCAAATGCTATTTTGCGATGTGTTTGCTAGGCTTTTAATTTGTTGTAGATTTTTCCTTACTTCTACCTAGTTGCAGAGGCAGAATGGTTATGCTCTGAGATAGCCCCGGGTGCAGAATGCCTGTCTTATCAGTAAAGATACCTCTTGTGTTTCCACATTTTAATAAAATGAATCTTGCCTCAGGAATGTTCTCCATTCTACAAAATATTTAAAATATCTAGAAACAATTTTTTCCATTATTGTCATATAAAGAATTTTCTTAAATGTTTATTTTTTCAATATGCCATTGTTTTGTTTATCTTGCGATTTGATGTTCAGATTTTGGCATCCTATGGTGTTAGTTTATCACTTTATTTTATTAATTAAAACTGTAGTAATTTAGGGCCAGATTTACTATTCTTTAATGCAACACAACGCAGCAAGGGAAATTTCTGCAGTGCTTTGTGTGAAAGGGAGAGAGCAGAAATGTTCCATATCGGGTAGGTGCACAATTTTGGAGCAAACCCAGGTTTACCCACTTTAGTAAATCTTAGTTTGTGTCAAAATACATGGGTACCTGCATGGGAACGCCCATTGAATGCCTACCAGACGTAGGGTAATGCAAGGCAGTTCAAGAGTTTGCGCTGCTTTACTCTGTAGCTGAAAAGTGACATAAGATCCTTGACGCAAGGACAATCCAAGTGCTTAGTTAATCTGGCCCTCAGCGCTTACATTTAAAAAAAATCGAATTTAACATTTAGCCTTGTGTATAATTACCTTTTTGAAATTGTTGTGAATATTGTTATACCACTGGAATGTGTCAATTATCGCCTTTATTTTATTTTATTCTAGGCAAATGACTCTCTTCTGGAAAGCTATCTCTTGCTGATGCATTCTCTCAACAGAGCCGTCACCTGAGAAGTGGTGATAGATGGGGGTCCATTGCTTTATATGTGTTTTGTGGAGATACATTTAAAAAAAATATGTTTCAAAATGTAAATTTTATTTTTGATTTATTTATGTCTGAAACATGGTTTATTTCTGTGAAAATATTTTGTCAAATATATATACTTTCTCAGTTATGAGCAACTGGGTGCTATCATGGTAGGAGTCTGTTGTATTTTGATTGTTATTGTGAAAATATTTAAAATGTGTCTAGAATTTTTCAAATGTATTCTAAAATTAATAAATAATATTATTTTAAATTTGTGCATGGTAAAAAAATAGAGTGGTAAAACCTTGTGTGGCAAATATAATTTACAGAGGATTATATTAAAATGTGTGAAAGTATGGCATGAGAGCGAGAACAACTGCATGGTGAAGAACCACGTTGTAAATGTATGCGTGGTAACGACTGACATTCCCTGGTAGCTATGGCACAGAGCAGATATGATTTACTGAGGGCAACGTGTAAAGTATTTATGCAGTACTTAAACTCTGTAATAAAGTCAAAATGCAAAACAATAAAAATAATCCCAAACCCAGTTAGAAAACTAAAGTAAACGAGTAAACTTTACTGAACAAAATGACACCAAAATGGCAATAAGGGGAAGTTGAGATATGAATTTTTATATATTCAACTACAAAGCTATGCTCTAGGGGAGGAATAAAACATGAGATGGGACTAGGACTGTGAACCACATTAGAAAATATGAAGCACTGTTTTACTGTATTTACAACATATCATGCCCTTAATATACCATGCAGTGACACGGCGCTTTCCTTTGTTGCTCCGGCTATGAAAATGAAATGAGATCTAAAAATGCTAATTAATTTGTTTCCTGTCCTGATGAAATAGCACAGCTCCTTCAATATGCCAATCAGTTGAACTGAATATTCGTGAATAAAAACTTCTACCCCCACCCGCTCCCTCCGCAGCCAGCACTTGCTAAGTGTCTGAGACCAAATGGAAGCAATCCTTTCGCCTATCATACTTGTTATGTTTCCATTAGTTGTGGCCATCACTGAGTGGTTGATGATTAAGCGCAGTTTAGTTTCGATTGATGCTTTTATTGTGGAGTCCCAGTGTTGAGCTAAGGCTCTGAGGTATGCTTCTGTGCACGCTTGGTAGATGGTTCATGAAAGAGAAAATTACCAAACAGATGGGAGCTTCATTATATAAAGTATAATTGTAGACAAAGTTATGTATTTGATATTTTGGTCTTGTATTCTCATTGTCTATGGAAGCTATAGTACATTTCTTTTCATAAACAACATAAAAAGAGTTCGTTTTATTTCACATCACCAGTAATATTCATCTTGCTTAATTTAGGTAATTTTATCTTAGATTGGAATTTTAAAATCTCCATTACATACGCATTTGATGTGTGCAATCACACTAATTAAAATTCTAAAACTTGCCCTGCTGGTGCACTCAGCCAATACTATTTATTAAATGTCAACATTTCCTAATGTGCATGAGCCATCTGTGCCACTGATGCTCTCACTGAGCCATGACGCTACTCTCACGAGCTTGGCTTATTTTCCCAATGCAGCTGATGAAGGAGGCTTTAGTTATGAAAGCTATCGCTGATGAAAGAGCATCGCCAGGACCCTTTGATCTTACCAAAATTAGGTATATAATATACTTAGAGGGCCGTTCAGCCAACCCTCTTCATTCATTGTGCCATTTATATATTTTTTCTACCTCACTACAGGATTCAACATGGGCAATAGGCCAGCCCACCTCAGCCATGGGCTAGCTTCATTGGAAGAGACCGCATTCAGCCTTTTCACAAGGGTCTGATCCGAACACAAAGTAGTTCCCTTCAGTGCCAAGGACTATAATGACATTGTGTGGTTTTTTAAACAAAATACTTTTAGCCATTATTTTTAACGTTGTAAGTGCCTGGCAGCTCCCCCGACAATAACATTTTACAAAAGCAGTGACAAAGCAAGCATTGACCTAGCCAAAAGGCTGGCAGCTGACGCAAAGCCTATTGGTTTGCCACTGCTTGTTTGTTTTTCTGGTAGCCTTTTCTCGTATGAATGGAAAGCACAGCCAGTATTGTTTCTTTTTACACCTCCTAATTTTTTCACTTAAGGTAACAATGGTGTCACCACATTGTAACAGGATAAGTTTAATTATCTTCATTTTTTTGTTTTAAAGACAAAGAAGGCTCTATGACAAGTAATGTATTAATGTAATTGTTAGAAATGGGATCTCTGGTTGGCTAAGGCTTGCGCCAAAGCCAGGCAGAGACCACCACTCTAGTCAGGGCAAGGGAGTTACACGCCGAAGATAACCCCTGCTCACCCCCTTGGTAGCTTGGCACGAGCAGTCAGGCTTATCCCGGAGGCAATGTGTAAAGCGTTTGCGCAACACACCCACAGCAACAACATACTAGGCACACCCCAAAAAGGAACTCCACACAAGGTTATATATAAAAATAGCCTTTGTATTATCATAAAACACATTAGAATAGTACTCACATAATATACATCTTGCCACCTGGCACGGGGTCATATTTACAAGGGATTATTTACACCTGACAGGGCCAACTGGACCACTGTCAGAACCAGCACAAAGCGAACTTAGTATACGTATCACTTATAATAAATGTAGAACACATCATAAACGTACAACCAGTAATCACTGGTAACCACTGTACTTAGCATCAGCCTGTAACATAAACTACATTATGCACAGTATCACATTAGGCGCGAATTACATTCTGCGCCGACCTCACCAGCATAAATACATTATGCAATCCTCTCATAAGTCTACACCCATTAGACCCTAACCTCCTAAGTATAACTCACATTAGGGGCGTAAAGCACACAGTGAAACATAATCTCACTAGCATAAACCATGATATGCAAAACAACCTCATAATCACAAACCACATTAGAGGTATAAACAGGGTGCGTAAAGCATGGTAAATGCATCACATTTCCTAGCACCACATTTTCACATTAGGTCCTGGCGCCCTATACATCTAACTGTCCCCCTGGCCAACTGGCCATCTCAAGAGGGGCTCAAATGCCCTGTGTCCAGAATGTCAGGGCGCGCTGCAAGGGCAGCGAGAGTCAAGGGTGCGCAACCTGCGCAGGCCTAAACGTAGCAGCTGCCCACTACTTGCTGGGCAGCTGGGAAACATAGGGGGCCAAGGAGTGCATTTCACTCCTAGCGTAGAAGGTATGTCCCCTAAATAAAGACCTAAATGGTGCAGCTGCCCACTACTTGCTGGGCAGCTGTAAAACATTCAAATGAGGCATGGGCTCTCAACGGCCCTTTAAACAAATATGCCCAACGTTGCAGCTGCCCACTGGCCGGTGGGGCAACTGTGCAAATATAGCCACACAGGGGAAAGCACGGGCCCTCTGGGCCATCTAACAACAAAGATGCCCCCATGATGCAGCTGCCCTCTAGCAGGCGGGGCAGCTGTACAAATGGCCAAAAATGGAAGAGGCACGGGCCCCCCGTGGGCCTCAGGACCCCCACTGGGTCCCTAAAAACAAATATGCCCCATCGGTGCAGCGGTCCGCCATGGCGGTACCGCTGTGAAGACTCAAGGAGGCTCTGGCACCTCTGTGCCTCGGGGGAGCAACTACGGGGGCAGGCACCAATAGCGTGCCTCGACACACACCCCCCTGCCCACCAGGCTCCACTCACCGGACTTCCTGCTCTGCTCCCTCGCGGGGGAGGCTTCATCCGGACTCCTCTCCTCACAATGTCCAGCGCGGGGTGGGCTCCCGCCTGGATTCTCTGTGGACTTCACCCAGGCCCCCTCCTGGGACCCGGGACTTCAGTGTGGAGCCTGCGAGGCTCCGGGCAGCTCCTCCGGCGGCGGGCGGGACTTCCTGTCCTGGCTCACTGGACGCCCTGCACGCTCCGCCCCTAGTCAGGCAAAGCCGCCTGACTTCCTGTTCGGCCGATCGGCCGCGGCGGTGTAACGCGGGGTGGGCTCCCACTGTGATCAAAGATACTGGCGGGGTGGGCACCCGCCAGATAAGCAGAAACGCGAGGTGGGCACCCGCCACTAAAAATAAATCAGAAGGCGGCAATACTGCGTGGTGGGCACACGCAGTCAACTAAAAGCACCGGCAATGAGGGGTAGGCTCCCTCCCTTTAAATAAAAGTAGGAGCGGGGTGGGCACCCGCGAGATGCAGAAAAATGCGGGGTGGGCACCCGCTGTTGAGGCATCACGGGGAATCCCTAATAAGGGGATTCCCTCTCCCAAGGGCGGCAGCGCCGCGAAGCCCACGCTGTCCCTCTCCGTTAGGGAAGATTTAGAATGAAGCGCTCACAGGGCGCAAAAGGTCCCAGCCATTTCTTCAGGTCCATGGGGCATCCAAGACAGGAAAGGTCCCAGCAAGAAAGTATTTTAGGTAGCAAGGGGCCAGGCTGGGCCCAGGGAGGCAAGCCCTCCTGGGCCCCAGCAGCAGCACGCCCCCTCAGATTCAAGCACCAAAGTACAGAACAATTTCATGGGGTCACAGCCCCTTCTTTTATACACCAAAATCCCTTTGTGACACAGCACAGGGCTGGGGGGAAACCAGATGCAACTGGTTTGGGGGGAGCTTTGGAGCACTTTGTTTTGCTCAGCTCCTCTCTCCTTTCACAGGACAGGCTAGGGACATCAGACGCACCGCAGGGGGTGGAGCCAGCATTGTGGAGGGAAGGCACAGTCCTATTCAGGTCCCAGGTGCAACTCCTCCCTCCCATCTAGATGCAGATCTCCCTATTCAACCCTGCGCTGACTCACCCTGCCCCTCCTGGAGCCACACACACCTCCCAGCCCCTGTCACTCACAAGCCAGACATGCAATTCACATCAGGCAGGCAGACACAGAGCACACATAAATGCCAACTTCTAAAAGTGGCATTTCTACACCAGTCACAATAAATCTGCGCACACCATTGCGCAGCATTTATTCTTACGAGTTCGCACATACTAAACTCGCCCCTGCACTCCTCTCACACCAGGAATTACCATGGACACACCTATCCCCCATGCATTCCTATGGGAGGGCAGGCCAATCTCACCACACGCACTCAGCGCGCACGCACTTTACACTGGACCACAGTGCTAAAGTGCCCAGAGACTTAAAACTACTAACATACAAGGCAAAAAAGTTTAGGGGTGAACCTGCCAAACAGTCCAACAGTAATGCTTGTAAACATAGTGGCCAAGCACGGGTGAAAAGGAAGGCAAATTCAACCCACCTACTGGTTTGGCAGTGAAAGACTATATCATTGGAATGCAGAGGGCCAAGTGCCACTGTGCCCCGTGCACTGTGGATAGCTACACCCCACCGGACCTCAAATACAAATTAGCTGAATTAGTAAAAAATGCTATTTATAGTACCAACTGTGCAATGAAAGTAGTTTTATGAAATAGTTTTTTTAATGCAGCACCTAAACTGCCCCTCCTGGTCTGCCATTTGTATAGGACCTTTTTTGAGGCAGAAATAACTTAATTGTGTAGGAATTTGGTATGCAATTTACAGAGTAACTGCTAAACTTTGCAAATGACATGCCACTCGTCGTCTGTCAAATCCTGCCTCTCACATCCCTCTGTGATATAAACTGCAAGCTTGTGCTACTTCCGATCACTCATATCAGAAAGATACTCTGAAGTCCTAAAAGCTTATACATTACCATTACCATTGAAATAGTCCTTGCATTCCTCCAATGAAATGTGTCATCTCTTTCAGAGTGTTTACCTTTGTTTCGTCCAAGTATATCTGGACATGTCCATATGCGGTAAGGCCAGGTGACAAATGTGGAAGCCTGGAGGGCAGCGTTGACCTGTGATACCTGGACTTAGCGAACCCAAATACCCTAAAGCTGAGCTTGAACATTAAATGCCCCTCAAGCTCATGTTTGAGTAAGTGTTGGAATGTGCATGAATCCCTGTCTCCCTTGCAGTGTGTGAGTGCGTGATGTCAGTGCGCTTAGGGGTGTGATCCAGCGCGGCTAATATAAATTTCTCCTTAGGACACCAATCCAGGAAAAACACCTACACACAAACTATGTCGGTGGGGCCCATGACACCGCTCACATACATTCATTCAATTTTCTGGATTAAAACGCTAAGGAGAATGAGCTGCTGGACGAGCGGGATACCTTATAAAATAACAGAATTATATTTATACATTATATACATTAACGTCAAATCCTGTCGGTTCTAAACATCAAGGTACTCCGCTATTTTGGTCGTTGGACCAACTAGTAGAATCAGTTGATGGTGATTAAGACCAGCTCAATCACAATTAGAACTTTTAACATTTAATAAATCATTTATTTTATTTCAAAGAACCACAGACTCAATTTAAGGTTAGAATATGATTTTATCTAAATTCTTTTTCGTAAATAAGTAAAATTCTTTATTAAACAAAACACTTAGAAATCATCAGTAAAAGCAATTAGGAAATTTTAATAAAGAAAATTATGCATTACCCTCAGCCATGAAGTGATGGCAAGAAAAATTCACCAAAGAAGATGAACCGCAGATCACTGGATATGACTCCCAAACTGACTGACTGTCCCGCTAACCTCCTCGGACGTACCTCCCGGGGCAGACTTCCCGCAACGATCTCGTTCCTCCTCAATCAAAATTCAAAGTCCAAAATGACAAGAGGCTCTCTCAGCATCAAGTCGGAAAAATGAAAAAAGCAAGTTTTTTAACAACTTCAGAGGAGACACTCTTATACCCTATTTTCGGGCTCTCTACACTCAATAGTTGCAATCTTTCGGGGCAAGAATCATGCTAATTGGTCCATTTGGAGGGGTGGTGATGGTCACCTCATCGCCCTCCTTGTTCGATCCGGTTTGGGACAATAAAGCACACAATAAGTTTCGTATCCAAAAGTAGTTCCATTTGTTATATTTCATGGTATCGAATCTGATGGTCACACATTATTTCATCCCATGTCATTTGTCCTTATCCCTTCTTTCCCAGGGATTCTATGCTGAACTCTTGGCAGACGCTTAATGGCAGGTCAAACTGTCCTTGACATCTCAAACTCCGGGCACAGGCCGCATACACGTGATTTGGAACCTCTCATTGCCCATGCACAGGGCTCCTTTGTGCTTGGCGCGCGCATCTCATCCTTTCCGTCGGCCATTTTTGGAAACATGGCCTAGCAGGCCCGAACGGAACTAATATAAGAACAAACACAACTGCAATTAAAACATGGAAAATAAGCCTTTCTGTTTACCACCCACCATTCTAAAAACCCGTGTTAGGTATTACCTAGCAGAAGCGACATTTAAAGCCATTTTACTTACCACCTGGATTCTTTGCCATGGTACAACTTATTATGCAACACAAATCATGCAATTTTACACTATTTACTACTTAAGTCACGATATTGGTTAGTTAGCTTCACATTTGTAAATAAATTAGTTAGCTTCATGCATTTAGCAGATTGCCTGCGTGTAAATGTTTAACAAAAGGTGTATTGGTTGGTTAGTTCATGCAATTTTCAAACGGTTAGTACCATTAAATTATGAGGTCATTAACTTCCAAGGGGTACACATTATTTTGTTTCCCCTGCTCCATCAATTCCCCCCATTGGTGATTTTTAACATCACCACTAAAACCTATCCCTACCAAGTTTTATCAGATAATGTTTCTTGTCCACTTGCATTTGTTAATCTAGACAATCGTGTTCTTTTCATCTTGTTTCTTAGACCTTTTGTACATATTTTCCTTAAACTCTTCTAATTCGATCTCTCCCATCTCTCGTTCTCTTTCTTTGTTTTTCTCATTTTCTCTTTTTACTCTATTTTGTCTTTTTCTTCTTTTAACACACACATATGCTAATCTCAATAATAGTATTATTATTACTACTAAAGTCACTGGAATTAGTACCTTTCCAATTAGTAAACTACCTATCTCAGTGAACCATTTTCTTATTGAGGAAAAACCTTTACCAAGTTTCTTCCATGCACCTTCAACCTCCAGTGGGGCAATTTCTTTATGCAAATTTGTAATGTTCTTTATATATTTCTGTATATTTTGACTTTTATCTGGAATGTAAGTGCAACAATGTTGAACTTTCAGCATTCCACAGACTCCACCCTCTTTTGCCAAAAGAATGTCAAGGGCAAGTCGATTCTGCATTACCATAGCTCTCATGGCAATCATTTCAGTATTTATCATCAAGAACCCTCCAGCAGTATTCGTTGATAAACGATCTACCACTGTAGGCAATTACCAAATCTTGTATGCATTCAAAGATACACCCACTGCTGGTATCAATGCTCCAAAAATGTCACCTATTATCTCTGAGAAGCTTTCCCTTCTCCTACGGTTTAATGGTGTCCCCATTTCGTGAATTCCTTTTGTTCCCCTTTCCACGTGAAAAATCTTTGGAAAGACTAGGCCTAGATAGCATGATCCATACCAATGGTCCGGCAACCTATAGTATGTTCGGTTTCCGCAAATATAATAGATCCCTGGAAATACTGGATCCTTTCCTCCTTTGAATCCCCATCCCCCTAGAATCTTGTATGTATCTCGGCACTCACTAGAACCCATGAAATAGTTATCATACCGGGTATTCTCTCTACTAATACATAATTTTCCCTGTTGGGACCAATCTAAACCCATAGCAGCATTAGCTTCACTTTTGTCTTGACCTTCTTCCTCAAACGCCCAAGGTGGGGTTTTTGTCTTTTCTTCAGTTACCTTTCTTTGAAACTTAACCCTTCTGTCTTCTACCATGTCTAAGAAAACCTTCTCTTCTTTTCTTAACCTACAGGTAAGGTTATGTCTAAATGCATTTTCTAATGTTAGTTCTTTTGTTTCTAAGAAAAATTCTCCAAAAGTCTTAGCAAATTTCAGCCTATTTAGCTCAGGGTCTATGGGAATTTTAGCAAAAATAGCATCTGTGTCAGTATAATAATATTCTAATTTACCGGTTTTGTAAAACAAACTAGCTAAAACACTACATGTTATTCCATACGTTAAAGGAAGATGATGATATGTCACTCCTTCTGTTACAGGCGCAGGTAATTGCATACATACATAACAATCTCAGACATCCATCGTCTCCACATATTCATATAGAAGTTTCGTGAAGACATTCTTGGAGAAATCAGTTATTGACTTATCCTTATGAAATTCAGTACTATCTATCAGTGTTGCAGTGTTCTTTATGTTAGCTTTTTTGTCATTATTCGTGTCATTTATGAATGCAGATGTATTTCCTACTGCTAACCTTAGTGGGATTACTATGGTTAAAATGAACCAAAGAAACATCAGAAAACCTGTACAACAGAAACACATTTGACACCATCTTCGTAAAAACCCACATCTAAACCTTCTACTCTCAGTGTCTACCATGTTGAAATACTAATTTGTTATATGTACAGAAGTGTGTTCCCACACCTCAAATGACTTGGTGTTGATTTGGCATCAACTACTTCTGCTGCACTCTTTTGGTTTTCTCAGAAACCTTCTTTGTCTTAATCAGTTTTTGTGTCAAATCCGGTTTTCTTTTTCTGTCTTTCAAGATTGATTCAGTTCACTCTCGCCCACTTGTTCACAGTCTTTGTCTGGGTTTTCGTGACTGCTATCCACTTCTTTAATGTCGGACAGTGCTATGTATACCCATTCAGGTGATTTGTACTTCAAGTTAGGTCTTTTCACTCTTTTAGGTCTCTGTAATTTTCTTTTATTCGTCTTTCCTTGTCTCTCTTGGCTTGTTATTTCGTTTACTTGTTCTGCAGTGTCTTTGTTCAAATTTATTATCTTATACCTCAGCTTCTTAACTTCGTTGGGCCAATTGTCTCCTTTTCTTGGCCTTTTCAGTTCACTTTCTTTTTTTTCTCGTTCTAGTCTCCAAGTCCGCTTTCTTGGACCTATTCTTTGTCTTCTCTCGTCTTCACTTTCTTCAGATTCTGTTTCAGATCTCACTTCACTTCCTCTAACGTTAAATTTTATAATTTCAGCTTCTTCATCTGAATCTAAACCTCCTCGGGGTTCTTCCGCTTGTTTTTCTGAGTCTAATTCTCCTAACTCAGCTTCTTCATTTGACTCTAATTCTCCTCGTATTTCTTCTTCTTGTATTTCTGAGTCTAATTCTCCTCGTGTTTCTTCCGCATTTACCTCAATCTCCCTATCTGAATCTGAACTTTCTTGAGTTACCTCTACAATTTCTGGTGGAATTTTTCCATAACTTGTACTTGGCTGTTCACCGTCACTGTCTATTTGTTCAGTTTCTCCTGTTTCATTATCAGTTCTTTTGTTTTCGGTTTCTTCTGTTTGCTTTTCCCTGCATTCAGGTTGGTCTGTTTCAGATGCTGAACTGGTATCTGATATTTCCAGATGTCGACTTACAGGTCAAGCTTCAAGATCTGGAACTCTGTTTGTTTCAGTTTCTTCTTTAATTATTGAATTGGTACCTGATACTTCCAGATGTCGACTTACAGGTCGATCTTCAAGCTCTGAAACTCTTGTATCAGTCTCTGCTTCAGACTCTGAACTTTTGGCTGATATCTCGAGATGTCGACTTACAGGTCGAGCTTCAGGATATGGAACTCTGATTGTATGGCTGGCATGAATCCAATTTTTCACACCTGCACACTTTACTGCAGTTGTTGTCACCAGAATCACTTGATGTGGCTTATCCCAACGCGGAACCAAGCAATTTCTTCTTCTGTGGACTTTTATGCGGACCCAATCTCCTGGACTCAGATCATGAGCTGGTTTTCTTTCAAGAGTGGTCGCATCCGGTCCAACCTGATGAAACACAGAATGTACCACATCAGCTAATCCTTTGCAATAGTCCAGTACGAGATCATCAGTTATAGTCAGTAATTTGTTCACAGGTACATGTGCTTGTCTCATTTCTCGTCCCATTATTATCTCGTGGAGACTTAAACCTGTCTTTCTGTCAGGTATGCTTCTTATGCTCATCAGCACCAATGGCAGGGCATCGGGCCATTTGAGTCCTGTTTCTTGACACATTTTTCCCAGTCTATTCTTTATGGTGCCATTTACTTGCTCTACCACTCCAGAAGCCTCTGGTCTGTAGGCACAATGCAGCTTTTGTTGAATATCCAGTGCTTCACATATTAGTTGGATAATTTCATTTTGGAAATGTGTTCCTCTATCTGTCTCAATCGTTACTGGAAAACCATACCTTGGAATGAATTCTCTCAACAGGAGTTTTGCCACAGTAATTCCATCATTCCTTCTAGTCGGATAGGCTTCCACCCAACGAGAAAACAAACAAACAACTACCAAAACATACCTCAATCTGTTACTCGAAGGCATTTCAAATCTAGTTGCATTCTGGTAAGTGGACCTCCTTCTCGTCCTATTGTTCCTAGGCTCACCACTGTTTTCCTTCCAGGATTTAGCTGTTGGCAAATAAGGCATCTTTGGCAAAGACTTTCAGCTATAGCCCTAAATTTTGGGTTGTACCAAGTCTGTTTGGAAAGTCTGATCATGGCATCCCTACCTATGTGTGCCTGTCCATGGTACATCCGTGCCATGTTAGAGATCATGCTATCAGGCATAACTGGTCTTTCATCCCTGTAAACCCAAACTCCACCTTCTTCTCTCTGCCTGCAACCTGCTTTTATCCAAATGTCTTTTTCCTCTTCACTTGCCTCTTTTTGCAGATCCCTCACTTCTTCCCATGTTTCAACTGAGTTAGTAAACAGCAAGGGACATGGAACATTCTCTTTCTCCCTTCTCCGATTCAATGAGGTCTCATTTCTGGCACAATATTGGGCTATTTCGTCGGCAAACTGATTACCCACTGAAATATAATCCGATCCATTTTTATGAGCGGCACATTTTACTACTGCAATCTGTTTAGGCAGCTGTATCGCCTCAAGCAACTTCTTCACAAATTCACCATTTCTAATAGGAGACCCTGAGGAAGTCAGGAATCCCCTCTGGGACCAGATTTGTCCAAAATCATGGACCACTCCAAAGCCATACTGGCTATCCGTGATCACAGTGATTCGGAAATTTCTTCCCAGTATGCATGCTCGAATGAGAGCAACCAGCTCAGCAACCTGGGCTGAACGTGTTCCTCTCAAACAAGATGCTTCCATTATGCTTGCCACTGTACATACAGCATATGCAGCTTCATTCGTTCTCAAACACGACCCATCCACAAACATTACATAATCTGATTCTTTCAGAGGTTCATCCCTAATGTCAGGGCGGGGCTTTGTGCAAAATTCAAGCACGTCCAGACAGTTATGATCAACGTCATCTTTGACTTCTGGATTTACTGCATCTGGCAGTGAAGTGGAAGGATTCACACTTGTGCATCTTACAATGGTTATATTTCTTGCACCCAAGATCACCTTTTCATACCTAGTCAGCCGACTATGTGTCATTAATTGAGTTTTTGTTCGGGTCAGAAGGAGTTCGACGGAGTGAGGGACATATACCCTTAAAGGATATCCCATCACAATGCCTTCACTCTGTTCCAGACTCACACAAGTAGCAGCTACTGCTTTTAGACATCCAGGCAATGCTTTTGCTACCGGGTCCAAAACAGCTGAAAAGTAAGCTATTGGTCGTTTCATTCTTCCATGTCTTTGTACCAGAACTGAAAGTGCACATCCGTCTCGCTCACTGCAATACAGTTCAAACTCTTTCTCATAATCAGGCATTCCTAATGCTGGTGCTTCGCACAAACTTGTTCTCAAATCCTTGAAAGATTTCATTTCTTCATCATTCAATTCAATCGGATCTTTGACATCTTTCTTTGTCAATCGCTGTAAAGGTTTTGCAATCAATGAAAATCCACTTATCCACTGTCGGCAATAACCAATCATTCCAAGGAACATTCTCACCTCTCTTTGTGTCATTGGGGCTCTCATTCCTTTAATAATCCTTATTCTTTCTGTTGTCACTTTTCTCATCCCTTTTTCAATCTTATGACCTAGGTAGTGTACTTCTTGCTGACAGAATTGTAGTTTTGATGGGGACACTTTGTGACCTCCTTCTGCTAAGTGATTCAGTAAAGCTATGGTGTCCGTAACACATGCTTATCTGGTCTTCGATGCCACCAATAGGTCATCGATATACTGTACCATCACAGATTTTTCAGGCATTTTTAAGTCTTCCGGAGATTTCTTCAGAATCTGATTAAATATAGATGGACTTTCAGTATACCCTTGAGGACTACGGCACCATGCCAAAATACGCCCTCCGAACCGGAACACAAATAATGGCTGGCTGTCAGGGTGCAATGGAATAGAAAGTAATGCATGGCACAAATCAATGACTGTGTACCATTCTGCATCATGTGGGATTTGATACAGTATTACAGCAGGGTTTGGTACAATTGGGCAACAAGGAATAACAACCTTGTTTATTTTTCTCAAATCTTGAACGATTCTAAATGTTCCATTTGGCTTTTTCAGTCCCATTATAGGTGAATTATATTGGCTGCTCATTATTTCTTTCAGAATTCCTTGTTCAATCATCTTATTAATCACAGGTGTTATTCCCTCAATAATTTCTGGTGTCAATTTGTATTGCGGGGTGTTTGGGTAATTTGTTCCTTCTTTTACGGAAATGTTTACAGGATCAACTCCTCTCATTAGTCCAACATCTTCCCCTGTAAAATCCCATACATCAGATCTGACGGTTTCTTTTAATTCATCATCGATTCTTTCTGCATCAAACACAGGGAATGTATCATATAATCCTGGCTCTAGTTCTGTCATTGTTAGTTTATACAAAAAATCTTCATCTGGGGTTTGAAAAGCAATACCATCTGGAGAACAGTAGATGGTACAATTCATTTTACAAAGCATATCGCGTCCTAACAAATTTACAGGACTACAATCACATACTACAAACCGATGCATGTCTTTGAATGGACCTATTTCCACCTCTATCGGTTTGGTAAGAGGGGTTTTAATTTGCCTGTTTGAAACACCTACAACTTGATGTATTCTCCTGAGAGAGGAAGGTTTGGAATTTCCACTGACCTGACAGTAGAACGGGTAGCACCAGTGTCCACAAGGAAAGTAACATTTACACCATTCACCTTTCCATCCACAAATGGACCTGACTGATCTACCTCTAGAGTTGCGCCAAGCACGCACTCTTCTTCCTCTCCTAGGCACCGTCATAAACTTTCATCCAATTCATTTCCATCCTGTCGTAACCAATACTGCAAAATTGCAGCTGCGCGCGGCAACTTTGTTACCTGCTCTCCTCCGTAGACTCCTGCCTCTGTACTGTATCTCTGAGGATTTACACTCTTTGGAAGAGGTGGTTGCGGCACCTGACACTGTTGAGTAACTACCTGTGGCTGCTGCGGTTGTTGGTAACTCACCTCATTCTGCACCTGTGGATTCAATAATTGATTTTCTGTGTTAGTTTTCGGAGGTAATCTACACTCGTTTCTCCAGTGCCCTAATTTTCCGCAATTGTGACACGGCCATTTCTTTTTAGCTTCTTCTATACTCATCTGACCTTTTCCCTTCCCAATATTTGGTTTAGACTTGGTCTGTCCTGCATCACTAGACTGATTATTTATTTGAGCTTCTTGTTTTTCTGCAACCTTTACTTGTGCCCACATTGCCTTTTGCTTGAGTTTACGCTGTCTACACTCAATATCATCACTATAAAATTTTGCATACCGTAATACCTCATCTACTGTGCTATTCTGCCAACACAACATATGCTGTTTAATCACTTCACTTATCTCAGGTCTTAAACCATATACAAATCTGTACACAAAATGACTCATGTCCTTCTCACTCAAATTCTCGTATCCACTATACTGTTTAAAGACCAAAAGCAGTCTCTCATAATACGCATGTACAGATTCCTTACTCTCCTGAGTTGTTCTATCAATCTTTACCCAATCTGTCTCTTTTGGTGGAATTTTATTTTTCAGAAACGTGATTGCCTCTTCATATTTTCTCATTACCTCTGGACCTGGCGCTCCTGTTTTTGCATCTCTAGGATATTCTTCCTTTGGCCAATCAACTGTGATTTTACACTCTGTCCATAAATCTGCAGGGACAACAATTTCAAATAGTCCATCTAGATCTTCCCACAATACTTTTGAAACCTTTACAAACCTCTCTACCTGCCTATACCATTCCACAGGTTTTTCTCTCAATCTTGGAAAATCATTCGTAAATGACAATATATCTTGTCTGGACCATGGAACGTGTACATAACTTCCTCCTGGAGTTTCTCTCATAGGACACTCCATTACTGTTTGTTCTTTCTCTTTTACTGGAAAAGTCAATGATGCTTTATCTGTTGTTCCCTCTTTTCTTCTTATCCACCTAATTCTCCATTTATCTAGATTTCCCCATTTTCTCAGTAAAACAATTAGTTCTTTTATCTGGGTTAATCGTCCTGAAGTGTTCAGATTTTCTATGTCTTTCTCGCTGAAATCTACCCTGTACGGTTTCTGTAATCCTTTAATCTTCACCAAATCCACTCCCAATTCATTAGCTGTTTCTTCTAGTTTTTCATGTAAATTCCTAGCTCTACAAATAATGCTTTTGCACATGAACATTAACTCCTCATCTTGATAGGACTTCAATCGATCGGAACCAATAGTTCCTAGAATCAATTCTTCCATAGCTATTTTTAATCTGACAACATCCAAAAGTTGTGGTTCAGCATCCTTTTTCTGTAAACTCCTTACCCAATCATTTAATTCTTCTGCGGTCGGACCCACGGGGGTCTTATTTAATTCCATCCACTTTGTACTTCTTTCTGGGGTTTCAGTTGCTGACTCAGCTCCCCTAGGAGTCCTATTTATCTGACTCTCATTAATTGTCAAATTTACGGGTGGACTTAGTCTATAGAGACAGACAAAATCTTCTTTCTCTCTATTTTCTGGAATTGTTTCTTCTCTTACCCTTTGCATACTAGAATTTAATGGAATTGTTAAGGTATGTTCATCTATCTTTTGATTTTCAAATTCTGGGATTACTGGCCCAATAGTTACTGGTACAGTCACAGCTTCCATATGCTTTGTTAGTTCTCTTATCTTTTCAGTCAGTTCTTTTGTAGTTCTGGTTAATTCATCTGTATTACCATTATCATGTCTCACAGTCTGTGGTGTTTCTAACTTATTAATTTGACTATTTATTTCGGACCATCGTTCAGGGCTTTGATTCATCACAGTTCTCATTGGCGGTGCATTTGGTGTCACCACCGCAGAATCCTGTTGATATGGAGGGGGTCTTTTATTCAAAATGTCCTCCAGCAACTCATCCTCTGTGTCGCTACCTCCATACCCACATCTCTCTGTTACTACATGCCTCTTTTTCTCCGTGCACATTTTCCCTGTAATTTCTTCAACCGTTCTGGCAGGAAACATACCATCCGTCATGTTAGCATATCGCCATCTTCTCATCCTGTCCTCATGATTCACTCCCCATACTCTTCCATGAACCAAACTATAATTCTTTGCATCTCTGTGCCTTTCCCTTTCATACATCTCGTCTTCCTATTCACCTAATGCTTCAAACTGTGTCGGTCTAGGTCTCGGTTCAAGTTTCATCATCTTTTCTCTCAAATTTCGAAGTACTGCTGTGCTAAATGAACCATTTTCTGGAAATGCTAATACTCCATCGCCTTTGGTGTATTTCACCCAATTTTCCAACCAAATGCAAATATGATAGCCATATTTCAACATCATATGAGATGCTGGTGTTTTCGGCGGAGGAAGTACTTCTCTTTCCCTAGTCACAACCTTCTTATCTTTCTTAAAAAAGTTCTTAATTTTTGTCAACCAAGACAGTTTCTCTCTCTCGTATTCATTATAATAAGGCATTTTCACTGTTTGTTTTGCCGAAGTGACTCACACAATCCTTCACTAAGCTGCCTTTTCTACTGCTCGGTTATTTGAACCTATCCCAGCGCGTCTCACACCAACGCACCAATCAGGAAACTCTTCGTTTTTCCCCCACTGGCCAATACCAGCTCGGTTTTTGTTGACGTCAGCTCTACTCCTGCTCCTGCTGACCCCTACTTTACAAAAATTATCGGCACTTTCTCTTAACTTGTCTTTTCGACTAAATGTATTAGTTACAACGTAAAACACATTTCCATTGTCTGTTTCTCTAAACAAAAGGGATAGTTTATTCTTTCTTACAAGAATACTGTTTTGTTCGATAAGTGTAGCACTTCCCTCTACCTTACCCTTCTCTCAAGCAAGAGGTAAACCCATTTCTCTGGGGATAAAACACATGTGGAGACTACACTGCTCCTGAGAATTAAGGCCAAAGTTTCACAAGAAAACCTGTTGCTTTTTCATTCACACATTATTCATACATGAAATTTCCCTATCATAACACAGTCCTGTGTTATCACCAAATTTGAAATCAGACAATGCACAATTCTGTGTGACTTCTCTTGCCACACGTGTCCACTTCCTACTTCCCGGAAGCTTCAAAACTTAGACTTACATATAACGTAATACAAACTTAACATAGAGTGTTAGACATATAAAATCAATAAATAATAATCACCAAACTAATCTATAGAAACCATATCTCTGCTACCAAGAAATCTGATTCAGCGCGGCTAATATAAATTTATCCTTAGGACACCAATCCAGGAAAAACACCTACACACAAACTATGTCGGTGGGGCCCATGACACCGCTCACATACATTCATTCAGTTTTCTGGATTAAAACGCTAAGGAGAATGAGCTGCTGGACGAGCGGGATACCTTATAAAATAACAGAATTATATTTATACATTATATACATTAACGTCAAATCCTGTCGGTTCTAAACATCAAGGTACTCCGCTATTTTGGTCGATGGACCAACTAGTAGAATCAGTTGATGGTGATTAAGACCAGCTCAATCACAATTAGAACTTTTAACATTTAATAAATCATTGATTTTATTTCAAAGAACCACAGACTCAATTTAAGGTTAGAATATGATTTTATCTAAATTCTTTTTCGTAAATAAGTAAAATTCTTTATTAAACAAAACACTTAGAAATCATCAGTAAAAGCAATTAGGAAATTTTAATAAAGAAAATTATGCATTACCCTCAGCCATGAAGTGATGGCAAGAAAAATTCACCAAAGAAGATGAACCGCAGATCACTGGATATGACTCCCAAACTGACTGACTGTCCCGCTAACCTCCTCGGACGTACCTCCCGGGACAGACTTCCCGCAACTATCTCGTTCCTCCTCAATCAAAATTCAAAGTCCAAAATGACAAGAGTCTCTCTCAGCATCAAGTCGGAAAAATGAAAAAAGCAAGTTTTTTAACAACGTCAGAGCAGACCCTCTTATACCCTATTTTCTGGCTCTCTACACTCAATAGTTGCAATCTTTCGGGGCAAGAATCACGCTAATTGGTCCATTTGGAGGGGTGGTGATGGTCACCTCATCGCCCTCCTTGTTCGACCCGGTTTGGGACAATAAAAGACACAATAAGTTTCGTATCCAAAAGTAGTTCCATTTGTTATATTTCGTTGTATCGAATCTGATGGTCACACATTATTTCATCCCATGTCGTTTGTCCTTATCCCTGCTTTCCCAGGGATTCTATGCTGAACTCTTGGCAGACGCTTAATGGCAGGTCAAACTGTCCTTGACATCTCAAACTCCGGGCACAGGCCGCATACACGTGATTTGGAACCTCTCATTGCCCATGCGCAGGGCTCCTTTGTGCTCGGCGCGCGCATGTCATCCTTTCCGTCGGCCATTTTTGGAAACATGGCCTAGCAGGCCCGAACGGAACTAATATAAGAACAAACACAACAGTAATTAAAACATGGAAAATAAGCCTTTCTGTTTACCACCCACCATTCTAAAAACCCGTGTTAGGTATTACCTAGCAGAAGCGACATTTAAAGCCATTTTACTTACCACCTGCATTCTTTGCCATCGTACAACTTATCATGCAACACAAATCATGCAATTTTACACTATTTACTACTTAAGTCACAATATTGGTTAGTTAGCTTCACATTTGTAAATAAATTAGTTAGCTTCATGCATTTAGCAGGTTGCCCGCGTGTAAATGTTTAACAAAAGGTGTATTGGTTGGTTAGTTCATGCAATTTTCAAACGGTTAGTACCATTAAATTATGAGGTCATTAACTTCCAAGGGGTACACATTATTTTGTTTCCCCTGCTCCATCAGGTGGAATGCTGGTTGTGTCTGTTCTGCCAGTCACTTGAGTTAATATAGAGGTTGCGTTATACTACAGTCGTCATGCTCCTCCTGTTGTAGTGTGTCCATGGTGTTTCTAGGATGTCACATTCTGAAGAAATGTTCCTGTAAACTGACTTGGATTCTGTGTAAGAACCCCATCTGTATACCTGCAACTACGAGGACCAACTCCTCTTAATATTCGTGATGGCAAATGTTGAAACTGGACTTATAACTGAAAAAAAACAAGTATAACGTTCATTAGAACAAGATTAAATCAACACCACACCAGTGCAACTGTGTCATCTGGCAGCCCCACGGTCAGTTTATCGTAACAAAGGTAAGTTAAGTTACCTACAGCCTGCATGACAAGCCGTTGGCTCATTAAGTGTCTGGCAACTGTACTTGCAGCTCGCAGTTTCTCATAGGGGTTGCGGAAGTCAGTTTCGAAGCTGTTTTGACATGGCCTCTGTTGCTGCTGTCCTGTTTGTTAGTCAGCAGAGAACAGGAAGATGTCTACAGTGGATTGCCAGAACCTAACAGGGGAAGTGTCCACAAATCGGCAAAAGATGTTATCTCCTAGATCCAAGGTGTGTAGGTGCTGTTTTTTTTTCTCTTTGGGGATGAGCATGGGGGCAATAAAACATTTGAAGCACCAGTTCAGCTAGGAAAATATTTGTACTTTTTTCCCAACTCCATTTGCTCGAAGAGGTAACGGCATCATGCCCTTGACGTTTGCCATCAAGGAACTGTCGGTTTTTCAGTGCATGCTGTGCAAGGACTGCTCAACATTTATGCAGTTTCTTTTTTTACAATAGCCCATCAAATGCATTCTGCTCAAGCATCCCATAGCTTGCTTTTTTAAAAACTTTTTTTGCTGATTTGATACTGTTGCCCCACACTCAAATCATCTCACTAACATGCTAAAGAGTGGCTGGGCTCTTGAAAGTGCCCAAGGGATGTCAGCAGGAATGAATGCTGACTTTATCACAAATTGCCTGTTGTGTAGTGGGCTTCACGTCATGATTCAGGGGTAGTGATGTAATTGTACCTTTATGATGTTGCATAGAATGCTGGACACTATTCAGAGGCTAATGGCATTTTTACCTGGAGCTGGAGTAGACGATTGCACTTCACCAGTGGGCTGTATTATGGAAATAAATCAACTTTAATCTCACATTGACGTGTCATTTGTTCCCCATACTTTATATGGCAATCAGTGAAATATACGGGTTTGACATTGAGACATG
Organism: Calotriton arnoldi; assembly: GCA_963921515.1. Taxonomy (NCBI): domain Eukaryota; kingdom Metazoa; phylum Chordata; class Amphibia; order Caudata; family Salamandridae; genus Calotriton; species Calotriton arnoldi. Next base: position 41,691 of record CAWUFW010012109.1, read on the forward strand.
TTGAGGTGGAGCTGTCTAATGTGGATGGTATCATCAGTAGACATCAAACAGTTTTTGCAGATAAAGTGGGACAGGCAAATGGATTTTCCCACCATATTAAACTGACAAAAGGGGCTGTCCCGGTGCAACACAAAGTCTGCATGGTACCTTTGAGCGTGTGTCAACAACTAAAACAGCATTTAAATAACTTATGTGCTGAAGGTATTATCAAGCCTACTAACAGTTCTGAATGGATTTCAGCTTTAAAAAAAATTGTGATTGCACTTATGTGCCAATTTGAGGTAATTGAATAAAAATATAGCTTGGATTGTCATTGTCTGCCAAGAATTCAAGAGTTATTGGCTGCTGTTAATGGAGCAAGATATTTTTCAGTAATTGATCTCAAATCGGCATATCACCAAGTGATTCTGGAAGAAGAGTTGTGTGATTTGGCAGCTTTTGTTACGCCCTTTGGGGTGTTTAGGTTTACTAGACTTCCATTAGGGTCGGCCTCTGTGGCCAGCATGTTCCAAAAGTTGATAGACACGTTGTTTGGGGATCTCTTGGGGGTGTAGGCATTTCAGGATGATATCCTGATTTTTGCACAGACACGCGATGAACATGATGAATTTGTGTTACAAATTTTAGAACAGAAAGGGATGACAGTTAGTAAAAGCAAGTCCAATATTTTGGTCAAAGAAAATGATTACTTGGGACATCGTATAACTTGTGATGGAATTCTACCTAAAGTAGATTTAGTGGATGCTATAACCAAAGTCATCAGACCATATGATAAAGATTCATTGAGATCTTTTCTTGGATTAGGAGAGTATTATGCGAGGTTTGTGAGTGGGTATGCAATTTATGTGGAGCCATTGAGAAAGCTGTTGAAGAAAGGAGTGCCGTTTATATGGACTGTTCAGCATGATGTTTCATTTGATAAGGTAAAAACTTTGATTGCTCAAGCACCGACTCTTAAAACATTTGATCCAAATGGTGAATCTTGTGTCACAGTTGAGGCAAGTTCAATAGGTTTGGGGGCTGTTTTCAGTCAAGTTGTGAATGGAAAGGATGGTGTTATTTCTTTTATTCAAGAGCGTTGCGTGGTGCGGAATTACATTACAACACAATTGAAAAAGAGGCATTAGCTTGTGTTAGGGCAGTTGAAAATTGTAAAAACTCATGAGGTAAACGTTTTGTGTTATTCACGGATCATAAAGCTTTAGTTTATAAGATGGATGGAGTCAGATTGGGCAAGGCATCCTCAAGGCTGGTAAGACTTATTGCCAGGTAGCAGGAGTTCAATTTTGTGATTAAGCATGTTTCTGGGGGCAGCAATGTGACAGCTGACTGCTAATCGAGGTTACCCAATCAGTATGTGGATGTTGATGATGTGGGGGATCAACAGGAATGTGTGGTGGCTGTAAGGGATGTTTTGGACAAATGTGGTGGCCGTGTCAGAAGAGGAATGGATTAAGTGGTGCAATGAAGATCAGCAGCTCTTGAAAGTGAAACAGTATCTTGAAAAAGGGTGGCCTCCAAGTAGGAATTTGGAAATGGGTTTACAAAGTTTTGATCAAGTTGCTAATGAACTAAGTATAGCGAATGAAATCTTGTTGAGACATGATTTGTTTGTGCTGCCCATGGGTCGTCGGCAAAAACGTATTTCTCTGGCTCATCTTAGGCATCCGGGTGTCTCTGGTACAAAAAAGTTGCTTAAATTGCTTTATTGGTGGCCTGGCGAGGAGGCGGTCGTTGAAAGACTTATTGATACCTGTCACATATGTGTCAACTCAGATAAGCATTGGAAAGTTTTGAGTGTACTGTTGAATCCTCAAGGGGTACCGCAGAAAATTTGGGACAAAGTATCTATAGATTTCTCTGGTCCTTACAATATTTTAGGATCAAATAAAAGATTTTTGATTGTTTTGATTGACAACTTTTCTAAATGGATATATCATGCGTTAGTAGGTAATCCACTACTGATGAGGTGATACATTTTTTGGAAGAAGCGTTTCTCGTGGAGGGCTTTCCGAGTGTCAATATGTCAGATAATGGCGTACAGTTTGTGGCATCTAAAATGTTACTTTTCCTTGAGAAATGTGGTATCAAGACTGAAAGGAGGCCTTTGTATTGTCCCAGGGTGAATGGTCAAGTCGAGAGGGCTAATAGATTTTTGAAAGAGGGGATTCAGGCTAGTTTAGCTAATAATCAAAACGTATTTAAATTTCTCAAAGAAAACATTTGGAGTTATATGATTCCACACTCAGCAACAAGGATTGCACCTTTCTTTATAATGCGAGGGAGAGATTTTCGAGCATTTGTGACACCCACTTTGAATAAACCCAGTGGGTTAGGCAAAGACTTGAGCGTTGTGTTGGAAGAGGTCAAAGAGAATCTGAACATAAAAAGAGTTGTGGGGAAAGAGTTTCATGACAAGGTGCACAGAGCTAAACCTAAATTGATACAGGAGGGTGACTAGGTGAGGGTTGTTAAACCCAAAATTAGTTTCAAAGGTCGGTCTACATTTATGCCACCTGTGCAGGTTGAAAGAGTTGGAAGTGCCTTTTAATTACACAAACGAGAATGGTGAAATAAGGGTCTGTGGTTGCTGTTTAACGAGGGAAAGAGAAACTTGTGCAATGGGATAAATATGACAGTTGTGATTTTAGTGATTTGGATGTACCAAACATTTGATGTGAAAACAAAACTGCTATATTTGTAAATATTTTGGAGACTAACAATTTGTTACAATCACAGGATGGTGTAAGTGCTGTAACGAATATTTCAAAGGAAAATGTGTTGACAAACCAGCAAAGAAAGATGCCCATTGATGTCTCTTATAACACTTATCAGAGGAAATTGTCTTCAGCAGAAACATCTGACAATAATTTGACAAATGTGTGAAATGTTAGTAGGAAAATAGTTATGAATGAATTTCGAAGGAGTTCCAGAAATGTGGAACAGGTATCTTCTCAGGCTAAGCAAGAGACACATCCAACTAAGAGAGTGATCAAATTACCAGGTAAATTGAAGGATTATGTTATATAGGTTTTGTTTGTTACTCCCCATTTTTGTTTATTCATGCAGGGTGCATATATGATACAAACAAAAGGGGCATGTTGTGTAGTGGGCTTCATGTCATGATTCACTGTTGCTAGGGGTAGTGATGTAATTGTACCTTTATGATGTTGCATAGAATGTTGGACACTGTTCAGAGGCTAATGGCATTTTTAGCTGGAGTCGACCTCTGTTTGCGCTTCACCAGTGGGCTGTATTATCGGAATAAATGAACTTTAATCTAACTTCTACGTGTTATTTGTTCCCCATACTTTATACTACCCCAATCCACAAATAAACAGCAGGGATACCCAACAACACTTGGCTACAACAAGAGAGAGTAAATAAGTACCCATCACCACAGCTTTCAAAATGAAGAAAGTGATCTGCCAGAAACTTGCTGCCTGCTAAAAAAAAGTCCATACAATTTGACAAGTGTATTAAATTAGAACTTCCATTTTTATAGTGATGTGTTTTATTTTCGTAATGCTGTAAGGTTGTTCATATAATATGCAGCATTATTTAACTGTAAACTGAGCAAAACAAATTTCCTTCATGCAATGGGGCACTGCTTGAGAATTGCTGCGCTTCATTGTGTGAAGGTTTAAAAAATGAATGTTGGGACAGATAAGGCCCCTACATGGTGATGGATGCTCATCCCTGCCCAGTGTGCACCAGCTGTATGGACATTTGGATCCCTCGTACTGGTTTTTGGTGCTGGGCGAAGACATATCATGAGTGTTTGCCATGACCCATGCCTGTCTCATGTTAATGCGGTCTTGTTAGACCAGGAGAAGTGCACCAAGTGCTACCCTCTTAGTGTTAGAGATCTACTGCTCTGACCATGAGTTAAGCGACTGGAGTGCAGGGCTGGTGATGGAGCAAGGACTCACAAAGAGACTTGCTCGGAAGCAATCCTCTCACAGTATTAATTGATTTGTACTAAAAACCTGTAATGTCTTTATTAACAATGTGCAACACAAAATATTTTATCTAGAAGATGCTTGCCTAAGTGTTTTACTAATAAGTAATCCGCGTCTAATCCAAGATGGCTGCTAAAACGCGGGAAATCTACTGCGCATGTGTCAACCATGTCACGTGGTATGCCGTCTTTCTTTGCTTGGAGGGAACCTTTTGCTTCTGCGCAGTGTGTGCTAATATGGCTGCATTAATGTTCACACGCTAAAGCTTTACTGCAATTAACATGTGTTATATTAAAGCTATTAATGCGGGAAAAGCATTTATAGGGACATGAGGTTAGTGTAGAAGTGGGAGGTATACAGTGAAAGCATTTATTTTTGATTTTAATATGTCTCTTCTTTGACCTTTCCTAATAGTTCGTAATGTGGGCCTGGGTTGGCTAACTGAAGCTCGAATGTCATGTGACCCGCGCATGCTCACTGAAAGTAACAAAGAAAAGCAATGAAGTCAACTTGAAGAACGTCCAAGGACATGACCCGCTGATCACCTTCTAAGTTCAACTGAATGTCCGGCTATATGACACATTTTGTATATATTTTGTATCGATTATGGTGTGAAACGGGTGGGAAAATAAAGAAATGTATTTAATTGAAGGGGTGGGATTCTAAACAATGAACTTAAGAAAATTTAATTAAATTTGAAATGGTGTGAGGATCAACCCCCTGTCCCTGTCCAATCAGAATTAGTGGCCCCATAATTTTGAAACATTAATGGGAGGTACATGGGCGTAGAAGGGTATAATAGATATAGAATTAGCTAATTAACGAGATGAGAGCTTGTCGTGCTGTTGGAGAGACCAGAGAGTTAGGCGTGCGAGAGCTGATCGATTGCAGACTGAATCGCTGTCCGAAGAGGTCGTGAGGTGGGGGCGGTGGGCCATATTAGAGGGAGAACGTGGAAGAACCGAGGAGGAACAAAGTGTCAGAAAGGGGAGCGGCGCTGGCCTCATTGGTAGAGAGGTCATCTATCCTGTCCTGAATCCTGTCCGGAGGTCTTGGTCTTCATTCTGTCTTGGGAACCCTCTTCCCAACTCCTTGGCCAAGGGGTTTGGTTTTCACACCTTTAGGCAACTATAAATTCGTAATCTTTAGTTTGTACTGCTGTCTCTATCTTCTCCTTTCTGAGGGACCGTCATTTGTGATTATTAGGTGACTATATATATATAAGAGTGCTTCCTCCTTGAAATTTGACTAAGTATTATGTGGTTTTGTATCTCACTCTTCAACAATATTTTAGATAAACATTTTAAAACTTCCTGAGTCGGTGGTTATTTCAGGTATTTAATTAAATTGTATTTGTGTAAAGTCATATCAACCCCAGTTATCAAAGGTCCATTGGTAAGTCATTACTCTTCAAATCAGAGGAAGGTAATTGGTAGCAGATTTTGATAAGAGTACAACTGACACCCCAGCGGTGCTTACTAGCTAGCGTAAATGAATGGGCCCAGGTAAGTATTTAGTGTGTGAGTGCTTGTTGCTAGTAGCCCGCTGGATCAGTTTTCTGGCTAGCAGAGGATGGTTATACTTTGTTAACTGGGTAATGAAAATTTTCTTTTTATGAACTAATACATCCGTTAAAGTTTTGTTTTATGTTGTCTGGAAATCCCCGGGGAAACTTGAATAGCGGATGGTAAGTGGAAACCATACTGCAGTGAGGTTATCTGTCAGGCAGAAGTAGTACTGAAAAAGTTAAGTAGGGCTATCAGTACTAGTTAGGGACTCTGTGTGTGCGTGAGTGGCAGTAAAGGAGTACGCTGGTGAAATTTTGATGTTATATCACCTAGAAAGGGAAACATTGAAGGAGTAGCAGGTATTTCTGAAGCTTACGTGAAGAGTAAACGGAAGGGTTTTACTCGTAGTGTATGTTTAGTAAACGGAAGGGTTTTACTAAGTGTGAGAAAATCTATCCTTTGATTTTAGTGAAACTGACAATATAGCGAATGCTTTATGTTGTTAATGAATTTTAATGAAAAGTGTTGAAAAATTAAAATTTTGCGTACGATTTTTGTAAAGGGAGGGTCAGCTGCCGGAGTAGAAGCTGACGTCACAAGCGCCGCGCTGGGATTGGCTGAAACAGCGGGCGTGGAGCGAGCTTGTAAAGGAGGGGTCAGTAGTAAGGAGTAATACTGACGTCACAGGTGCCGCGCTGGGATTGGTCGAAACAGCGAGGGACAGAGAAGTGCAGATTGTAAAGGAGGGGTCGTTAGAAAGAGCGAACAGACGTCACAGAGAAAGCCGCGATAGGATTGGTTCAGAGTCAATTGTAAGCTTGAATTTGACTGGTTGTCAAAATAGAAGTCGAAATATTAGTGGTCAGTGGAGATTGTATGTGGAAACGCGAACCGACTTGGTCAGGGACTCGTAGGAGATTTTTAGGTTTTGTAGAATATAATTCAGTAAATAGATATTTACCCAAAATATACGGAGAAAAGAGAAAATTGTCATTCTTTCAAAAGATTAAAAATTATTTTAAGAAAGATAAGCCCATCAAGACTAGGGAAGGAATTCTCACTCCACCAGCAAAAACGCCCGCCTCATTTATGATGATGGAGAGGGGTTATCATACCTGTGTATGGTTAGAAAATTGGATAGAATATACAAAAGATGACGGAGTACTAGCTTTCCCAGAATATGGTACATTTAATGGGAGAGGTCTTCTAAATTTGAGAATGAGAATGAATGAATTACAACCCAGACCTAGATTAACGCAGTACGAAGCCCTAGAAGAATGGGAGACAGAAGCATTTGAGCGTGATAGACCCAGGAGTAATAAGGGTTATAGGGGATTTTTCCCTAGACACCAGAATGAGACAAGAGAAAGTCAGATGAAACAGTGGAGACGAGCAATGATTATCGAGGGTTTGTATCCAGTATTAATGGCTGGTGAGCAATTAGGAAGCAAATGTAAAGAGAAAACTAAACACATGACAGGGTTAGGAGAATCCGAAGATGAATTTATGGAAGAAATATTAAAGAACCCCCCACCATACCAGGAAGATCTAGGTGGATGTACTCCAAGTGCACCCGTTTTGGGAACACCGTTAGTACCTCAAGTATTGCACAATCCATCAGTTAATAGGGTACTTCAGGACAAGGAAAAAGAGGCATTAGACAGAAACAGAGCAGAATTAATAAAGAAAATAACACAGTTGAATGCACATCCTGAAGCCCTGACTATACCTGTAACAATTGGTCCTGTAGTTCCCTTATATAGAGACAAGGCAAATTGCCCGAAGCCCCCGGTTATGACTACACCTATGAATAACCGTAGAAATGAAGTTCTAATAACTGATGATCATTTCAGTGACTGTGAATCTGTGATTTCACTAATGGATTTACCTATTCGAGAATCCGTAAATACCACCCCCAAAAGAGCAACACCTGGTTGCTCAAAGGATGTAAATATAGTAACCTCTTCAGGAACTAAAAGTGCGACAGTAGTGACTCCCGAAGTCTTAGAAAGATGGGCACAAGGAATAGACAGACAGAGTTCACCCCCAAAGATCCTGGACATTTATAAACTAAAAATTGAATTAGAGGAAATGATAGCAGGCAACGTAGGAGTAGATCGCTTAAATACCTACAGTGAAGAAGAACTATTGTTCGTATGTAGGAGTATAACCAGAAATGTAAAAATATTCCATGAAAAGTTAACGGATTTGGCCTCAGAAATGGGAATTAAAATAAGGAAGTCAAAAGTGTTGCAGAGACCATATAGAGCAGAATTTACTGACAAAGACTTAGAAAATATGAATACATCTGGTAGAAAATTACAAGTTAAAGAATTAATGGCAATTTTACAAAAATGAGGAGAACTGGAACAATGGAAAACTAGATGGGCAAAGAAAAAGGAAGAAGCACGTTCAAATAGAATGACATCTGAGTATTTATTGAAGGAAATAGGAAAGGTAGAACAAATGTGTCCAATGCGAGAGGTTCCGGGAGGAGGCTATGTACATGTCCCATGGAGTAGACAAGACATATTGTCATTTACAAATGATTTTCCAAAGTTGAGAGAAAAGCCAGTTGAATGGTACAAGCAGGTCGAGAGATTTGTGAAGGTTTCAAAGGTTTTGTTAAAAGACCTAGATGGTTTGTTTGACATAGTGGTACCTGCCGATTTATGGACAGAGTGTAAAATTACAATCGACTGGCCTAGTGAAGAGTACCCTAGAGATCCAAAGACAGGTGCCCCATCAGATGATGTGATGAAAAAGTATCACCACGTAATCACTTACTTGAAAGGAAAGATACCACCTAAAGAGACAGATTGGGTGAAAATAGAAAGAACCACCCAAGAAACAAATGAATCGGTGCATGCATACTATGAACGTTTGTTACAGGTGTTCAAACAGTATAGTGGTTTCGAAGATATTGGAGACAAAAATATGAGTCAGTTTGTTTATCGATTTGTTTATGGTCTAAAGCCAGAGATTTGTCAGATGATTAAGAGACATATGTTATGTTGGCAGGGAAGGCCTATCGATGAAATTTTGAAATATGCTAAATATTGTGGGGATGATATTGAAGACAGGCACAAGAAACTACAAGAGAAAGTGATGTGGGCACAAGTGAAAATGGCTGAGCGACAGGGAATTAATTTAGATAATCCATCCGAAATTCAGGGAAAAGAATCTGGATCGAATGCTGACACAGGAAATGGTGGAAAGGTAAGAGGACGAATGAGTAGAGAAGAGGCTAAAAAGAAATTTCCTTGTCATGGATGCGGTAAGTTGGGGCATTGGAAGAACGAATGTAAAAAGATTCAAAATAATAATGGCCCAAATCATAATTTAAATCCACAGACGCAGAATGACTCACAGCAGGGTGTAAGTCATCAGAGTCAGTTGCCACCTGCCCCTATACAGGGTAATGTAAGCAGAGCAAAGCACGGTACAGACGTCGGATTTCAAGGAGGAAGTGGTAAGAATGAATATGTAACTTCACTGTATCTTTTACAGGATGACTTTAATCCATACGCTTATCAATGACGGTGCCTAAGAGAGGGGGAGAAGGAGTGCGTACTTGGCGCATCCTTACCGGTAGATCAGTCAGGTCCATATGTTGAAGGGAAAGCAAAAGGTAACAATATCACCTTTCTTTTGGACACTGGTGCTACCCGCTCTACTGTAAGAACAGCAGACATCCCAAACCTCCCTCTCTCTGGAGAAGCTATCCAAGTTGTAGGTGTAGCAAATCAAAAGATTAGAACACCCATTACCGAACCCATGGAAGTAAAAATCGGAAATTTCCGAGAAATGCACCAATTTGTGGTGTGTGACTCTAGTCCAGTAAATTTACTAGGCAGAGACTTACTGTGCAAAATGAACTGCACTATTTTCTGCACACCGGATGGTGTTGCAGTTCAGACCCCGGATGAAGATCATGTTTATAAAATCATGTTAGCAAAACAAGGTACTGAGGTAGATGAAATGTTCTCCTTGATAACAAAAGACGAATTACCAGAGGAGTTAAAAACCACAGTGAATCCAAAGGTATGCGATTTTACTGGAAAAGAAGTAGGTCTGATGGCAAATATAGACCCAGTAAAGGTAACTGTAAAAGAAGGTGCAATTTTTCCAAATACCAGACAGTATAAGATGAGTGCTGAAGTGAAAGCAGGAGTTACTGCAGAAATTAGCAGAATGGTGAAACAAGGTATATTAAGAGAAATCATGAGCTACCCCTGTAATTCGCCAATCATGGGTTTGAAAAAGCCTAGTGGAAAATATAGAATTGTTCAAGATTTGAGGAAAATAAATAAAATTGTGGTGCCTTGTTGTCCTATAGTGCCAAATCCTGCAGTAATCCTATATCAAATACTATGGAACGCAGGATGGTTTACTGTAATCGATTTGTGCCAAGCATTTCTCTCAATTCCATTGCATCCAGATAGTCAGTATTTGTTCTCGTTCAAATTTGAAAATCACATTTATGTGTGGAATCGTGTTCCTCAGGGGTACACAGAAAGTCCCTCCATTTTTTATCAAATACTGAAAAAGTGCCTAGAAAAGTTAGTAATGCACAGAAACTCAGACTTGGTTCAATATATAGATGATTTGTTAATTGCATCTAGAACGCGTGACGATTGTGTCACTGACTCAATTGCATTACTAAACCATCTGGCTGATGAAGGTCACAAAGTGTCACCTGAAAAGTTACAGTTTTGTACAACAGCAGTTAAGTATTTGGGACACCAAATTGAGAGAGGAAAGAGAAGAATAACCTCTGAAAGAATAAAAATATTTAAGCAAATGAAAATGCCGGTAACACAAAGAGAGGTGAGAATGTTTCTTGGAATAGTAGGATACTGTCGACAATGGATTGTAGATTTTTCTTTACTAGCAAAGCCTTTAATTCAATTAACCAAAAAGAAGGCAAAGGACCCAGTTGAATGGGATGATGAAAGTGCAAGTGCATTCGTAAAATTACGAAATGCTTTGTTTGAGGCACCTGCCCTAGGCATGCCTGACTATACAGAAGAATTTACATTATTCTGCTATGAGAGAGAAAGTTGTGCACTTTCAGTCTTAACACAAAGACATGGGCTGGACAGACGTCCTATAGCATACTTTTCTGCTACGTTAGACCCAGTGGCTGCAGCGTTGCCAGGCTGTTTAAAGGCAGTAGCTGCCACTTGAATGAGCATTGAACAAAGTGAGTCAATTGTAATGGGACACCCCGTTAAGGTGTTCGTCCCACATGCAGTTGTAATTCTGTTGACAAGAACCAGAACCCAGCATCTTACCCCTAGTCGGATGACGAAATATGAGCGAATAATTCTAGGAGCTGAGAATGTGATCATAGCTAGGTGTACAACTGTAAATCCTGCAAGATTATTACCAGACTCATATTGTGAAGAAGTCAGGGACGACACAGAACATGACTGCTTGGAAGTAACAGAGTTGTGTACCAAGCCACAATCTGACAAGAAATGCCCCTTAAGAACCCAGACAGGGAGCTGTTTGTGGATGGCTCATGCCTGAGGCATGAAGATGGCAAATTGAGTGCAGCTTATGCTGTATGTGAACTTACCGGAATAGTCGAAGCATCCTATTTACCAGGAGTCAAATCTGCACAAGTAGCCGAATTGATTGCTTTGATTAAAGCCTCCAAAATTGGGAATAATTTAAAAGTGATCATATTTACTGATAGTCAATATGGTTATGGGGTTGTGCATGATTTTGGCCAACTTTGGATGCAGAGGGATTTCATGACTTCCTCAGGATCCCCAATTCAAAATGGGAGTTTTGTAAAAGAATTATTGGAGGCAATACAATTACCAAAAGAATTGGCAGTGGTGAAATGTGCCGCACACCAGTTAGGAAATGACTGTGTGGTAGCCGGTAACAGATATGCAGACCAAATTGCTCAATACTGTGCCAGAAATAGAATGGCAGTAAACAGAAAAGTTGAAACAATGGAAATCAGCTGCCAACTTATGCTATGTTCAACACCTGAAACATGGAATGACGTGAGACGATTGCAGGATGATGCTGAAGAGAGTGAAAGGGATGTTTGGATAAAAATAGGGTGTACCCGAAGAGCAGATGATGATGTGTGGATTTATCCAGATGGCAGACCAGATATGCCTGATTTCACAAATGGCCAGAATGTATCATGGAGACGCACACGTAGGTAGAGATGCCATGATTAGACTTTTCAGACACAGTTGGTACAACCCAAGGTTTAGGGCTGCAGCAGAGAGCCTTTGCCAGAGGTGCTTAATTTGTCAAATGAATAATCCAGGAAGGAAAACAGTAGTTAGTCTGGGAAAAATTGGGAAGGCAGAAGGCCCATTTGTGAGGTTACAGCTAGATTTTATCCAGTTACCTCCATGTAAAGGACTGAAATATGTACTTGTCATAGTGTGCTTGTTTTCCAGGTGGGTGGAGGCTTACCCTACTAGGAGGAATGACAGCATAACAGTTGCAAAATTATTATTGAGAGAGCTCATTCCTCGGTTCCGTTTCCCAGTAACTTTGGAATCAGATAGAGGAAGTCACTTCAATAACGATGTAATCCGAATAATCTGTGAAGCACTTAAAATTGAACAAAAATTGCACTGTGCATACCGCCCAGAGGCTTCTGGAGTGGTTGAACAAATGAATGGCACAATAAAATCAAGGTTGTCAAAAATGTGTGCATCCACATCACTGGATTGGCCAGATGCGTTGCCTCTTGTCCTGATGGGACTCAGAAGTATTCCTGATAGAAATACAGGATTGAGTCCACATGAAATTATCATGGGAAGAGCAATGAGACAAGCCCATGTACCTGGCAATAAACTGCTGAACATAACTTATGATATGGTTCTAGATTATTGCAAAGCATTGGCTGACCTAGTGCGTTCTGTCTCTCACTAGGTTGGAGAAGACGCAGTTTCCAGGCAGCCTGAACAAGAGCATGATCTGAACCCCGGAGACTGGGTGGTAGTGAAGCATCACACCAGAGAAACGTGTTTATCACCCAGGTGGGGTGAACCTTGTCAGGTTATATTGGTTACAAACACAGCAGAGAAATGTGCAGGTTTACCTAATCGGATTCATGTAAGTCACACTAAGAGGGTGCCAGCTCCTGAAGAGAAAAATCCTCAGTCAGCACCAATAGCTGAGGAAGCAGAAGGTTGTACAGCTGAAGAATCCCAATCGGTAGATTCAGGAGTAGCTGAAGAAGAACAACCGAGCACAAGTCAGGACTGGATACCAGTGGTTGATATACCTGAAGTCTTTATAAAAACAAAGAGGAGAACTAGAGCAGAGGTTGAAACTATAGGGGAACCTGAGCAGGCCCAGATAGGGAAAGGAAATTGGGCTCAAACTGACACCGAAACAATAGAGTTTGAGCAGGGACAGATAGGTTCAGAAGAATGCGGTCAGGCTGCAGAAGTACAAAGTGCAATAAGCCCTGATCAGGACCAGTTAGGACAAGAAAAACACGTTCAGGAAGAAGAAAAACCAGAAAACATTGAACCTGAAAATATCAAACCAGAACACGTCGATCCAGAAAAAATCAATCCAGAAAAAGTCAATCCTGAACAGGGCCAGTTAGCAGAGACGCACATTCAGGCAAATGAAGAATCAACAATAAGACCTGAACGAGGTCAGATAGAGAGGGAAACTGAAAACGAAGACGAACAAATTGTACCACACATCAATGTGAATAAAAGAGTACTTGGAAAAGACTCAGAAGGTGAAAGTGCAGTGCAAACCAAGAAAGTCAGAAAGGGTGATCATTGGCCTGGTGTTATTAAAAGAGTGAAATATCGCATAGTAACACGAAGTGAAGACCCAGAACAAGTGAATGAAGTGACAAGCCCATCTGGACAACCAAGTGGCTCTGCAAAGCGCAAAAGCCCAAGATTGAAAATCGTGAACAATAAGTTCAAAGGTCCTGATTGGACTTATGTGATTCTCGAAGACTGCGAGAGTCCAGAGAATAGTGAAAGTAGTGACGAAGAAACAAGTGCAGAGCAATTTTATGAGAAAGAAGTGAGACCACCTTGATAATATTAAAAGCTTTCAAGGTAAAAGAAAGAAGAGAAATCTTCTTGGTCTAAAATGGCTGAAGACAGGGTTTCTGAGAGACTGAAACGAAAATGTTGTAAAAGATGCTGTGCTATATGCATATGTAGTCTAGTATTGGTGCTTATAGTATGGTTAGTTTTGATCGTAGCAATTCCTTATCTTATGATAATGGACAAAAAGAATAACACTGATACTAATGGAAAGATAGATAACCTGAAAGGTAGCAGAGTAGAAATAGAAGCAGAAGATGAACCAGATTTTCATCAGATCGTAACAGATAACGATACTAGCTTAAATGTCTTTACTAAATTATTGTTTCAGTACGTAGATATTATGGATGTTAGTAATTGTTATGTCTGTATGAAATTACCTGCATCAGTAGCTGAAGGTCTAACTTACCATCATTTGCCTTTAACCTATGGTATATCATGTAGTGTATTAACTAGTCTATTTTATAGAACAGGGAAACTTCAATACTATTATTCAAATATAGATGTGATATTTTCAGAGGTTCCTATTCGAAAGAATCTGAATTCAGTGCTTAGTAGTCAAGATGCACAATTTATGGGAGAATTTTTCTTAACGATGAAGTCGATAGACATAACACATGCACATAGAAGCAATCTAACATGTTCATTACATGAAGAAGAAAAGATATTTTTAAACTTAGTTGAAGATAGAAGGCAGAATTTCCAAAGGAAAGCGTCTGAACATAAAGCTCACATTCCACCTTGGGCTGAGAAAGAGGGTATTTATACACCTGGCAGGGCTCAAGTTGCTATGGCTCTAGATTTTGTAAAGACAGGGAAAATGTGTCTTCATAGGTTAAAGACTGATTATAACAATATTTTCATTGGTACCAGTGAATGTGAACACAATTTCTTAATTCTTGGAGGTTGAAAACTGAAAGGAGGAATGGATTCAGTTTTTCCTGGAATCTATTATGTGTGTGGGAATAAGGCATACTTTAGGCTTCCTGCACAGTGGTATGGTAGTTGTTATTTTGGAATAGTTTTTCCAAAAGTATACCAATGAAAATAATAGGAAACTAACCCGTAGTAAGAGAGCTAGTTTTTCAGAAATCGTAGGTGACATATTTGGTTCATTGATACCTTCAGTGGGAATAATTCTGAACTCAAGGAGAATATGTCAATTATCTACAGTGGTTGATCGTTTATCAACGGATACTGCTGGAGGATTTCTAATGATTAATGCGGAGATGGTTGCGATTAGATCTATTGTTATGCAAAATCGACTTGCTCTTGATATGTTATTAGCAAAAGAGGGCGGAGTCTGTAAATTGTTGAAAACGCAACATTGTTGCACGTATATTCCGGACAAAAGTACGGAAATTGGAACATACATAAAGAATATTACTAAACTTGAGAAGGAACTGAAACCACTGGAAGTTGATAGTGTATGGGAAAGATTGACAAAAAGCATTGTGTCAATTGGTGCCTGGTTCACTAATGTAGGGAAAGGACTTATAGGTCAAATATTAGTACCCTTAGTAGGGATAGCAATAATAGTATTGTAAATAATGATATGGTGCAAATGTTGTAAAAATAAGGAAACATATGCGTTGAATGGAAAAGGCAAGAAAAGAAAATTCGAAGAGATTGAATTAGAAGACCTGAGAAGTGAAATTTACAAGAAACTGAAGGGAAAAGATGAGAATGGAAGGAGTAAAAATGAAAAAGTGAATGAAATATGCTAAAGTTGGCATCTGTTTTTTTTTTTATAAGTAGTTTTGATGGCTCAGAAACGCCATCAGAGAGGGGATTGATGGAGCAAGGACTCACAAAGAGACTTGCTCGGAAGCAATCCTCTCACAGTATTAATTGATTTGTACTAAAAACCTGTAATGTCTTTGTTAACAATGTGCAACACAAAATATTTTATCTAGAAGATGCTTGCCTATGTGTTTTACTAATAAGTAATCCGCGTCTAATCCAAGATGGCTGCTAAAATACGGGAAATCTACTGCGCATGTGTCAACCATGTCACGTGGTATGACGTCTTTCTTTGCTTCGAGGGAATCTTTTGCTTCTGCGCAGTGTGTGCTAATATGGCTGCATTTATGTTCACACACTAAAGCTTTTGCATTACTGCAATTAATATGTGTTATATTAAAGCTATTAATGCGGGAAAAGCATTTATAGGTAAATGGGGTTAGTGTAGAAGTAGGAGGTATACAGTGAAAGCATTTATTTTTGATTTTAATATGTCTCTTCTTTGACCTTTCCTAATAGTTCGTAATGTGGGCCTGGGTTGGCTAACTGAAGCTCGAATGTCATGTGACCCGCGCATGCTCACTGAAAGTAACAAAGAAAAGCAATGAAGTCAACTTGGAGAATGTCCAAGGACATGACCCGCTGATCACCTTCTAAGTTCAACTGAATGTCTGGCTATATGACACATTTTGTATATATTTTGTATCGATTATGGTGTGAAACGGGTGGGAAAATAAAGAAATGTATTTAATTGAAGGGGTGGGATTCTAAACACTGAGCTTAAGAAAATTGAATTAAATTTGACATGGTGTGAGGATCAACCCCCTGTCCCTGTCCAATCAGAATTAGTGGCCCCATAATTTTGAAACATTAATGGGAGGTACATGGGTGTAGAAGGGTATAATATATATAGAATTAGCTAATTAGCGAGATGAGAGCTTGTCGTGCTGTTGGAGAGACCAGGGGAGGGGAGCGGCGCTGGCCTCATTGGTAGAGAGGTCATCTATCCTGTCCTGAATCCTGTCCGGAGGTCTTGGTCTTCATTCTGTCTTGGGAACCCTCTTCCCAACTCCTTGGCCAAGGGGTTTGGTTTTCACAACCTTTAGGTAACTATAAATTCGTAATCTTTAGTTTGTACTGCTGTCTCTATCTTCTCCTTTCTGAGGGACCGTCATTTGTGATTATTAGGTGTCTCTATATATATAAGAGTGCTTCCTCCTTGAAATTTGACTAAGTATTATGTGGTTTTGTATCTGACTCTTCAACAATATTTTAGATAAACATTTTAAAACTTCCTGAGTTGGTGGTTATTTCAGGTATTTAATTAAATTGTATTTGTGTAAAGTCATATCAACCCCAGTTATCAAAGGTCCATTGGTAAGTCATTACTCTTCAAATCAGAGGAAGGTAATTGTAGCAGATTTTGATAAGAGTACAACTGACACCCCAGCGGTAATTATTAGCTAGCGTAAATGAATGGGCCCAGGTAAGTATTTAGTGTGTGAGTGCTTGTTTCTAGTAGCCCGCTGGATCACTGGCAGCATACCTGGTTTGTGTTTGGTAGTGATAAGAAGTGTGAAAGGCCTTTTCACCTGTGTCACGTGAGGGGTGCTGTAAAGTCGGAAACGTAGGTGGTTGCTGTTGGAAAACGAGGCAGTATCTGTGAGGCCTGCACAAATAACATGACTACATTTGTCCTTCACTGGGAACCAAACACCCAATTGTAGCGCCTGACTCTCAGAGGGTAGCGTTGCAGAGCAGTCTGAGGCTTTACTCAAGGGAGGTGGCGTCGGCTAGTAATCGCCATTTGCAGGTGCGCAGAAATAACACTCAATAATTGATTGTCCAGTCTGTACTTTGCTTTATAAAAGAGTACATTTATTAAACACACACACTACTCAATACTATGCACCAATTTACAAATATACATAAGCTGTTGGAATTACTTTGTGACATTGCATAACATCTCCACCCCTCACGAAAGGGGGGGTGGGGTCTAGTACCACCACTCCCATGTATGCACATCATCTTGCCCCCAATGCAGTTAGTTGAACATAACCTGGAGCGAGGGCCCTGCGCACTGGCACCATCCCAGTGGCGACCCACCCCATTACCTCAACACACATTAAAAATAGGTTCACCTGCCCTAGTGACAGATAACCCTGACTGAGCATCTTATATTGACCATACAGTATGCACCCCTACATCTTCAGGGCTAACAGTCTGGGTTGTTCCTCACTTAAGCGCAGCAGCAAGAATACATGTTTAAGCATTACTTTAGAATGACAGTACTCATCACATTTGTGGATCATTATAAAGCATTGCAATTCAAGCCCCTAAGGGCATCACAGATGAAATCACAGTATTACGCATATACAGCCAGACCCCCTAGCAGGAATGTCTGGCAACATAACCCCACTTTGCTTATGACATCACCTTACACAGGTACTTCACATTGCACATGTGACCTTCAGTCCCTCTAAAAGAAATAACCATTAGTAAATGCACTGCAGGTGCAATTACACCACTTCACCTCCAGGGGATGCCCTTCTCCACACATCCCCATAGTTCCTGTTTGCCGTATGCTTTCCATTAGGTGTTCTTCAGATGCCATACGCATTTTTAAATTTGATACCACAAGATGGTTAGTGTTCGCTATTTCGAGATTCTTGCTATTTGCCTGGTGGAGGAGGACAAAATGTGTAAACTGGTCTCTGAACATTGTTGTGCCTATTTAGTCCTACTTGGTTTTTGTTTGATCGTGCTTACTATGTTTTATGGGACCCATAATTTTGTATTTTATTAGATTTTAATGAATTTATATTCTTTTTAATGTAATATCTATTGGTTTTATTCTGATGTACTGTTTTATGATGTGAATGATCATATTTTTGATCGAATAAAAAAAAAAAAAGGGCACATCCCCAACTCAGACCTTCATCCCTTGGTGCACTTTCCACAACACCCCCAGCTCCAGCGGGCAGACGCGTCTTCTTGCTCCGGTCCTGCTGGACCGCGGGGGAGTGCTTCGGCACTCCCCCGGCCTCCTCCCATTCTTCGGGGCCCGGGGATGGGGTCCCGGGCCCCCTCCTCCTCCTCACAGGGGGAGCGCAACGGCGCTCCCTGACTTTGCTTCGGGGCCCAGGGTTGGGGTCCCGGGCCCCCAGAGACCCCTCTGCGGGGGGCGCGACGGCGCTCCCCCACCTCCAACTCTTCCTGGGGAGCGTCGGGATTTGCTCGTGGGGGCCAGGGTGGGCTCCTGGCTCCCCGTCTTCCTCCACTTCACGGGGGCGCGACGGCATCCCCCGGCTTTACTTCGGGGCCCGGGGATGGGGTCCCGGGCCCCCTGGGGATCTCCTCGCAGGGGGGGCGCGACGGCGCTCCCCCGCCTCCATCTTCGGTGGTGGCCAGGGTGGGCTCCTGGCCCTCAGGCAGGGCATTTTCACGGGGAGCGCGACGGCGCTCCCCGGCTTCCCTTCTTCCCAGGGGTCAAAGGTCGCTCACCTTCCGGGGGCCATATCTCAGCCCCTGGGGGTCTGATCTGCCCCATTTTCGCAGCTTCTTGCTCCTGGCAGCGGCCCCCAGCCACTGGGAGCACTCTCCTTTGCCCTCCGAGTCTCCAAGAGGGTGCATTCTGCAGGGAGCGGTCTTCACTGACTCCCTGCGCCAGTCTTTCGCCTGGCTCTCCTCCTGGGCCTCTCTTCTCCCTGTGCAGAGGCCGCTGCTTCTGCGCACCGGTCCTGGGCTCTTCTTCTGGCCCTGTTAGGGGCCTGGGGGGCAGTCAGGGGGTACCTCCTTCCAACTGCCCATGGCCAGGCTCCAGCACCTTCTGCCTCAGCAGACCACACCCCAGAGAGAGCTCTCTTCCTCTTGCTTAGAGGCAATCCGTCTCAAGCTCTCAAGGGTGGGACAGTCAGGCTGTCCCTCACTGAACTCCCCTCTGGAGGGTCCACCTGCTCCTGTCAGTTCTGCCAAATCTGACAGCTCTGGCAGGGATGGAGTCCCTCCCTCAGAGGCCAGATCCTCCCCATCAGGGTTAGATTCTGCCTGCACCTCTGGAGTTCCCTGGGCTGGCTCACCAGGCCCAGTACCCTTGTCCATGGATGCTTGGCCCTTGTTCCAGGGTCCAAGTGTCCAGCCCCTCCCTTCTGGCTAGTCTGTGACCTAGTCACAGCACATACCCACTCAGGGAGCTCCAATATTTTCATATGGAGTCCTCTCTCCACCTCTGACCACGCAGAGGCTTCAAGGTCATTGCCCAGTAAACACTGGACTGGGAGCACCTTTGACACAGCTACCTTCATAGGGCCTGTCACACCTCCCCATTCCAAATCCACCACAGCCATGGGATGGATTTTGGTAGTGCTGTCTGCATAAGTCACCTGGTGAAACTCACCAGGTATCACCTTCTCTGGAGGCACCAGCTCAGCCAGGACCATAGTTACACTAGCCCCAGTGTCTCTGATAGCCTCAACCTCAGTCCCATTCACTTTAGGTCTCTGCCTGTACTTATCCATGTTTGGAGGTAAGGCATCAAGGGTTGCAATATTCACCCCACCCAGGGACACTAAGGTTGCTGCTACTACTGGAATACCCCCGTCTGGTGTACCACTCTCCACCCCTACACTCACACTGGCAATCCCTGTGGATGGCCCCTTAGGGGGGAGCTTCTTAGCGCAGACAGCATCTCCCTGCTTGTGCCCTGGCTGGTTACAGTCAAAGCACTTACCCACCTTTGAGGGATCAAAGAACCTACCAGGCTTTCCCTGATACCCCCTCCCTTTGAATTTGGGTTGGCTCGGGCCCCCCCTCCTTGTGCAGGTTTTTGTGGGTCTTTAGAGGACTCTTTCTGGTTTTGACCTTCTTTCCCTTGGGCTTTCCCCTGGGGAGGGACCTGTCCGCCTTTCTTCTGGTCACCCCTCTGGTGCTGTATGGAAACCCGGGTTCTCACCCACTCATCAGCTGCTTCCCCAGCTCTCTGGGGTCTGTCAGCTTAGAGTCCACTAGATACTGGCGTAACTTCTCTTCTGCACAATGAGTCAAAATGTGTTCTTTCAAAAACAAATTATACAATCCCTCATAAGTGCTCACTTTGTTACCACACATCCAGCCTTCTAGTGCCTTCACTGAAACATCCACAAAGTCTATCCAAGACTTGGAACTCAATTTCTGGGTGTTCCTAAACTTCACCCTGTACTGCTCTGGAGTCAGACCAAACCTCTTGACTAAGCAGGCTTTCATCTGCTGGTATGATTCTGCATCCTCTCCCTTCAGCGTCAGGAGCCTATCCCTCCCAGCTACTGGAATCAACTCCCACAGGAGTGCACCCCAATACCTAGAGTGGACCCTACTCATCTTAAGGGCCCTCTCAAAAGCTGCAAGCCATTTGTCAATGTCATCCCCCTCAGTGTACTTGGGCACAATACCCTTGGGAAGTTTGTGATCAGGACCACCCCTGGACATTTCAAAATCTTCATCGTTGTCGCTGCCACCATTTCTTCTCAACTCCTCCCTCTCCCATGTTCTCTTAGCTAGTTCCAATTTCTCCTTTTCTAGGGCAATCAACTCTAATTGCGCCTTAAAAGCTATCTCTCTGCAAGGGACAGTGATGGTACCTGAGTAAGGGACCCTTCCCCACTCCCACCATCAGGATTCTGTTGGCTTACACTATTTATAATGGAAGAGGCATCATCCTCCTCTCCTGGGATGATGTTGGGGGGGACACCCTCTACCCCCCCTTGATTCTCCTCAGCTGCCTGGTCATGGGCTTGTATAAACTGAAACAACCCTGCCTTCCTATACCTCTTGGAAGCAGGCAGCCCCCTAAGCCTACACTGTTCCCTAAGCTCAGCCAACTTAAACTGGGACAGTTTAGCCAGGTCCAACTCCATGGTTCCCTAGTTTTGGGTCACAACACTAGGCACAATAGACTTAGAACAATTTGGAAAAATCAAAACAATGGATTAAAAACAGTTTAGTCCAAATTCCAAAAATCAAACTCAAACGTTTTGTTCTAAGGCAATTTAGAGGATTTTTATAATCTTAATTCATTCACTGAAAGGTGTACTTTTTAAACACAAGTCCACATCCACACCGCTGAGCACCAAATGTTGGAAAGTGGGTCAATGTAGGTCTGCCACTAGTAATAAGACCACAAACACTTGATAGGACCCAGCATAGGTCTTAGAAATATAATCCTATGCTCAACCCTTGGTAGCTTGGCTGCGAGCAGGCAGGCTTAACTTCAAAGACAGGTATGTAAAGCATTTAAGAACACCAATTCAGTAAAAAGCTAAGACACAACTCATAATAAAAATCCAACACCAATTTATAAAAATAGGAAATATTTTTATCTTTAAAATGACACCAAAACGACAAAATCCAATGTAGGGAACCGGAGATATGAATTTTCAAAGTTTAAATAAAATATAGCACTTAGAAGCATATAGCACCATATTGGGACATAGGCTCGCGATAGACCGGGCCAAAGTCAAAGTTTCAGGCCGACCGCGATGGAGCCCTGAGCGGCTACCACCCTCGGAAGGTACCGGTTAAAGTTTTTACCTTCACACTTAGACACCTTTCTGGAGCTTTTTCTTGCGAGGCCCCTCGAAGCTCCCAGCCAGTCCGGATCCGGTGAGGGTTTGCCGGCTTGACTTGTGACGAGGTCCCGGTAAGCTTCCCTGGAGCGGACTTAGAAAATTTCTCAAGATCGCTTCAGCGGGGCAATCCAGAAATCCAGGCCGACACGCGAGTGAAGACAGGCGGCTTGGCTCTCGCGGTTGCTCACGGTCGGCTTTTCTACGAGCGGACTTAGAAGCTTTTATGGAGCTTTTTCTCGCGGGGTCTCTCGATGCTCCTCATGTAGCCGGATCCGGTGAGGGTTCGCCGGCTTTAGATTTTCTCTAGTCCCGGTCAATCTCTGGAAGTCGATGCGATGGAGCTTTTAGCGGGACGAACCTGGTGGGCTTGGCCGGCTCGCGGTTGAAGGCAGGCGGCTTGGCTGACCAGGATGAGTCGGTCCCCCTATGGAGCTTTTTTTCTAAGTTCCTCCAAAGTTCCCCAAACTTCTTGAACTTCTTCCTGAAGTTCCTCAAAGGGTCCCAACGTGTCTCAAACTTACTCCAAGGGTCTGGAAGCTCCAAGATGGTCCTTGAAAGTTGAGGACTTCAATTCCCACAATGCACTGGACGTCACCCTTACAAATCCACTGGTAGCTCCCCAGGTTGATGATTCTTGGTGGTGAGGGTCCAGATGAGCTCTGTTAACCTGTAGCTTGCAGGGAGTCCACTCTTGACTTGGAGAATAAGTTTCTTTATTTCAGGAATAGGAACACCAAAGCATCCACAGGATGGTTAACCTTCCTTCCACTCCAACCGCTCCAGCTGCAATCCCCAAGACTCCAGAACGTGCAGACGAGAAGATGGAAGGAAAGGAAGGTTTCACACAATAATGATGCACGCGGGGTCACGTGCCACAATAACAAAAATATGAAATATAACATAAGAACACAACACATCTTCCTCTCTAAGGAAAACAAAACTTAACAAATAAATTCTTCTGTATCACAAATAAAATCATTCAACCACTTAGGTTTGTTTCGTGTTCTGGATTGTCTATCTAAACATCTTGAGTTGACAGAATTATCCTCATACCCACAAAACTCAGAAACGTCCACATTTTCCTGATTAGGAATTTTGTTAGGAGCAAAGTCGGTGTTATCATTATCACAAAGTTCAACATTTTCTATATCCTTTCTGATTTCCATCAGGGAAGGATCAGGACTGTTACCTGCCACCAAGTTACTTATGTCTTCATTCTCTGCGTTATCTGTAGGATTGACATTCTCACACTGATCATGTATCTTCGCCCCAGAATTCTCAGAAACAAGATCTGGAAAGCATTCTTCAGAAAAAGTAGAAGAAGAAACCACATCAGAAGGTCTAGTATATACACCATGTTCCCCTCTCAGAATGGCAATATTCTTCAAATTCCAAACTTTCCCATCATTGAGATGGACAGAATTTCGTAAAACTTCAATGACTTGAAAAGGACCTGAAAACTGGCTTTCTCCTTTCCTTACCTTCCAAGGAAGTTTCACTTTCACCCATGTACCCAATTTCATTTTTTCAACAAAAGACCCTCTATTATCATCAAAATCATTCTTGTATTTTAAATGTTTGTCAACAATTCTATTCCTTACCTTTTCTACAAAAAGACTTGAATTATTATCCTGAATTAACTACTCTGGATTACATTTGGTCCTTGCATCTCTACCACGCATCACTTCAAAAGGAGTAACTCCCAAAGCATCATGAACAGTAGTTCTGTAAATCCAAACGGATTTGTAAAGTTGATACTCCCAGTCCAACCCATTTTTAATAGCCATCTGAATACTTCCTTTCAACACTCTATTAAATCTCTCTAGCGTTCCATTACCACTGGGGTTGTAAAGTGAAGTCGTTTTGTGTTTGATCCCTAACCTGTCAAAATGATTCTTGGCTAAATTGGATTTTATATTGCACACCATTGTCGCTAATGATCTGTACTGGTAGACCCTCATTAATGAAAACATTGTCCATGAACTTTAGCACTTCTGTGAAGTTAATATTATCCACCAATTTGATGATGGGTCACCTTGAAAAAATATCAATCATAGCTATAATATACTTGGAAGGTGACCCAAACGGTCCCATAATATCTATTGCTACTGTATGCCAAGGTTTTTTTGGAATAATGGGTTCACACATGTTAGGTCTTAAGAGATTTGTCTGAATTAGCTCATACTATGCAGTTCCTTACCAACCTCTCCACATCTACATCAATACCTGGCCACCAATACCACTCCTTGACTCTTTGCTTGGTTTTAACCACTCCAAAATGACCATCATGACAGAGAGCCAAAACCTAATTTCTGAGAGACAAAGGAGGAACAGCCCTATCTCCTCTAAAGATAGTATCATTGTTAACTGATAACTCCTCCTTAACTTCCCAAAAACTTCTCATCTGGTCTTTCAAACTGGATTTGTTAGGCCAACCTTTTCTGATCCACTTGATGATTTGTTGTACCTCTTTGTCATGAAACTTTTCTTTTCTCCAAATTTCCTCAGACACCCTGGGAATGCCTTGGTCATGAACAAGTGCTACACTCAAATCGTCCCACTCATTGTCCTCACATTTCTGCAAATCAACAGGCATACCAGAAAGAAAATCTGCTAATATGTTACTTTTCCCAGGAACGTAAACCATACTGTAAATGAAATCTTGGAGACGCATAGACATTCTTGCAATTCTGACTGAAGCATTGAAAAGTCCTTCAGTGGTTAACAGTCTCACTAAGGGTTTATGGTCAGTGCGGACTGTGCAATGTCTGCCCCAGACAAAAGTACGGAAATGTTCCAAACCCCACACACAGGCCAAAGTTTCTTTTTCTATAACAGAAAATTTTTCTTCTGTAGGGGATAAAGCACGTGATGCATAAGCTATTATACATTCTTTAACTTTGTGATCAATCTGAGATAAAACACTACCCAGTCCCTTATTACTTGCATCCACAGTAATGACATTTTCGAGATCTGGATCAAACCCACAAAGTACAGGGGCTTCGGCAATGTTAATGTTAAGAGGATTTATAGAGCGCGTGGCTACCCAAAGGCTTCCCAGCGCTAAGCAGTGGACTGATGAAATGACAGCAGGGGAACAGGCACTTAGTTGACCTCGGTGAACAAACATGTTTTCAATTTTTTTCTAAATGTGGCCTCTGCGGATGTAAATCTCAACTCTCGCGGGAGTGAGTTCCACAGCTTGGGCGCCAAGTGTGGAAAAAGCTCTCCCACCCCATCTGGCCCTTTTTATTCTGGTGGGTTTTAACAGGTGCTCAGAGCCTGACCTCAAACATCTGTTGGGAATATGTTGGCACACAAGCTTCCTAGTCTTGCTGGGCCTTTTGTTATTTATGGCTCTGTGGGTTAGGCAAAGTGCGCCACGATTGCAAGCCAGTGTAAGTTTCTGCGGTGAGCCGAAACTGATTCTTTCATTGGGATCTGATACAGGAGTCTAACCACAGCGCTCTGAACTACCTGTAACTTCCTAATCACATATTTGGGCGTGCCCAAGAAGAGTGAATTCCCGTAATACAGTCGTGAGGTGACCAAGGAATGTATGACCATTTTCCTTAGCTGTGCAGGGATAAGCATAAGGATCTTGCGCAGCATTCGTAGTATCCCAAAGCACGTGCCTGCCACCTTCCGTGCTTGGGTCTCCATGGTCAGCTCATGGTCCAACCAAAAGCAAAGGTTCTTGATGGCCATCCTGGGGGCTGGTGCAGGCCCCAAGCAGCCGGGCCAGCTTACTAGGGGCCTAGGAATCCCTACATTACCAAGGACCATAATTTCGGTCTTATCCCCGTTCACTTTCAGACAGCTCTCTGTCATCCATTTAACTACTTGTTCCAGACATGGGGCCAGCTGACCTGACTCCCCATTGGTCTTGGGGTCCAATGATACCACCAACTGGGTGTCGTCGGCGTATGACATGATGGAGATACCATGTTCTATACTACATCAGCCAATGGCTGCATGTAAACATTGAACAATGTGGGGCTTAGTGACGAGCCCTGTGGTACTCCGCACTTTAACGGTTTCCTGTCCGACAGGAAGCTATCCTCCTTGACTTTAAAGGACCTCTCCTCCAGGAAGGATTTTAGCCACTGCAATGCTTTGCCTTTAATACCTATTTTACTTAGTCTGTGTGCCAGCAGTTCATAATCGACCATATCGAACGCTGCACTTAGATCAAGCAAAAGTATTGCAGCAGATCCCCCCTAATCAAGAGTCATTTTTAATTTTTTGGTTACCGCTAGTAGGGCTGATTCCGTACTATGCTGTGGGCGGAATCCCATCTGTGTGGGGTGTAGCAGGAGATGATCTACCAGGAATTGTGACAAAGTTTTGTTGACATGCCTCTCCAATATCTTGCTATTAAATGGAAGCAATGATATTGGACGAAAATTCTCTGGTAAGGCTACATCCAGATTTGGTTTCTTTAGCAGCGGTTTCACTATTGCTTGCTTCCAAGCGACAGGGACTCTGCCTGTCTGAAGGGAGAGATTTAGCATATCAACTATTGAGGGCAGGAGGACCTCCATGGTCTTTGCAAGGATATGTGGGGGCGCCGGATACAAAGGGGAGCCTGATCTAATCTCTTTGATAATCATTTGCACCGTGTCGGTGTCCAGATCTGGGAAAAAGGATAGGACAGGACTTGCGACCTCCTTCTGACCTAATTCTGGAATGGCAGGGTCATTCCAAGTTGAATTCCCCTGAAAAGAGCTATAGATATTTGCGACCTTTTCATGAAAATACGTGGCTAGCGCATTACATTTTTCTTTAGAGGCTTGATGGTAAGGAATGTCTTGATTGATCATTGTTAAAGATTTTACCACTTTAAACAACTCTTTAGAGGAATTGTGCGCCTGCATGATCTTTTTCTCAAAGAACACTGCTTGAGCCTCTCTAGTTTTCATATGGTAGTTTCTAATTGCTTGTCTATATTTCTCTTTGAGTAAGGGGTCAAAGGTCTTTCTCCAGTCCCTTTCCAATTTTTTGCAGCCTCTTTTCAGTAGTACTAGCTGGTCATTAGACCACGGGGACTTTTTGGGCTGCTTAGTTGAATTGAGTTCATGAGGGGAGCGGCTCCCTCCAGTGCCCGAAGGACCCACCCTTCCCAGTTAGCATAAACTTCGTCAATATTTCTGCCGGCATTAAAGCCTGACGATTGCAGAGCTTCCACCCAGATTTCAGATCTCAGTTTAGCCCAGTTTCTCAGCTGGGGTGCTGCGACCGACTTAGTGGGTCGAGGAGAAGTCCTTTCGGTTTCCATCTTCTTCAAGCTGATGGTAATAAGATAATGATCTGACCAAGGTACCGGAGTTCGTAGGCGTACTAGTATTTTAGGGTCATTTGATATAACTGGATCAAGTATATGCCCTTTCGCGTGAGTGGCCGCTGTTATGAGCTGAGAGTGTTCCAGACTCTCTAATTTCTGTTCCAACCTCACCACATTGCCTTTTTGACATCAAGAAATTCATCTTTGCATTTATCAGACCACACAAATTTGACCTTATTTTTTTAACAGCTGCCTAATGTTGAACACTCTGCTGGAAAACCCTTTCACAAATTTGTTGTAAAATTTCACAAGACCTAAAAATGATCTGAGCTCATCCTTACTAGAAGGATGAGGTGCATTAAGTATTGCCTCAACTAGTTTTTGTCAGCCATTGATCTTCTCAATGTCTGGATTTACCCCTTGTCATACTGCAAATAGTGTGTTCCACAACGATGAATAAGCACACATCCGTGGGGATAGGCATATTGACCCAACTTTCCTCCGGATTTGAATAATCCTCGACTCAGTCAAACGGTTGGGTGCCGATTTAAATTCACTATATATATATATATATATATATATATATATATATATATATATATATAAATTAACAACTGGCGGTCGCCAGTAGGTAGTTATAGTTAAGACCTAGTTTCCATAGGAAAAGAGTTTTTTCTTTTGCCAATATCTTTGGCCCGTTTGACGAATCTTCGTGCAATTTTCAAAACTAATGGTTCACTCAGGTAAGCTCCTGTCTTGAAAGTGTTGGGGTGATTCGTCGAGCAGGGCCCGAGAAAAAAGGGGGGTCCCAAAGCGCGTTTTCTCCATTTTAATTTCCATAGGAAACTTTAGACAAAGCTACAGCCCGAACTGCTGAACGGAATTACACCAAATTTGGCAAAAAGGTAGGTCTTGGTTCAGAAAGCCTTCTTTTTTTAAAATGGTGTAAATCCGTTCAGTAGGTCCTGAGAAATTCAAAAATAAAAAAAATATTGATATCTGGTGACCGGGGTGGATCCGCTAACCCCCCCGATCACGAGCTTCATTTTGATTGGCTGTCAACACTCCCAATCAAGATGTGTTGGCAGCCATCTTGTGACTCGGTAAAACCAAGTCACAAGAAAAAAGGGAAGAAAATGATTAAAAAAAAAGAAAATGGGGCAGGGTAGAAACACCCTGACTCCCTAGGCCTGGTCAGGGGGGGCCCAGAAAAACTTTTTTTTTCGGTCGGAGTCTTGTTGGGTACGCAAATCCCACTGAGAAAATAAAAAAAATGAAGCGCAGTGTCTCACTTTTCGTTTTAATAAGCCCCTGAGCGGGCCAGGTCCCGGGGGCAATAAGTAAAATATATGCGGGGTCCCGTGGGGGCCCCCGCAGCCCCGGGGACTGCCACCTCCCCGGGGCATGATTAATATTATGCGGGGGCACGCGGTGCCACCGCAGCCCCGGGGACCGCCACCTCCCCAGGGCTTGTACAAATGATGCGTGGGGGCTCCTGCCCCCCACGCTGCCCCAGGGACCACCACCTCCCCGGGGCATCTGTATAATTATGTGCAGGGCCTCGCGGGCCCCCCAAGCCCCAGGGACCGCCACCTCTCTGGGGCTTCAATAGAAATAAAAGTTTGGGGGGGGTTCTGCCCCCCACACTGCCCCAGGGACCACCACCTGTTATTTGAGATGACATCAGTGATGTCATCAGTGATGTCACTGACCATGTCATGAGTGATGTAATATGTGACGTCATCAGCAGTGCATTGCGGGGGCGCGAGTTACAGTTAGCTCAACTAACTATATCGGTCGAATTTCTCTGGTTTTGCACGAGTGAAATGTCCAACTAACTATAACGTCCCTGAAACCTGTGGTTTTTTCAGTGAATTTCTAAGGTTTCTTAAATGCTAATTTCAAACTATAACGTCCCTGAAACCTATGGTTTTTTCAGTGAATATATATATATATATATATGTGATGAGGTGCCCTGAGCGCAATGCAGCCCTACTTCCTCCACTCACACAGCCAGCGGACCAGACGGACGTGCAATGCATTCAGGGCACGCAAAGTATTTAGAAAGAGGCCTGAATCTTCCCCCTCTTTCACAAAATGACAGGAATGGTGCATAAATAGAGGGAACTCCGCCCACCTGTGGAACTCCACGGAATTCCACAGAGTTTTTAAATGACTCTGCAGAATTCCGCGGAGTGAAACTCCGCGTGCTCCGCCCACACCTGCCCGCGATGCACTGCTTATGACCTCCCATATTACGTCACTCATGACATGGTCAGTGACATCACTGATGGCATCACTGATGACATTGCAAATTACATCACTGATGACATCACTGATGACATCATCCGGTGACTGTGAGTGTTTTTAAAATGTTTATAAGTGTTAAAAATATATACCAAGGTGTATTGATGAATCAGTGGGTGTATGAGTGCCTGTATGGATGATTAAGTGGGTGCGTGACTGACTGTATTAGGTGTCTCAGTGAATGTATGGGTGAGTGACTAGGTTGTCTGAATGTCTGTATCAGTCTGTCAGTAGGTGTCTAAGTGGCTGTATGGGTTGCTGAGTGGGTACATGAATGGCTGTATGGGTGATTCATTGGTTGTCATACAGTACCTGTAGGCGTGCATGAATGTCTGTGTGGGTGGGTGAGGGGGTGTGTGACTGCCTGCATGGATGAGTGAGTGAGTGAGTCAGTGGCTATATGGGTTAGTGAGTGTGTCTATGAGGAGCTGTATGGGTGACTGAGTCTATGCATGGCAGTGTTGGTGAGTGAATGAATGTGTCAGTGGTATTTAGGTGAGTAATTGTATATGTGAAAGGCAGTACAGGTGAGTGTTGGAGTATATGAGTGACTGTATGTATGAGTGAGTGATTGTGAGAGTGACTGTATGGGTCAGTTTGTGCTTGTGTCACTGACAGTATGGCTGAGTGAGTATGTGTTAGTATCTATATGAATAAGTGAGCGGGTGTGTGTATAACTGTATAGATGAGTAAGTGGCTGTGTGATTGACTCTATGGGTGAGTGAGTAGGTGTGTGAGTGGCTCTATGGGTGACTGACAGTGTGTGAGTGGCTGTATGGGTATATGAGTGGTTATATCAGTGGCTGTTTAATGAGTGAGTTGGTATATGAGTAGCTGTATGCATGTATGAGTGGATGTGTGTATAGACCTATGAATCTGTGAGTGGGTATGTGAGTACTGGTATGGGTGTACCAATGGTTTTGAGAATGGTAGTGTGAAGTTGGAGTGGGTGTATGAAAAGTTATATTGCGGTGTGAGTGGGTGTGTCAGAGATTCTGTGGATGATGACAGTGATGTCATGAGTGATGTAATTTTAGATGTCATGAGTGATGTCATGGGTGATGTCATTGACCATGTCATGAGGGATGTAATATGTGAGGCCATAAGCAGTGCATTGCGGGAGCACAAGTTATAGTTAGCTCGGCTCACTATAACTGCTGAATTTCACTGGTTTTGTATGAGTGAAACCTGAGCCTTTGGGTTTTTTCAGTGAATTCATAAGGTTTTTTAAATTCTATTTCCTAACTATAAAGTCCCTGAAACCTTTGGTTTTTTCAGTTACTTTCTAAAGTTTTTCAAATTCTATTTCCTATCTATAATGTCCATGTAACCTATGAATTTTTGGGGGAATTTTTAAGGTTTGTAAATAGTTTTTTCTATCTATAATGGCTCTATGACGTGTATTTTTATAACCTTGTATTTTCTTCAGTGGATTAATAAGCATTATTTTTTTTTCTTTACATTTTTTATATTTGCGACGATGTTGCGATACCCGCGGTGATGTCGCGGAAGGCGCATGTTTTTGAGGAAGTCTTAAACATATAGATAGACAGATTTTACTTAATAGCAGACACTAGTTGTTTAGTAATGTAGAGTTTATATTTGAGTTTGTGTGATGGTTTTGTGAAAAAACCTCTTCAATGTGGTGTTTTATATATTCGCTGTGACTCTGTAGACCGCGGCGATGTCGGAAGTTGTGAAGTGTGCGTGTTGTTTTTAAAACTCGGGAACACATACTTACACATATTTTAATGAATATTTGACATCATTTTACCTAGTGGTTTGCGTGATCGCAGGGATGTCGGAAGTCACGATGACGTCGGTAACCGCGATGAACGTGTGTTTTTGGTGGTGTCTAACACATATTTATACATAATACATTGTATGATCCACATTTGGGGTTTAATATATCAGTCAATTAATGCTTATATTTGAGTACTTATTTTCAAATAAAATATCATTCTGTTCAATTTCCGGTCTTTGCGAAGACGCCAATTGTTGCTAAGATCATGTGACCGAGAAATGAAGGAATATGATTGGATGATACACTTCAACTACAAGAATAGGAAGAACACACCCATTTATCTATCTTGAACATTCTTTAAGAGGAGTTCATTGTGAGCAGGTCACTAGCAGTGTTTTTTTTGCATATGTTCACAACTCAGCTAGAAGAGGAAGATCAGGAGGAACAGCAGATGGACTAGGAAGTCAAAGAGGTCGATTCTGGTGACTCTGGAGATGAGGGGCCTCCCCAGAAGAAATCAAGCATTGCCTGGGATTTCTTCAGGATTCCGTCGGGAGAATCAAAAACATTCGCCAAATTTGCGCAATGTACCATATGTGACAAGACATTGTCAAAGGGTACAAATAAAAAATATTCTTGCGGGACTACGTCCATGCTTTACCATCTAAAAACATACCATGGCAATCGTCTAAAAGCAGCCAGAAGGCAACACGAGGCTGAGGGACCCTCAACTTCAATAGCAGCCACAACACCACCGGGGCAGAGAGTCCCTTCAGAAGTCCAATTTCAACTTCAAGATTTGGCTCCAGAGTTTTCCCGGAAGGTATTATACTGCATGGATTGTGGAGTTGCAGTGACTGCAGGAGAGCAGTCCATAGCAGCCCTTCGCAATGCTGCAAAGAATCATAAATGTTGATTTGTTTATTTTTGGCCCTTTATAGTTTTTCTACATTATCAGGCATTTTATTATCTTCTAATCTAATGTAAGAGTACTTACATACAACTTGCTGCATAGACAAGTCAAAGTGTTCCTCTATAAAGAAATACATAGCTAGCTTTTGCCAGTTATCATTATTTTCTTTTTCACTTTTTAAATACAAGCCAACAGTCTGTGTTTGAATCTTGTAGTGAATGCATCGACAACATATACAAACATACTCTGGTTTTTTAGACCACACTATGTTAAATTTTGTAATCTCTTCTTGAAAACAATCAAGTGTCAAATCTGTGTCCTGTTCTGCAGCTCCTTCTCTTAATAACTCTTCATTTTCCCTAGAATCCTGCTCAGGACCAAAGAAACAAAACTGCACATCATCACAAACCTAGTCCACGTCTGCCACAGTGCCATGCAAAAGCGCTCTATTAATTTCTCCTAAACATAAAACAAGAGTTTTCACATAGTACAGCCTTCTAACTAAAGTTTGCATTGTTGAGTGATGTACAGCTAACATCCTGAAATGATGAAAGGTGCTTTGGCACACTTTATTTGATAAACAAGCTAGTGAGTGTCCCTACAAATTTATATGCTTTCTAATCTTGCAAGGATCCAATCCTTGTAAAGTACTTATTTTGTGTTTTAAACTTCACCTTGGAAAGATACGTAGAAATTTCCTTAATATATCAATGGATTGCTGTTGAATACTACAAACACTACTACAATTCCATTTGTATACAGGCGCCTGACTCTGCCTTCCTTGTACCTCTTCTCCAATAACTTGTTCTACATTTCTAGGTACAATCACCTCTTTCACTATAGGAGTGCCATTCTTGATTTCATAGCATCATCCTCGTTAATCAATAGCATGAACTAATCTATTATCCTGGAGATAGCTTTCTTCATTAAAGAAAGGCTCTGTACTAGAATATATATCAATTCTCCACTAAAAACTCTACAAAAGTTACTTCTATTCACTAATCTTTTTTCTGGTTTGGTCTCCTCATGCACAACACTATTTTGTCAAGAGTCTTTGTTCTATTTATAATCAAAATGAAAAGCATCCTCTTCAAAGCAAAGGCCTTATCAACTACTCTCTCAATGTGTTCTTTCTGTTTCAATGCCTCTCTCCTTCTTCTATACTTTTTCATAGTTCTCAGTAGGTTTATAACTACTATACTATGAAACATCCTGGTTCTGATTTCCTTAAAATGCTTCTGTCTCCTGGTTAAGGTGTGTCCACCTTTGTTACATTCTTTCCTGTCCTTGTTATATAGATTTTGTCCACTATTATTCTTTCTCATAGTTTGAATTTTATTTTCATTATTTTGTAATCTTTGGAAATGTCCACATATATTTTTAAGAAATGACTTTGTCCTCTTACTAGTATCTCTTTTTTCTTTCACCACTTTTTCTTCTTTTTGCCCCTTTTGTGACTCAGTTCTGCAAAGATACTAAAGTTGCTTCTTTTCCTGTTTCCTCCAAGCTTTTGTAGACATTCAGTCTGTAGTTATGCAGATGTTGTTCTGTAAAAAAAAATGTATATTGGAATTTTTATTCTAGCCAATGTACCAACCACTTTACTACTAGCTTACACATAATACAAAAACAGTTTTTATGTTATGTTGCAGTTTTAAATCTACAGATGAACCTAGCTACCTAACTACAAGCACTTACTTCAATGTACCAAACCCAAGCCAAAACATAAAACTTAATTTATTAGTTACCTTTTCATATTATAGCACGTCTTTTACAACACAGCTGCACCATATCTCAGTTCTCACTTATACACGCTAAAAGACCACTTTATCCCTTTTGTAGTAAATTTTAAAATAAGCATCAACCAAAGTGTAAAAGTACATTCAGTGTCTCAATACTGTAAATCCAAAAACACAATATTAGAGCTATTTATTTGCCTCTCTACCATTGTGTCACTGGTAGATTTAATGCTTCAGTACTTTTCTACTTAGAGGTGTCAGATTTAAATTTTGAGAAACACTGCATGTAAAAATCTTCACATTAATCTGTATCACAGCACTTAGCTCACTAATTCTTCCAAGTACATGCAAACAGTGTGTGATAGCTTACATATATAATTCACCAGATGGTTCTAAAAGAGTACATATACATACTCCTCACTAAAACTTGCAAATGCATGTGTTTGTGGTTGTGTACAACAATACTCCCTGGATGATTGGATGCGTGCATTGATAGTGCCTAGGTGATTCCCTCAGAATATAGGTAGTGCCTGGATGATTCC
This sequence comes from Calotriton arnoldi, assembly GCA_963921515.1. NCBI lineage: Eukaryota > Metazoa > Chordata > Amphibia > Caudata > Salamandridae > Calotriton > Calotriton arnoldi. The sequence continues at coordinate 76,101 of CAWUFW010012109.1, forward strand.
CTGAGTATGTAGGAACTACATCGGTAGTTCCATATCTGCATAGTTAGCGCCTGGGCATTTGCATGACTATATTGCTACTATCTGGGTGTTTGGATGAGTGCATAAGTACTGCCTGGATGATTAGATAAGTGCTTAACTAATGCCTCAATGATTTAATAGCTGCATAGATAGTGATTGGATGATTAAATGATTGCTACTCTTGTCCCAGGGCTACATGCATAGTATATACGTGATTTATTCAGTGCTTGCATAGTGCGTACGCCATTGTTTAAGTGCATACATAGCACCTGGCAGATTGCATGTTTCAGTTATTGAATGAGTACATGACTGATGCCCATGTGTTTTTGGTTAATTGAACAGGTAGTACCTGGGTGATTACAAAACTACATGCGTATTGCCTGGATAATTGAAAGACTGCATCATAAGTGCCTGGCTGATTACATGAGTGCATGACTGATGTCTGAGTAATGTATAGGTCCATTGTTAAAGCTTGATTGATTGGATAAAAGCAAGTGAACTGCTGTGGTGATTATATTAGTGCAAGAGTGTTGCCTCAGTAATTGGATGAGAGCATAGATACTGGATGGGTGATAGGTTCACTGCAATGGTACTTCCTGCGTAATTGGATGAGTGCATGACTAGTACCTGAGTATTTGGATGAGTGCTTGGGTTGTGCCTCAGAATTTGGATGAGCGCATGGATTATACGTGAGTGTTTGGATGAGTGCATGGGTTATGCAAGGGTGTTTGAATAACTGCATAGCTACAGCTTTGGTGACTGTATATGTGAATGGTTAGTGCCTGGGTGATTGGATGAATTCATGGGTGTTGCCTGCGTAGTTCAATGAGTATATAATTAGTGCCTCCGTGTTTGGAAGAGTGCATGTGTAGTGCCTGGGTGATGAATAAAGTGTGTACATAGTGCGTGAGTGATTCGATAACTGCCTGAGTAGTGGCTGAGTGATTGGATGAGTGCCCGAGTAATGCTTGGGTGACTGTAAAGTATCTCCATTGCTTTTACATACATAACAGTTGTGACTATATCTGAAACTCATTGTTTAACTCCTTCTGTCAGTATCAAACTATTTGTTTTAGTGTATCTATCCTTTTCTAATGACCTATGTGTCAGAAAAGTCTAGATATCACACTTCATATATAATTGGATACATGCCTCTCTACAAGCATACAGTGCTCGGTTACTCAGCATGCACATGCATCAGTAAGTTTCTAAAAATGAAAACAAATCTCACTTTTTCAAAGCACAACATGTTTTCTTAATGGCATACCTACATAATTTCTCAAATTTTCTTGGGTGTTTAAAACATATAGTCAGTATTTCTCAAAGAAAAAAGTTACACGCCAAATGAAGGTAGCACAAGAACTCTCAACAGAAATTCTGCACTATAAACTCTCTTCAATTTTAAACAGAGCATGTTTAAAGAAATACACGACCCTCACCACATACATGACATTTTCATTAGCCTTGAAGAGCATAGATCACCATGTAAACATATATGTGATTCCAAAATAGATATACACCTTCAAGCCATCTTTCCAAAAATATATATTTCTATACATCTTTAAATAAACTTGAGTCCCATCGTACATATAACTATCTGCAACCACAAAAAGAAATCACACCATCTAAGCATATGCAAACCACTCATATATGTAAAAAACCACATTGGCAAACACTTCCTAATACATACCTAACAAATATGACAATTTTATAATACATATACAGGCGCAGAACATTTTCTCATGTTTTACTTGTGACTGCACTACTCCTGTTTAATAATGTGAACAAAAGTACTACAACTCCCAAAATGCAAATAACATAGATGTATCTATTCTGCACATGATGCTTAGACATTTAAACCATTCTTAGTTTTAAATACGTTCCTCATTACAACTTTGAACAATATTATACTGTTATTTTTCTATAAACTACACAATGGAATAAAGGGGCACTAATTTATTTTTTTCTTACTTCCCAAAACATTTCATACTGACATCTTAAACACATACCCTCTGATAGATATAGTTCATCTCATATATTTTTTTTCACGTCACTGTGATACTCTTTTTTATCAAACTCTCATATAAAGCTTCATTTCTAATGTAATTTGTTTTAAATAACTACAAAGTTATGTACATATCAGTGAATTGAGTTCATAGATTATATTGTTGTTTAAGCTTTTTTCAAAAATAGTTTTAACACGGTTAGGATTGTAAAAAGCTACATGCTGGCCTTCAGAAACCAGACTAAGCGCTTCAGACAACTCGCTCAGACAAATCTGGAAGCCAGCCAGGAGGAGATGAAACGGTGGTATGATCAGAATGCCCCTCTGATCGCGTTTCAACATGGACAATAAGAGTGGGTCATGGCCCCAGTGGAGCCTTGTGCGCTCCAGGATAAATGGACCGGACCATTTGAGGTGGTGGAGCGCAAGAGTAATGTCACCTACTTAGTGGACTTGCAGTCTCCTAGGAACCCTTTTTGGGTCCTGTATGTGAACCGCTTGAAGCCCCATTTGGAGAGGTCCAAAGTGGGCATGCTCCTAGCAACAGATGCTGGGATGGAAGAGGAGACTGAGCCTCTTCCTGACCTCCTGTCTGCAAAGGAGCACGATGGGTCAGTGAACGGTGTATCACTCTCCCCCGCCCTGACTCCTGAACAGCAGAGTGACTGTCGCCAACTGTTGGGACAGTTTGCTGCTCTGTTCTCCCTTACACCTAGTGTCACTCAGTGGTGTGTCCATGAAGTTGACACTGGGGACAGTCCTCCTGTAAAGCACAACATTTACAGAGTGACTGACAGGGTCAAGGCTTGCATCAAGGAGGAGGTATCCAAGATGTAGAGCTAGGGGTGATTGAGCCCTCAAACAGCCCTTGGGCCAGCCCAGTGGTCTTGGTCCCAAAGGCTGCCGCACCCGGTGCCACACCAGAACTCCGGTTCTGTGTGGACTACCGAGGGCTCAATTCGGTCACCAGGACTGATGCGCACCCCATCCCCAGAGCTGATGAGCTCATCGATCGGTTGGGAGCTGCCCAGTACCTCAGCACGTTTGACTTGACGCCTGGGTACTGGCAGATTGCCTTAACTGATGGGGCAAAGGAGAGATCAGCATTCTCAACACCAGAGGGGCACTGCCAATTCCGGGTGATGCCCTTTGGGTTGAAGAATGCCTCTGCCACCTTTCAGAGGTTGGTTAACCAGGTGCTGGTTGGACTGGAGGATTTCAGTGCCGCCTACCTGGATGACATCGCATTGTTCAGTGCCACTTGGAAGGAACATCTGCACCACCTCTGGGAAGTGTTGAAGGCTCTGCAGAGGGCAGGCCTCACGATCAAGGAGAGTAAGTGCCAGATCGGGCAGGGTTCTGTGGTGTACTTGGGACACCAGGTGGGGAGCTGCCAGGTGGCGCCCCTACAGCCCAAGATTGATACCATTCTGGCTTGGGAGCCCGCCAAGACCCAGACAGAGGTGAGAGCCTTTTTAGGACTCACTGGGTATTACAGGAGATTTGTCAAGGGTTATGGCTCCATTGTTGCCCCCTTGACAGAGATGACTTCCAGGAAGCAGCCCAGGAAGGTGAACTGGACTGACGCCTGCCAGAAGGCTTTTGATGCCCTGAAATCTGCCATGTGCACGGCGCCCGTGCTTCAGGCGCCCAACTTCTCAAGGGAATTAATTGTGCAGACAGATGCTTCAGAGCATGGTGTGGGAGCGGTGCTCTCACAGCTGAATGAGGAGGGCCTAGACCAACCTGTAGCCTTCATTAGTAGGAGGTTACTTTCACGGGAACAGAGGTGGAGTACGATTGAGTGTGAGGCATTTGCTGTGGTCTGGGCACTGAAGAAGCTGAGACTATGCTTGTTTGGGACTCACTTCCTGGTTCAGACAGACCACAGGCCCCTCAGATGGTTGATGCAAATGAGGGGTGAGAATCCAAAGCTGTTCAGGTGGTAAATGTTCCTAGAGGGGATGGACTTCACGGTGGAACACCACCCTGGTACAGAACATGCCAATGCTGATGGTCTGTCCAGATTTTTCCACCTTAGTGAAGAGAACTCCCAAGAGGGTGGGTATTTCTCCCCACATTTCAGCTGGAGGGGACACGTGTTAGACCTAGCACCATTGGCGTGGGTCTCCCTTCCATTTCTTTCACCTCCAGTTTTTTGCTGTGTGTTGGACTCCATTTTTTTTGCTGGTCTAGATGCTTTGGGCACTTTGCCACTGCTGTTCAGTGCCAAATTGCAAGTGCTCCCTTTGTGAATTATTTGTTATGGATTAGTGATTCCATGATTGGCTTGTTTGATATACTTGTCAGACCCTAGTACAGTGCACAATGTGTGTCCTGGGCCTGTAAATCAAATGCTGCTGGTGGGCTTGCAGCACTGATTGTGCCACCCACAGAAGCAGCTTGTAAAATGTGACTCAGGCCTGCCATTGCAGAGCCTGTGTGCAGTCTGGGACTGCCATGTCGACTTGGCAAGTGCACACACTTGCCAGTCCCTAAACCTTCCCTTTTCTACATGTTAGTCACCCCTAAGGTAGGCCCAAGGTACCCCTGTGGGCAGGGTGCATTGTATGTGAAAGGTAGGACATGCCCTGATGTGTGTGGCATGTCCTGATAGTGAAATACTGCCAATTTTGTTTTTCACTATTGCAAGGCTGTCTGTTCCCATAGGCCAGAATGGGGAGTTTGGTTATAACAATTTATAAACATAACTGACCCTGGGAATAAGATGGGAAAATAAAGTTTAGTATGCCTGAACTCAGAATGTTAAAATGCATCTTTTAGTGAGGGTGATTTTTACATTCTGTGTTTGAAAATACCACTTTTAGAAAGTAGGTATTTTTTTGCCTAACCATCCAGTGTGCCTCTGCTAGGTTGTGTATTGCATGTCTGGCTTTTGAATGACAGGGGTTGGAGAAAGGCAGTGGCTGCAGAAGTCTGATGAGTCAGGGCTGGGCTGAATGGACCTGGGCTGCATTTAGAGTAGGGGAAGGAGATTTCCTTTTCACCTGAATGGGCCTGGTCTGCCTTCAACAATGCTGTCTCCACCTCCTGCCAGGTAGCTGCACCAGTGAGGACAGAACTGGTTTTGGCTGGGTACAGACACTCTCTTGCCTTCAGAGAACAAATGATTTTTGTGGATAAAAAGAGAGGCCCAGACCCCAGACTTTTAGATCACTTCTGGGAATCAAGAGAAACCTTTTGCCAAGGAGAAGAGCCGGAGAAGCTGAGGAAGATTACTGCCCCTGTGCTGTTTGTTGTCTGGGGTTGGCCTGCAGTGGCTACTTGCTGCCAAGGAAAAGGAGAAAAAGGACTTTGCTGTTTGCTTTGCCATCTACTTGAGGAAGAAGATCTCCAAGGGCTTGAAATTGAGCTTACCTCCTGTTCTTGAAGTCTCAGGGACACAAAGACTTCATTTCTTCTGTCTCTCTGCATCTGGAACTGCTATTTCAGCTGCCACAGAAGGAAATTGCAATGCTGACGCCGGCGAGCGACGCGTGGGCACCGCTTGTGCAAAGCACGCCGCATCGCCTCGACTTGCACCGTAGGCCCGATGCCTGCTGATGCCGTGCCGCATCAACTCCGACGCCAGGGCTTCATCAACATGGAGTCGATCCTCGACGTGGGTGACTACCGAATCCATCAACACCGCACCGTCGTAAGGAACAGAGGCCTCACCGCCGCTGTGATGTCACCTCCCCGACACAGTAAGGAACAGACGTCTCGCCTCCCCTACACCGCAGTAAGGAACTGAGGCTTCACCTCCCCTGGGTCGTAAGGAACAGGCGCCGCTCTACGCCGACGAAGCATCACCTCCCTGACGCTGTTGTTTTCATCATTTCCAAGGTACTGTTCATGGAGGGGTCTGTTTGACTCCGCGCCCGACTTCGCGCACCCCGCGGTCGGCTCCGTACTTTGGGATTTCTATCTGTCACGACGTCGTGATAACTCCAGGTGGAGTTATTTGTTGCTAGGAACTTGATTTAAGTGAATAAACTATTTTTAAGGATATTTTTGATACTGTATTGTGGATTTTTGTCGATTGGTCTTGTTTTGGTTTAGATAAAGTTTACTTATTTTTCTAAACTGGTGTGGCGTCCATTTGTAGTGTTTTCCCTGTATTACTGTATGTGTTCACAAATGCTTTACACACTGCCTCGGAGATAAGCCTGTCTGCTCGTGCCGAGCTACCAAGGGGGTGAGCAGGGGTTATTTTAGAAGTGTATCCCCCTTACGCTGACTAGAAGCAAGGGTCCCTATTTGGACAAAGGTACCTACCTCTGCCAACTAGAGACCCCCATTTCTAACAGACACATAAATTGTGTTACTAACACTTACTTTTCTGAAACACGGGGTCAGAGTTCCTCGACCCTGACCCCTTATGTTTGCTTTCACAGAAACGTTTGGCTCCGGGAACCGTTCCCGATAGATAAAATGGCAGCCACAACTTTCTCTTCAGGTTGCGTCCAGTCATTCACAGTATTCCTGTTAGCACGACCAGTTGCGATTAATCGCAAAATCGGCGCAAAATATCCACGACCAGAGATATCACTATAATTTTCAACTTAAAATTCTCTAAAATTACTGAACGGATTTGCACCAAATAACAAAAAGCACAATCTGCGTAACAGCATCTTTTCTGCCAAATTTTAACATTAAAAACGCACCCTTATTTCTCACCCCTATTTCTTGATCCCCAATGAACGGATCACCCCCAAACTTTCCATGACACACAGGACCTACTTTGACACTGTTTTGGGAAAATTTAATGAAGATTGGTCAAACGACCTCAAAGTTATAGGCAAGTTAAAAAATGCTTTTCCTATGGAAACTAGGTCCTAACTATAACTACCTACTGGTGACCGCCAGTCGGTAATATATATTTCTATATATACATATGTATATGTATATATAAATACATATATATATATATATATATATATATACATATACATACATACATAACAGTGTGTCTGTGTGTAACTAAGGATGAATATGTAACTGAGGATGTATTGGTTGCTTTTCTCTTTGCAGAAATGGGTTCGTGTATGATTTTCGATGTCAGTTGTTCAACAACAGCTTTTTTAAAAATATCTAAAAACAAAGGTGAGAGTCAGACAACGTAATGAAAGTGAAGGCATGAAATTGTGAGGTTTAGTCAAAGAGCGTCTGAGGGTGTTGATTAGAATGAGAACTAGGTTAAAAAATCAGATGGTGAGAGTTGGCTCTGTGCTGAACCTAAATACAAATCATATTTTGCCTCACATATGTTTTGTCCACTTGTGTATCTTTTATCTAGCAAACTTCATAAGGTCCAGGATGAATTGCAGCCTCCTGGAAATTAAACCAAATGCACAAAGAGAAACTCCCCTGAACCCTTCTGTTTATGTGCAGAACTCTTGACATCAAGCAGGAGGTCTCAGGCAGTAACTTCTTAAGTACCACAGGAGATAAAATGGCAACTGCTGGAGAATTCTGAGAACTGTAGCTCCAAAAGAATATGTGCTTGTTCATGAATCCTTTTCACAATGCAAATGGAACTGCGAACCACGAGCAGTACTACTATCACCACCCAAACAAATGGCAGTGCCTGCACGTTTTCTTAAGAGCGCTGCCATGTAGCACTGTGAGCAGGGCACAGAATAAAGACAACCATGCCAACAGATGAGATTGTGAGGTATGGCAGCAGAATATCCACTGACGTAAATATAGTGTACTAATTTTCTTTTACAAACATTGTGCCCAATTGGCAGTAATAAGAGAAGATCTGCACCCAGTGGGATGATATATTTGTAAATGAGCTCTGTGACACAACAGTTATGTCAGACTATATCTCTGTGTACATTATTCTGACATACAACCTTTTGTGAAATTGCTGAAAGCTCAACTCAATTTACTTTGCTCTTGCAGCACAAATAAAGAAAACAAAAAAAGGTTTCAACAGAAAATACACAGAAGCATGCTTCGGGCTCTTCCCTGGTCTTGGGAGGACACTCCATCCTTCAAGGCAGGTGTAACTCAGTGGAAACATATAGGTGTTGTTGTAACTTTGGCATGTTGAGCCCTTTTGTGTCTATAATGTGACTAACTTATTCTTAAACTCAATTTACCCTTTGCTACCTGCCAAAGCTCCTTGGTTCTCCAATGGATCTTGTTCTGTGCTGAAAGGGACTAGAATTCTCAGAGGCTGGGCAATTATCGTATGAGGACAAGGAATAAGATAATTGCTATCATATAACTTTATACTCATATCATTCAGAAATCCTCATTTATAAATCAGAAATAAAAAGGACACTAGTCAAATTATTTTACCCACAAGTAAATTATGAGTCAGAATCAGCAGAGATTAGTTTAAATCTTAAAGTTTTAGTATCCCATAAGATACGCTAAATGAATGGCATACATTCTTAATTTAGTTAATTAAATTTTAATAAAGCATTAATATATCTTCTGCAAGATCCAAGGATGTAGGGATTGATCTCCCTCAGCCAAAGGGAGATTAATTATTTACCCAAAATTTGACCAACAGGAAAATTAGTTGTGCCTCATACAAACCCTTTGGAGAGTTCAGTGAGTTCCAAATGACCAGTTCCAGTTCATTAAAGACAGAAGTCTTTCTCTGTCTGTTGCTGTAACATTGATCTCACAGCAGGGTGACGCGAACCTTTTCAGCTGAAAATGTTCCACCACGCTAGCATACCACCCGGCAGCAAATCGCAGTATTGCCTCACAATTCACCTTGTCGTAGGATGTCCAAGCTCAATGCTGCAAAATGTGTGAGCAAGTGAACCAAACAAACATGCAGAAAGAGTCTCTCTCCAGTTTAAAAAATCTTGTGCGATTATACTTCATTAGTTCCGGGGTGACACCCCTTCACATCACCAAATTTGTCAGACCACTCTGTCCCATTGGTCGTCTTCGATAGGATGAGATGATGTAGTAGGCAAAAAGTATACAAATCACGAGTTATGGATTACTTAGTTCTTTAAGTAATCCATAACTCGTGATTTCCTTAGAACCATTGTAGGTTTAGACATATGAACAATACGGCACTTAGAAAATAGACAAATTTATGCTCTTATCTTTTGTCTGCTAGTCCTCAAGCATCTGTTCTAGTATGTAGCGTTTTTTGTTGCAAGTTTAATCGAACTGTGCTACAAGTGTCAAAGGAAGCAAGTGAAAGTTAGAACACAAGTGGCAACTTTACGAAAAGTTTCCATAGGCTTCAGACTACTCAGTTCATAAGTTTATATTAGAAAAAAAGCAATGTTGAGGCCTTCATGAAATACACCTTGTGCTCAATGAAGTTGTGCTAAAATATGAATCTCGCATTGCATAGCATGAAATATAAATCTTTCAAATATATGTATTAATATCATTTTGATTTCATTGTAATGAATTCATGTAAATTTAGGGTACTCATAAAATTTTGAAAACGTCACTGTCACTCACATATATTTTGAATAAGTTTGTTTTGCACATCATGTTATTAAAGCATACATGTTTTAAAGGCACATCAGTAGAGGGATTTACTAAATGACATTTTAGCTAAACTGTTGTAGCACTTACTTTTCTTTTGTCATTTTCAGTGCACACATTACACATTTTGATATACTATTTATCTCTAACACGTGAAACGTTTAATCCTCACATGAGTTTCTTGATTACTGTTATTATCACATTATTTAATCACAAGGCCACATGTCATTAAAGTGTTAAAATTCTCATCTATTCATTAAATATAAAATGTAACATAAACTCATTCTAACATTCCGAATGCTTTTACGACGCAGTATCTAAATCAGGACTATGTTTGTAATTTCTAGAAATGTGGAGCTTAACATACGCTTTGTCATTTTCCATGTAAAGGAGTGTCACAAATCATTTTCTTTGTATATTGTCATAAATTAGTGAGAAGTAAACCTCTGCTCTATCAGTGTGCAAGGAGCTAATGATCTCTTGTTGCAGTCCCTCACTCACGAGTCAAGCGTCACACTGACTCACCGACCCAGAACACTCCTTAACCTGCCAAACTGTAAGCACACCTTAGCAAACACCTTCTCAATCACAGACGTCAAGCATAGTGATACAAATGAAGGATTCAAAAGTCTTCAGTTCCCTCCTGCTTTTACTACATGTACCTAGAATTTCCCCCAAGGAATGTGACTACAGGTAACTTTGAAACTGACCAGCAACCTAGAAATAAGGCGTTGTCCCAACTTGTTTATCACTGCTGGAACGTAGCCCAACACGCATGTATCATTTACGTGCGTTACTCACTGCAGATGTTATTATTCACTGCAGATGTAGGAGTGCTGTCAGTGCACTGATCTACTACATAGGCGTTTAGTACAAATGCATGAGTTCTCCGAGTAGTGCTGGTGTTCTGAAAGGAGACTGTTTGTTCAATACATATGCACTGCTCCCCTGGATAGAATGCGTGTGAGTCAGAGCAACACTGTTCCACAAAGCACATCTACAGCCCAGAGAGCCGTCCTGATGAAAGCTCCTCGCCTAAACAGTGAATATAAATTCTCCCTGGTGTGACAGGTTTCCATGGTAAAAAAAGGAAATAGCACCAAATCAAAAGGAAGCCTGAAAAAGGAAAGTGGTATCCAAGGATGAGCAATAGAAACAAGCACTTTCCAGGATATCAAAAACAGAAGATCACCATGTGAAAGGGGATAACTGGAAGCCTTTTCCTCTTCATAACAAATGTTTAGGAGGTTAGGACCAGAGACTCCTGATAAACAGGATTAACATACCTAGCAGTAGGAAGAAAATAATTTTGCTAATGGATTTATCAAAAGTAAAAATTTAGAGGATTATATAAAGAACATGAGGCTAGGAACATGAAGGCAGTAAATGCGACGGATTTCAAACTGTGTCTCCAACAAAATGAAAAGTAGCAGAGTAGCAGGTTTCATAGTTTTCAGTGGTAGTTTGTAAAAGATCGCACACAGGTAATGGTCACACAATTGCTGAAAACATGATGGCCATCGGTAGCAGTCCCTTCCAGCAGACCAAGTGGCATTTACAAATCATTTTGGACTGGATTTAAATGTTTTATGCAACCACTGCGTTGAGGAAAGCAACCAGAGGTTTGAGCATTCTCAATTTCTAATTACAAACAACGAATTTTCCATAAATAACGTATGTAAGTTATAATGTCTGTTTGTGGTTGTTCATAACAAACAGAACCTAGCTGGGAAACAATGGAGAACTGAACAAGGGGGAGAGCTCACGTGGCGTGTGTGGCCAGGCTTGTATTTGAACATGCTATGAAGAACTGATTGTACTGACGCTTATAACAGCTTATGCATTCAGAGGCAGTGCGTTTGAAATGCGGGTGAAGGGTGTTGAAGCATTTTAACTAGTGGCTTTGTTTTTTAACAACTAGAACGTGAGTTTTTGGAATGCATGTTTTTTCATAAATTTATGCTTATAAAACCGAGAAGGAACATTTCCGCTCCCTGCTGCTTGAATAGTTAGTGAACATCAACAACAACAAGGTGATGGGCCAAATGCTTGAGTTTATATCAACCACTGTCAATCACTTGGACTGCATCCCAATCCAGTGTTTTTCGCCCACCATGCCACCTCATTTTGGACCCAGCCATATGCAAATCAGCCTTGACCCTGCTCCTATCGGAATAGTCCAATCCGAACTGCCAAGTTAGGTCCTCCCTGAACTGGAAAACAAGCGACCCATGACCGGGTTTGCCCGTATTATGGGCTCAGTAGCCAGGTATAGCTTTATTCCAGTGATGGATGGAATTATTGAATAAATCTCAGCCACTGGCAATCTCTTGTGCCGTATCCCATTCCATTGTTTTTTTGCCCACCTTGCCACCTCAGTTTGGACCCAGCCAAAGGCAAATCAGCCATGACCCTGCTCCTATTGGAACAGTCCAGCCCGAACTGCCAGGCCATGTCCTCCCTGAACCTGAAAACAAGCAACCCAGTTAGTAAACGTGGCAGCTAAAAACATTAGCTACGATGATGACCTTACGCCACCTTCTGTCCTCTAGGAAGAAGAAAGGAAAGTAGCAGTAGGTTTCCATATGCACCTTTGGAACAAGAAGCATTCGTCAAATGTGGTGTATAATGGTACAGAAACTGAGCATGTGCCAACCCCTCCCCACACCAATATAATACCATGCTTAAGTAAAATAAATAGGGTGCTGACACAGTGGCGGGGTTAGACACATGGACCACTTGCTGGAATGAGTACCGAGCCATGACTTCCCAACCTCTGCATTGTATGTCTTGGCATATTAACATAATTCCACTGTGCTGTTAAACAGCTGGTTACAACTTTGGTAAACGAGGTAGGATGTGGTTGTGTGATGAAATATGGTTGATGTATATTTAACTTTGCCCTAATATGCATAATTTGCTGAGTTGTTTACAATATTTACAATTATTCTAATGCACATGATTGCTAGACAAATGTTGTACAGTAATCCTGTTGTAAAATACCAAACACTCTGGGGCCAATTCAGATCTCGGCCGGTAGCGCACCGAATCGGATTCGGCTTAACCGGATCCGATTCGAGCCCTCTTTTCCGACCGATTCGAACGCGTGTCCGGCCGAGCGAGTACGATGTGAGCGCACGCGAAATCGCCGACCGACTCGTTCACGGGTCCGAACCGCACCGACCGACTCGCTCGGACTCGACTCGCACCGCGCGATGGAGACGTTCCCCGGCCGGGCAAGTACGATGCGCGCCTTGAGCAGTCCGACCGACCCGCACCGTCCGGCTCGGAAACAGCTGTCGGAGCCGGACTTTGGGGGTCCGTGTCGGACTCCCTATACGCGTAGCCACGCGAGTCGCACACAGGGGGGACCCATGGGTCCCCCCTACCTGTGCGTGTGTGGCGCGAACCGCATCAACGCGAACCCGCTGTAGGGGGCGCCCTCGTTCGCCTCGCACCCATTGAGTCAATGCGAGCCCGCGTACGCGTTGTACGACTGGCTCCCATTGACTTCAATGGGAGTCCGACCGAATCGAGTCCGATAGCATGCGTGCGCATCGTACTCGTTCGGTCGGACTGCTAGAGTCCGATTCGGTCGGAAATCTCTCCGGGTCCGGCTCGGTCGGGGAGATTTCCGGCCTGAATCGGAATCGGCCCCTTTGTGTGCATACTGAGTTCGGTTTTGGGGCGAGGCTCTATATATACTGCTAGAGAATGAGAGGTTCAGAGTCAGAGTCAGATTTGTCTGACTCTTAACACTCCCTTCTACTCTTGCCTAAGTTAGTCTAGGTCGAGTGGGAGAGACCTGCCAATTCTCCTTTTTATCCCAAAAAGTTTGTACTTACCTTTTTGGGGCTTAAGGGATCTACTAGGTATTACCCCAACAAATTGGGGCTAACCCAACACAAGGAATGATATAGCATTTGACAGGAGGCAGGCAAAGGGTAGATTTCAATGACTTTGGGGTAATGCTACTTTAATTGACCCCAGTGTGATGCCTTTAATTTCATCCTGAATTGCAGAAGAATCAAAGCAGTCCTAATGTCAATGAGGAAATTGTTCCTGGTCTTCAGTGCAAAAAAGAAGGCCTGTCCTTTATTTTTCGTTCCTGCACCATTTTTGTCTCCAGTTTGGCGATGCCCAGGTGTAGCACTGTCAACAAAGGTGGATATTTTCTTGGCCAGGAGTGTTAGGGTTTTGTTTCTGATGGTCTTCTAGGTGCTGCTATTGGCCATAAATATGTTATGGGTTTAGAGGTGGCACAAGTGTAGTACTGAACATATTGTGATGGGGTTTAGATCTTTGATGTGATGTTTTGCAGTGTGTTAGATAACTGGAGGCGTGCCAAAATTATGTTTGGGAGGACATTTATAAGAGTATTGCCTCGATCCAAATGTTAGATAGAAGACAGAGGCTTATACAATTGTTCTGAACTTGGCTTCTGGAACAAAGGGCTTCATTTCATTCAAGAGGCAGAGCTGGTACCATGCTGTCTTAGTTTACCTATGTCATAATCTGTGGCCTTCATGTACCTTTCGTGCTTGGCAGGTGTGAAAGCAGGCTACTTCAAACTGGCAGACAGGGCCAATATTCAGAGGAAGGAAAGGTTGGAGGTGTGCATGATGTCTTTTAGCAAGGCTTTGCATCTTTGAAGGGCACATTATGCAGGTCACCTGAGTATCGTCCAGGAAACATATTTTTTCTCAGAAGCCACAGAACTCTCATGAGGGTTGCATAGTGCTGGGGCCATTTTTAAATTATTGAGTTCCTTGTGTCACACAGCGTCCTTGCAAGGCAATCAAGACACATTGCTGCTGCATGGATTTTGCTGCTTGAATTCATAGAAAACCTTGGAGATTGTTTGTGAAAATGTTTGGAAGCGACTAAAGTCTGAACCAAATACAGGCGAACACTCTTATGAATTGAGTGATGTTGTGGAGATTAGCTTTATGTAAAAGTACTGTTTCTGAGCTATCCTCAAAGGAGTACATGCTTGTCAGAACCACTTTCGGAGGGCCACGGGGAGAGGAAGATTTACTGTGCCCAAGCGTGGTTGTGGGGCCTTTTACTCCTGATGTCCTGGGGCCCACCCTACTATGGATCCTGCTCAACTGGGCCAAGTACCCCTTGTACAGATTGACTCTCAGTGGTAGCTTAGGTCAAGCAGTCAAGGCTCGCTTGGAGGGTGTAGATACAGATGAGTGAACACAACTCATAACTTATTTTATTTCTAACTCTACACATGCAAAGAAATGAGACACTCAAATGCAACAGCACAATTCCCCTTGAGGTCAGGGCTCTAGTAGTTGTCAGGTAAATCCCTACCCCATCCTCCTTTGTGTAATGCGTTTGGGGTTATTCCGCATTCACTGGTGGGCACATCCAGGGAATGCACGGTATGAGGCTGTACTCAAGAGTTCCCTTTGACTCTTCAGGAATTTACTTGAAAGTGTCTATGGTGCCACAGCACCTCAAGCAGCGAATCCTCCGGGGCCCACAGGCCCCAGTTCAAGTCTTACCCGCTCCCGCAGTACGGTAGCGTTCAGCGTTACAGTGAGTGCCCTCAACACAGGCATTTGTGAGATCAGATCCTGCTCGAGGAGGTCAAGCTGCTTGTGGTACATGCAGCAGCGTCAGTTGGGTGCAGGCTCACTTTCTGGAGTGGCGCGGCTGGCTCTCCCCAGTGATCGGAGCAGTTTCCAGCTTCGCACAGACACAGAAAGTCAAGTTCTTCCCAGTGGTGGGAATGGAATCCTTCGGCTCCCAACCAGAGTCCCGTTAGGGCATGTCATCCTCCTCAGCGTTCTTTTGGTCTTCTGGGGTCAATCAGGGCAGATATTTCAGTACGACTAGACTTGGTGGATTAAGCCTCAGTCAAGTCCCAGCAACAGCCAAAATCTTCCATGATTTGGTCGGGATAGGCCCTCCTGGGACACAAGATTGCCGCAGTACCCTTTAAATGCAACATAGACTCATTGGCTGCAATTGACAACACCACAGTGGCCCCTCCCGGCATACAGCGTCACTGCTCAGATGTTCACGAGCCCTGGCACACTGATCACACAACTACTTCAACGGCAGCCCCCTCTGGCATACGGGTTCACCGCAACAAGGCCGTGTGGGCTCAGCGCCTTCTCGACAGCGCTCAATACTTGGCTCGGTCTATGGTGTCCCTCTCCTCGCAAACAGGGGTCACCGAAAACAGTTCTGCTCAAGGGCTACTGTCCAACTGGTGCACTGCTGAATCCTCATACCTCACACAGGGAGTCCTCATGGTAGGACCCCCCAATGACCATCGTTCCCTCCAATGCTCTCCTCTTCCTTACAGGGCACACTGGTCAAGGCAAGCAGGCCAGTGCTGGTGTTCCAGGCTCCAGGGCAAGAGGTCTTGGTTTCCTTGGGTGATGTACCCTCACCCAGGAGGGAGACTAGCAGGCCTTGGCCCCAAGTCTTGGTCATAGGCCTGAAGTATTGCAGATCTTCCCCTACTCACACAGCCCGTCTGGCTGCTTGGCAGATGACATATTTTTGGGGACTCACCCTCCCGTTCTTATGGTGTATTTCGAGACACCAAATGTGATTTATGGTCTGAGTCTTTAAAATGTTATGTTTCAGTTCTGTTTTTTTTAAAGTGGACACTTCTCTCTTTCTTCTTTCCTTATGAAAGATTGTCACAGCAGACAAGACTCAGAAGCTGATCGTCCCACAACACCACTCATGGGAGTCCCCAGAGTTCACACCTGGATGCCAGCTATAGTGATATGTGCATTAAAAGGTTAATCCCAGACCACCAGCCGTACTCTTTATGATTTCCTTATCAGATCCATCTCTCTTTTCGAGATTCACATGCAAACTACCAGTCCTCCTCCTTGTTACCTATTACTGAATCAAAGAACAGTCTCTTCCCTTTCCCTCTAGTGTGTGTCCCACCCAGCTCACAGGAATGCAACAATACACAAATCTGTCTGGGAGGATTCCTCTCCTTCTCATGTCTTTACCAGGCAGATCTGGGCTTCCCAAAATGGAACCTAGGGTCCTCCATATAATGTACCATTACAGGCACACTTACTTAGTGCACATTCACAGAACAATTACTGTCCAGCATTAGTACCTTTATGCATTGTACAATTACATGCACACATGCATTCATTGCACACTCTGTTCAGCAGTGAAGCTTTTCTATATTTAACTAGGGTGTTATTTACAAACACACTGTTAGAAATGGGAACAATGTCAGCACACACAATCACCATGTGTGCGCTGTACAACACTTCACCCTTCTGTATTGTACTTCAGGCAAGTACACCTACTCCCACAACATGCTCTCATTGCGCATGCACTGCACAACACTACATCTTTCATCTCATATATTCCTCATAGGCATACATATCCTCAGCACATGCAGCAATCTCACATGTAACACACAGTACTGCTCTATCCCTGTACTGTATGTACCCTTCCCAGGCACACATACAACCTATGGAAGGTCACTATTCCTGCGCTGCACAGCACTCCACACCTACCTGATGTAGGCCAATGGTGAGTTAAGCATATAGCAGCATACATTTTAAAAAAGGTGAGTAAGCCCTTAGGGCTCATTCCACTGACACAGGGCAAAAAGGCCCTGTTCACTACTATTGATCACTACAGTGTATGCTGCCATCAATGTGCTTATGCTACTTAACTACCGGTGAAGGTGGTAGCCTTCCACTACTATGAACATAGCGCTTTAGGCACCCCTCTTGGTCTAATATGGCCATAATCTGTGAGACAGGCCTATGTCATGGCACACACACATAATCCAGGTTCGCCTATGAAATAAACTCAACTAACAAACAACAAAGGGTTCTGGCTCTTAACCCAAACAAGTGCATAGGCATAAAGTAAAAGGACCCATGGTTGCTTTTGGATTAAAACATAAAAAAAGAAATACATTATAAGAATTCCATTGGTGTCCGCAATGAGGAGCTAAAAGTAAAACATCAAAAGCACTGTTTAGCAATTGCCTTAACTTTGAGGTTATAGAGAATTAAAGCAAGGTCATTAAACCGTACAGGGCAAAATGTGTGTTGTCTTATAAATGGTGTCTTTATGTCTATGTCTTTAAATGTTGTCATTTAATATTACATCTTAGACAGCGATTGTATCTCGGCACTCTGATATTTAACTGGAAAAATGTATAGTAAAGTCATAGGATTTAACTGAATGGTCCATACTGAAAGTCCTATAAAAGTAATTACTCAATCGATATATTATATCAAAGACAAAACAGCTATTCCAAATCGCTCAAGGAACAATAGAAGAGAACATCAAAAAGTGGATATTTTTCTTGTATAATTTAATATTATTGAATCCAATGTAAAACATTTGACAATTGGTAATAACTCCAAGTATAATACACCTCCTGTTTTTTGAGCCGTTCAAGTTTGATAAATTTCTGTCTTAGGCCTTCCTTTTGATTAATCTTCTGCTGTGTTATTGATGTGTTCATAACTCCTGCGAATAGTTCTGAGAAGATTTTATCCCTCTCATCATCATAGTTGGCCATTACGCGAATGCACTTATGTTTTCCGTTACAATTTCCACAGGGCATGTGTAATAGGCACTCTAAGGTAAGACTAGTGTTGATTTGCAATGCAAGGAAATGAGTGCTAGCTACCACATGAACTTTACAATATCATAGGGCGGTAGTGGTGGTTTAAAAGTAGCACATCAAATTCTCAAAAGTAGTTTTAATTTTGTTTATCTATCTACAATATGTCAGTATATAGAGATTACGGTGCCCTTCAAGATAACAGAAGCATCCCACTACCACGGATGCCAAGTCAACGGGTATAAAATACCCGTTGTTTCAAATCTTAGACAGCGATTGTATCTCGGCACTCTGATATTTAACTGGAAAAATTTATAGTAAAGTCATAGGATTTAACTGAATGGTCCATACTGAAAGTCCTATAAAAGTAATTACTCAATCGATATATTATATCAAAGACAAAACAGCTATTCCAAATCGCTCAAGGAACAATAGAAGAGAACATCAAAAAGTGGATATTTTTCTTGTATAATTTAATATTATTGAATCCAATGTAAAACATTTGACAATTGGTAATAACTCCAAGTATAATACACCTCCTGTTTTTTGAGCCGTTCAAGTTTGATAAATTTCTGTCTTAGGCCTTCCTTTTGATTAATCTTCTGCTGTGTTATTGATGTGTTCATAACTCCTGCGAATAGTTCTGAGAAGATTTTATCCCTCTCATCATCATAGTTGGCCATTACGCGAATGCACTTATGTTTTCAGTTACAATTTCCACAGGGCATGTGTAATAGGCACTCTAAGGTAAGACTAGTGTTGATTTGCAATGCAAGGAAATGAGTGCTAGCTACCACATGAACTTTACAATATCATAGGGCGGTAGTGGTGGTTTAAAAGTAGCACATCAAATTCTCAAAAGTAGTTTTAATTTTGTTTATCTATCTACAATATGTCAGTATATAGAGATTACGGTGCCCTTCAAGATAACAGAAGCATCCCACTACCACGGATGCTAAGTCAACGGGTATAAAATACCCGTTGTTTCAAATCTTAGACAGCGATTGTATCTCGGCACTCTGATATTTAACTGGAAAAATTTATAGTAAAGTCATAGGATTTAACTGAATGGTCCATACTGAAAGTCCTATAAAAGTAATTACTCAATCGATATATTATATCAAAGACAAAACAGTTATTCCAAATCGCTCAAGGAACAATAGAAGAGAACATCAAAAAGTGGATATTTTTCTTGTATAATTTAATATTATTGAATCCAATGTAAAACATTTGACAATTGGTAATAACTCCAAGTATAATACACCTCCTGTTTTTTGAGCCGTTCAAGTTTGATAAATTTCTGTCTTAGGCCTTCCTTTTGATTAATCTTCTGCTGTGTTATTGATGTGTTCATAACTCCTACGAATAGTTCTGAGAAGATTTTATCCCTCTCATCATCATAGTTGGCCATTACGCGAATGCACTTATGTTTTCAGTTACAATTTCCACAGGGCATGTGTAATAGGCACTCTAAGGTAAGACTAGTGTTGATTTGCAAGGAAATGAGTGCTAGCTACCACATGAACTTTACAATATCAAAGGGCGGTAGTGTTGGTTTAAAAGTAGCACATCAAATTCTCAAAAGTAGTTTTAATTTTGTTTATCTATCTACAATATGTCAGTATATAGAGATTACGGTGCCCTTCAAGATAACAGAAACATCCCACTACCACGGATGCCAAGTCAACGGGTATAAAATACCCGTTGTTTCAAATCTTAGACAGCGATTGTATCTCGGCACTCTGATATTTAACTGGAAAAATTTATAGTAAAGTCATAGGATTTAACTGAATGGTCCATACTGAAAGTCCTATAAAAGTAATTGCTCAATCGATATATTATATCAAAGACAAAACAGCTATTCCAAATCGCTCAAGGAACAATAGAAGAGAACATCAAAAAGTGGATATTTTTCTTGTATAATTTAATATTATTGAATCCAATGTAAAACATTTGACAATTGGTAATAACTCCAAGTATAATACACCTCCTGTTTTTTGAGCCGTTCAAGTTTGATAAATTTCTGTCTTAGGCCTTCCTTTTGATTAATCTTCTGCTGTGTTATTGATGTGTTCATAACTCCTGCGAATAGTTCTGAGAAGATTTTATCCCTCTCATCATCATAGTTGGCCATTACGCGAATGCACTTATGTTTTCGGTTACAATTTCCACAGGGCATGTGTAATAGGCACTCTAAGGTAAGACTAGTGTTGATTTGCAATGCAAGGAAGTGAGTGCTAGCTACCACATGAACTTTACAATATCATAGGGCGGTAGTGGTGGTTTAAAAGTAGCACATCAAATTCTCAAAAGTAGTTTTAATTTTGTTTATCTATCTACAATATGTCAGTATATAGAGATTACGGTGCCCTTCAAGATAACAGAAGCATCCCACTACCACGGATGCCAAGTCAACGGGTATAAAATACCCGTTGTTTCAAATCTTAGACAGCGATTGTATCTCGGCACTCTGATATTTAACTGGAAAAATTTATAGTAAAGTCATAGGATTTAACTGAATGGTCCATACTGAAAGTCCTATAAAAGTAATTACTCAATCGATATATTATATCAAAGACAAAACAGCTATTCCAAATCGCTCAAGGAACAATAGAAGAGAACATCAAAAAGTGGATATTTTTCTTGTATAATTTAATATTATTGAATCCAATGTAAAACATTTGACAATTGGTAATAACTCCAAGTATAATACACCTCCTGTTTTTTGAGCCGTTCAAGTTTGATAAATTTCTGTCTTAGGCCTTCCTTTTGATTAATCTTCTGCTGTGTTATTGATGTGTTCATAACTCCTGCGAATAGTTCTGAGAAGATTTTATCCCTCTCATCATCATAGTTGGCCATTACGCGAATGCACTTATGTTTTCCGTTACAATTTCCACAGGGCATGTGTAATAGGCACTCTAAGGTAAGACTAGTGTTGATTTGCAATGCAAGGAAATGAGTGCTAGCTACCACATGAACTTTACAATATCATAGGGCGGTAGTGGTGGTTTAAAAGTAGCACATCAAATTCTCAAAAGTAGTTTTAATTTTGTTTATCTATCTACAATATGTCAGTATATAGAGATTACGGTGCCCTTCAAGATAACAGAAGCATCCCACTACCACGGATGCCAAGTCAACGGGTATAAAATACCCGTTGTTTCAAATCTTAGACAGCGATTGTATCTCGGCACTCTGATATTTAACTGGAAAAATTTATAGTAAAGTCATAGGATTTAACTGAATGGTCCATACTGAAAGTCCTATAAAAGTAATTACTCAATCGATATATTATATCAAAGACAAAACAGCTATTCCAAATCGCTCAAGGAACAATAGAAGAGAACATCAAAAAGTGGATATTTTTCTTGTATAATTTAATATTATTGAATCCAATGTAAAACATTTGACAATTGGTAATAACTCCAAGTATAATACACCTCCTGTTTTTTGAGCCGTTCAAGTTTGATAAATTTCTGTCTTAGGCCTTCCTTTTGATTAATCTTCTGCTGTGTTATTGATGTGTTCATAACTCCTGCGAATAGTTCTGAGAAGATTTTATCCCTCTCATCATCATAGTTGGCCATTACGCGAATGCACTTATGTTTTCAGTTACAATTTCCACAGGGCATGTGTAATAGGCACTCTAAGGTAAGACTAGTGTTGATTTGCAATGCAAGGAAATGAGTGCTAGCTACCACATGAACTTTACAATATCATAGGGCGGTAGTGGTGGTTTAAAAGTAGCACATCAAATTCTCAAAAGTAGTTTTAATTTTGTTTATCTATCTACAATATGTCAGTATATAGAGATTACGGTGCCCTTCAAGATAACAGAAGCATCCCACTACCACGGATGCTAAGTCAACGGGTATAAAATACCCGTTGTTTCAAATCTTAGACAGCGATTGTATCTCGGCACTCTGATATTTAACTGGAAAAATTTATAGTAAAGTCATAGGATTTAACTGAATGGTCCATACTGAAAGTCCTATAAAAGTAATTACTCAATCGATATATTATATCAAAGACAAAACAGCTATTCCAAATCGCTCAAGGAACAATAGAAGAGAACATCAAAAAGTGGATATTTTTCTTGTATAATTTAATATTATTGAATCCAATGTAAAACATTTGACAATTGGTAATAACTCCAAGTATAATACACCTCCTGTTTTTTGAGCCGTTCAAGTTTGATAAATTTCTGTTTTAGGCCTTCCTTTTGATTAATCTTCTGCTGTGTTATTGATGTGTTCATAACTCCTGCGAATAGTTCTGAGAAGATTTTATCCCTCTCATCATCATAGTTGGCCATTACGCGAATGCACTTATGTTTTCAGTTACAATTTCCACAGGGCATGTGTAATAGGCACTCTAAGGTAAGACTAGTGTTGATTTGCAAGGAAATGAGTGCTAGCTACCACATGAACTTTACAATATCAAAGGGCGGTAGTGATGGTTTAAAAGTAGCACATCAAATTCTCAAAAGTAGTTTTAATTTTGTTTATCTATCTACAATATGTCAGTATATAGAGATTACGGTGCCCTTCAAGATAACAGAAACATCCCATTACCACGGATGCCAAGTCAACGGGTATAAAATACCCGTTGTTTCAAATCTTAGACAGCGATTGTATCTCGGCACTCTGATATTTAACTGGAAAAATGTATAGTAAAGTCATAGGATTTAACTGAATGGTCCATACTGAAAGTCCTATAAAAGTAATTACTCAATCGATATATTATATCAAAGACAAAACAGCTATTCCAAATCGCTCAAGGAACAATAGAAGAGAACATCAAAAAGTGGATATTTTTCTTGTATAATTTAATATTATTGAATCCAATGTAAAACATTTGACAATTGGTAATAACTCCAAGTATAATACACCTCCTGTTTTTTGAGCCGTTCAAGTTTGATAAATTTCTGTCTTAGGCCTTCCTTTTGATTAATCTTCTGCTGTGTTATTGATGTGTTCATAACTCCTGCGAATAGTTCTGAGAAGATTTTATCCCTCTCATCATCATAGTTGGCCATTACGCGAATGCACTTATGTTTTCCGTTACAATTTCCACAGGGCATGTGTAATAGGCACTCTAAGGTAAGACTAGTGTTGATTTGCAATGCAAGGAAATGAGTGCTAGCTACCACATGAACTTTACAATATCATAGGGCGGTAGTGGTGGTTTAAAAGTAGCACATCAAATTCTCAAAAGTAGTTTTAATTTTGTTTATCTATCTACAATATGTCAGTATATAGAGATTACGGTGCCCTTCAAGATAACAGAAGCATCCCACTACCACGGATGCCAAGTCAACGGGTATAAAATACCCGTTGTTTCAAATCTTAGACAGCGATTGTATCTCGGCACTCTGATATTTAACTGGAAAAATTTATAGTAAAGTCATAGGATTTAACTGAATGGTCCATACTGAAAGTCCTATAAAAGTAATTACTCAATCGATATATTATATCAAAGACAAAACAGCTATTCCAAATCGCTCAAGGAACAATAGAAGAGAACATCAAAAAGTGGATATTTTTCTTGTATAATTTAATATTATTGAATCCAATGTAAAACATTTGACAATTGGTAATAACTCCAAGTATAATACACCTCCTGTTTTTTGAGCCGTTCAAGTTTGATACATTTCTGTCTTAGGCCTTCCTTTTGATTAATCTTCTGCTGTGTTATTGATGTGTTCATAACTCCTGCGAATAGTTCTGAGAAGATTTTATCCCTCTCATCATCATAGTTGGCCATTACGCGAATGCACTTATGTTTTCAGTTACAATTTCCACAGGGCATGTGTAATAGGCACTCTAAGGTAAGACTAGTGTTGATTTGCAATGCAAGGAAATGAGTGCTAGCTACCACATGAACTTTACAATATCATAGGGCGGTAGTGGTGGTTTAAAAGTAGCACATCAAATTCTCAAAAGTAGTTTTAATTTTGTTTATCTATCTACAATATGTCAGTATATAGAGATTACGGTGCCCTTCAAGATAACAGAAGCATCCCACTACCACGGATGCCAAGTCAACGGGTATAAAATACCCGTTGTTTCAAATCTTAGACAGCGATTGTATCTCGGCACTCTGATATTTAACTGGAAAAATTTATAGTAAAGTCATAGGATTTAACTGAATGGTCCATACTGAAAGTCCAATAAAAGTAATTACTCAATCGATATATTATATCAAAGACAAAACAGCTATTCCAAATCGCTCAAGGAACAATAGAAGAGAACATCAAAAAGTGGATATTTTTCTTGTATAATTTAATATTATTGAATCCAATGTAAAACATTTGACAATTGGTAATAACTCCAAGTATAATACACCTCCTGTTTTTTGAGCCGTTCAAGTTTGATAAATTTCTGTCTTAGGCCTTCCTTTTGATTAATCTTCTGCTGTGTTATTGATGTGTTCATAACTCCTGCGAATAGTTCTGAGAAGATTTTATCCCTCTCATCATCATAGTTGGCCATTACGCGAATGCACTTATGTTTTCAGTTACAATTTCCACAGGGCATGTGTAATAGGCACTCTAAGGTAAGACTAGTGTTGATTTGCAATGCAAGGAAATGAGTGCTAGCTACCACATGAACTTTACAATATCATAGGGCGGTAGTGGTGGTTTAAAAGTAGCACATCAAATTCTCAAAAGTAGTTTTAATTTTGTTTATCTATCTACAATATGTCAGTATATAGAGATTACGGTGCCCTTTTAATATTACATGTTTGTCAGATTTTGAAGAAATTAATTCGATAAATGTTTGTATAAAATATTTGATGTGGGGTTTCACAGTAATTTATATTGTAATTTTGTACTATGTTTGAAAAATATGAGTTAAAAGACAAATAAGTCTATCGAAAAAATAAAAAAGAATGTGTGGAAATAAACATCTCCTGGTAGCATTAAATTATTAAATGCGCCGTAATAATCAGTATTGGCAGTTTGGTGGTTAATTCTATGAAATAAACTCAGCATTACGGATCCAGACAACAGTACAATGGGGCACTGAGGGCAGCGGTCCATATCTTTGCCATGGCGGGGACTTTTCCTTTTTCCAACAATGCTCATATTTACTGTCCACCACATGCTTGCTTATCTATGTGAGAAATGGGAAGGATCCTCATCACTATTAGACTTTGATATTTTTCTCATGATGCATATATTGTATAAGATAGTAATATGAGATTAGGGGAGGGATTACTTGGTATCAATTTGAACTTTATAATTCTGAAGTATATTTTTTATATTGCAGTTTAATAAAGAACCATTCAATATATATTTGAACCAGAAAACATATTCTCACAAAATGTAAGGTAGTTATTTTATCAGTGAAAGAAGTTAGATAATTCTAAAGCCTTATGACCCTGATTTTATAGATTTTATTTATATTTTTTACTTTTCACAAATTTCATGATTTCACCAAAGTGGAGACTCTGAAAAATTGAGATATTCTGAAGGAAGTTGTATTCGAAATTATCAGATTCTGCAAATCATTGATGAGATACTAAAGATATTAATCTTGTTGTAGTTATCCTCTGTGACTCATTAGAAGTCAGTGCCCATGTGAGTGGTGAGTCAGAGTGGTGATATCTGGTGTTTGTTTTTTCTCTTATCCCATTGGCCTTTCCACACATACTGCTGACCGACATATTCCTCTTTTTTTGTAAACAAATTTTATAGATTTATATCACAACACTGCAGAGTACTTACAATGGCTATTAAGTTAGTCATCTCATGACCATTAAAATTCAAGATCTGATTGTAACATGAAACAAGGAACAATCTCCCTCCCCTCTATATCCTCCACCCCAGTCGCACCCATATGGTTCTGTTATTTGATGACATACTTCAATGCCCAACTGGTCGTGTCACACCTTCAGAAGTAATAGTAGCATCCCTCTTAAGATCACAAGGTCTCTCCCACTCTCTTCTTTAATAGTGTCCACACTCATGCTCTTCCTCCTCTCAGTTACCAGTGCCAGAAGCCCTCCCCAGCGAGTTATCTGAGGACATCACCACAGACAAAATGTCTGGATCTTGCAAGCCATCTACCAATGCCTCCCAGGCCCTGGCCAGTTCCAACGAGCCTCTTCCCCTTCTCTTATCTCGAAGTAGTACTTCACTCTCATACCCTGCCCATTTTGTCAAGTTCTCTGCGTCACGTTTCCACCCTGGGTCCCCCAGGGGTTTTCCAATTTCTCATAATTTCAAATTTCACTAATATGTACGCTATGTCCTGGAGTCTGCTTGTCACTTTATTCTTGGCTGTGTGATTGGAACCAACTTAGAAGGCAATGCCCCAGTGTACAGGGGATGATCTTAGATGTGATATCTGCTACAGCGCTCGTTTTGCTGCTCCAATACTCTGTAAGCACCGGGCAGCTCCACACCATGTGTATAAATTCTGCCCCTTCTTCTCTGCATCTCAGACATGTTGCTCCTGTTATATGGAAGCATCTATTGAGTTTCCCAGGTGTGAGGTAAGCCCTATGCAATATATAGAAGTTTATTATCATGAACCTTGCATTCCGGGATACCTTGGGGATTCACTCTACTATGGTCGCCCAGTTGCCCTCTTTATAGGAAGTCCTAGATCTTCCTCCCATTGAGCTCTTAGCTCAGTGAGAGGCTTACATATGTCTCCTCGTATTGCTATATATAGACAGGTGACTGCTTTGTAGATGCCCGAGGCCATAACCATGTATGGCATCCCCTATGAGTCAGAGGTTCTTTGTGTCCCGCCCCCCAGTGTCAGCGAATAACTGTGGTTAATGAGCCATGGAGCAAGAAGTGCCCCTTCTGTAAGTTATAGGCCTTCCTAAATTCGTCAAACAGTAGGAGAGACCCTTCTTGATATAAAGCCCCTACTGTAGTGGCTCCCACTTCTGCCCATTCTGTGAGAGCCCACCGATCCCCCCTCCGTGTGGCAATGTCTCCATCATTCCTATTGGCATATTGGGCGAGTAGGGCCTTCTCACTCTAGTTCTTTGGAAGCATTTACTCCAGCTACGTTGCAATACCTGGAATTTGGTGGTGTCATTCCACTGTATTTGAAGTATTTTCAGCAGCACTTCTGTAAGGATTTGGGTATCCAGTGTATTAGCTGGTTGTTACCACCTCATCCTTTGTCTGCTTGCTATCCACTGCATTATCCATTGCAGCTATGCCACAAGAAAATATGTTTTGAAATATGGGGCGGCTAGGCCTTCCTCAGCAACTGGTCTCTGTAAGGTGGTTAATGTTAATCATCTGGAGCCTGTCCCTCAAAGGAAAGCGATAATTATGAAGTTAATTTCTTTGAATAATATCCTAGAGATCCACACTGGTAGTGTTACAAAAAAGTAGAGCAAATGGGGGAGAGCCACCATCTTGACCAGGGCCACCCTTCCTGCTACAGACAAAGGGAGTGTCTTCCAGAACTCTACGATCGATCTGAGAGCTCTAACTGCCCTTCCTACATTCTCATCTAGCAAGGCTGCTGATGCATGGTATATGTTTACCCCAAGATATGTTAGTCATCTACATTCCCATGGTAGTGAGGGCAGTGTTGCCAAAGGCGCCCTGCCCGAAGACACTGTAAATAGGTGTGACTTCTGCCAGTTTACCCTTAGCCTGGGGAAGGTCCCAAATTTCCCCACCAAGCCCCTCGCACCCTCCAGGTCTGTCATCGTATTCTGAAAGAACATGTGAAGGTCGTCCGCATATAAGGCAATGTGATGGGTTGGGCCTGTGACTTCAATCTCCTGGTAACAGTCCCTTATTCTAGCCAAACAGGCTAGTGGCTCCATCACCAGGGCAAAAAGCAATGGGGATGGGGTCAACCCTGCCATGTTCCGTGACCCACTTTGTAACTCCCAGAAATGGAGCGACCAGTATGAACTCTAGCTGTGGGGTCTGCATATAACAGTTGTGTCCATGCTGTGAATCCTCGCACCAGATGAAGTGCTCCAGCATTGCGTATAAGAATACCCACTCAAGACTATCAAAGGTCTTCTTGATGTCTACTGTGAAAATGACCATGGCCTCTCTGTCATAGTAAGCCACTTCTATGGAAGATACCTAAATCTCTGGATATTGAGCACAGTATTTCGCCCGGGATAAATCCCATTTGATCTGGGGCAATCAGGCGCGACATATACGGGAGCAACCTGGTGGCTAGGATGCAGCTCAGAATCTTCTAATCTATGCCAAGCATCGATAGAGGTCGAGATGCTTGCATGTAGTTTACCTGTTGCCCAGGTTTTAGGAGCAGGGCTACTAACGCCTCTCCAGTGGAGGCAGTTAAGGATACTGCCTCCTTACTAGCATTGTACAAGACTACCAATTTGGGGGCTAACTCATTCACATATGTGGCATACAGTTCTACCGGGAAGTCGTCGGTTCCCGGTGTTTTGCCCCTGGCTAGGGCTTTGATAGCTGCCCGGATCTCCTGGATTGATATCTCCCTTCCCAGTTCCTCCGCCTCTTCAGCTGTTAATTGTGGGAACGGTAAGGGTGCGAGGAACTCTCTAATAGTATCATCTGTTTGTGCAGAGGTGCTGTTACATAAAGTGGAGTAGTAATGGTGGAATTGTTGGTTTATTTCTGCTGGTCTAAAGAGGCGGCTACCAAGACCTGTGGCTATTTCTACTATCACTGATCCCCTCTTGGCAGGGTTGGCAAGCCATGCAAGTAACAAGCCCATCTGGTCCCACTCCACATGAGCCCTAATTATATATACCTTATAATTGAAGCAGCACAATCGTTCTGTGTGTTTCACCACTTCCTCCCTAAAGGGATTGTTGTAATTCTGGGTAGCCTGGCCTTCACTTCTCTAGGGTTCTCAGGTCCTTTTCCGCCTCGGTGATCTCTGCCACCAGAGTGTGTCATACTCCTATGGACTGAGACAGGCATCTCCCCCAAAGAACCGCCTTAAATGCATCCCATTCAACCATAAGGGAAGAGGTAGTGTGGGTGTTATCCTTATTGCCTGATGTGGCCTCCTATGTCCTTCTGAAAGACCGGGTCCTCTAAAGACTCTCTTGTCAGTCACCACGTCGGGATAAAAGGCCGTAGCCACTCCCAGTTCAGATGTAGCAGTACTGGATTGTGGTCAGATATGGTTCTGGCTAGGTACTCAACATCATGTACCGTCCCGTGTATGTCTGGGGTACGGAGGAATGCATCTAACCTCAGCTGGAGTTCATGGAGCCTAGAGAAAAATGAGTAGTCCCTCGTAAGTGGGTGGGCCTGATGCCATGTGTCAACTATAATCATTATTATTCCTATTTCGGGTTTTTATAGAGTGCATTGGCTCCCCAAAATGGGCTTCCCAGTGCTGACAGGTCATAGGGCTGGAGGGCTGTTTAGGTAAATGAATTTGTTTTAAGTTGCTTTCTGGAATTTAAGAGGTTAGTATTTGTCCTGAGGCTGATCAGTATGGTGTTCCAAAGTTTTGGACCAAGATAGGCAAATGAGAGAACCCCGCCTCTGGCTCTTTTAATTTTGGGGACAGCAAGGATAGCTAAATTATTCAACCTCAATTCTCTATTAGCACTATAGGGATTGATTAGGTGACTGAGAATCTGCTGACTGGGCTAATGTTTTGCACAATGTGCAATTCAGAGTGTTTTAAATTGTATTCTTTTACTTATACTTATCAGCAGCCATTGAAGTGTGATGGGGGCCGGGCGAGCCGACTGACATTTAGGTGTGCCCAGCAGTGTGCGGGCCGCGACATTCTGGATAACTTGCAATTTCCTAGTGACCGATCGTGGACTGCCTAAATAAAGAGATTTGCTGTAGTCAAGTCGAGATAGCATAAGACCTTGGACCACTGTTCTATGTGCTTCCATAGTGAGCCACTTAAGGGTCTTCCTCAGAGCTCTGAGGATACCGAAACACGTAGCTGTAACTTTCTTTGCCATGGGAGATCACGGTAAGCAGTTTGTCCAGAGTGACACCCAGAATTTTCACTTCTTGCTTTGGAAGAGGGAGATTGCCCAAGGACAGAGGCCAGTAAGCCTGATCTCACAGTGACTGGTTATTTCCGATTACCATAACCTCCATTTTATCTCCGTTAAGCTTAAGGCAGCTTGTCGCCATCCAACCACTGACCTGCTCTAGACAAAAAATTGAGTCTTTCAGATGTGGGGCCAATATTGGGTGACAAGGAGACATTAATCTGAGTATTGTCCACGTAGGACACCATGGTATTGCCTATGGAGCAATTGATGGCAGATAGAGGACGGACGTACACATTGAAGAGTGTAGGACTCAAAGAAGAGCCCTGTGAAGCTCCGCATTCTAGCTGATGCTTTGCTGAAAGAAGGAGCCCTTCGCTAACCTGAAAGCTCCCATTGTTGAGGAAGGATGACAGCCAATTCAGAGTGCTTCCTGTAAGGCCTGCTTCTTCCAGTCTGCACCGTAAAATGGAGTGGGAAACTATGACAAATGCCGCACTTAAATCAAGAAGAATAAGTGCACCCAATTCGCCCTGATCCAGGACCTTTTTAAGGTTCTCTGTGGCCATCCAAAGCGCTGTTTCTGTACTGCAGCTAGATCTAAAACCCTTTTGCATGGAGTGCAGTATGTTATTGGATTCACAAAAAGTAGAAAGGTGGCCATTTATCAGCTTTTCTAGAATTTGCTGACACCTGGGAGTAACTAAATAGGTTTACAGTTTTCGATCAGCTCAGGGTCTAGCAAAGGTTTCTTGAGTAAGGGGCAAATGATGGCATGTTTCCACGAATCAGGGACACAGCAATTCTCCAAAGATAAGCCATATATTTCTCACAAAAGTGACGGAATAGCATCCTCCCCTTTTAAGAAGATTTCTAAAGGTGTGGGGTCCATTGGGGAGCCGGTTTCAACCATTTTAGCTACAGTCATGATATCGTTTTTGCTCAGTTGCGGAAAGGTTGAAAGCTCAACCTTGGATTTCTAGGCTCTAGGGTTGTCATTAAATCTGTTTCAATGGTCTGGTGACCTTGATAGAGTGTCATAGAGAAGCCTGACTTTGCAAGAAAGTAGTTAGCCAGTTGCTCACAGCGCTCATCAGAAGGGAGAGGGTGTGCTCCTGAGGTCTTAGGTTTTAAAAAAGAATTGACGATTATGTACATTTCCTTAGAGGGATGTGAAGTTTGACTAATCCTGTCTGCAAAATCATCTAACCTGGCTCTGCGGAAGGCATATTGTTATATTTTAAAGACTTTTGTGTAAGTTTGTTTACATATGTCAACATAGTGGCATCTCCACTTGCTTTCACATCTTTTACAGTCATTTTTTAGTTCTCTTAACTCTGGTGAGAAGCACTTAGCATTGTCCCTAAACTATGGTATTATACTTGTTTTTAGTGGAAGAAACTCACATAATATGTTGCTGACCCATTCCTTAAATGTTGAATATGATGTGGAGACATCTCTGGAGTAGATGTCCAATTTGGACTATTGCCGGGAAATCCTTGTTTGAGGTATCTTGGGTTTGTGCTCTCCTGTTGTGGGAATAGAGTCCCCACTGTGCTTGCCAGTTCAAGAACACCCTGGCCAGCCTAGTGGTCGGGGACTCCCGTAACGGTGGTAGGACCGGTCCAATTATGGATCCGCTATACAATTGAAATCCCCTCCATAACGACCGCTTGGGTCAGCTAGGGGGCTAAGGTTCCAGACAGCTCCACAAAAACAAGTGCCTTGGTCGACATTTGGGGCATATACGTTAATAAAGGCAATGCTTCGGCCTTCCAGCCTGCCCGTCATGACTACAAACCTCCTTGCTAGATCAATAATGTCCCTAGTGTGCTGAAAGGGCAACCTGCTAGTATCCAGATCAGTGTCCTCCATGCATAGGCCGAGTATGAAGTGTAATAAGCCTGTCCCCTCCAGCGCCTTTTCAGAGCTCCCCTTCTTTGGTCATGAGGTGTGTTTTTTGGAGGAATGCTATTTGTATCCCTTGTCTATATAGGTGAGAAAACACCTTGTACCTTTTAGTCATTGTGTGCATCCCCCGTATATTCCAGGAGATGAATTGGTAGGTCATGGGGGCAGACATCTTCTCGCTTGGACACTAAATCTTGCCGACCTCCATGGGGAAGCCATCTCACACCACTGTACACTTATCTCAGGGCATATAATGTCATACATTACCCCTAGGATGTGACATCCATGCATTCCGCAACAATCAAACAACATTTGCCCCAACTCCCCTTCCCCAGGACAACTAAGCACAACTGCCATCCAAATACTCAATGCTCAAAGACACTCATATGAGTACTTCGCGCAAACCACAAGCAGTGGTGGTGAGATGCTCCTGGGCATCCCGACAGGTGTCCCGGCAGGTGTCCCCCACACGACCTCAGCATGTAACGAAGGTCTATGGCATGGGCCCTACCATTTCTGTTCAATTGCTCTAGTATTCCTTTAGATTCTCTTGTCCGAAGTTCCAGGTGTTATTTTTGGGAGGTCATCATCTGAAAGCCCAGACGAGCTGGATCTGGGATCAGTGTCTCGGGCCCCAGCTCCTCCCGCTGAGCATATACGGCTCACTCCACTGCTGCTCATCATTGCGACCACCACCACCAATCTTTGCTGTTCCTGGTGCATCTCTTCTCTATTCGGGGCTACTCTGTTGCCACTGGCCGCCCGACGTAGTGATTATTTTCTTTTTGGTTGGTTCTCGTCCCGGAGGCTGACTGCAGCGGCTTTTCCATCCAGTCCCACACCTCTTTTGGCGTTCAGAAGAACTGTATCTCTTCAGCAGTCGCCACCCGGAGGCTGGCTGGGAACATCATAGCATAGGACACCCTCATTTGATGCAGTTGGGTTTTTGCCTCCAAGAACGTAGACCACTGGTGTTGGACATCTCCTGTGCAATCTGGGAATAACATCACTCAACTATTTTACACTTTGAGGTCTCGCCTTTGACGGGCTTCTGCCAATATATGGTCTTGATCTTTATAGTATAATAGTCTGGCAACCACCGGCCTTGGAGGTGCCCCTGCTGCTTCGGCTTCACCGGGACCCTGTGCGCTCTCTCCAGAGCGAAGAACTGGGAGAGCTCCTCCATCGCCACCTCTACCTGCAGCCAGCGTGTGAGATATTCAACCGTGTTCATTCCTTCAACCCGCTCAGGGAACCCAGTTACACAGATGTTGTTGCATCTAGATCTGTTTTAAGCCTGCTCTGCCCAAGGTTCCAGTGTTTAGACTTTTCTTCTAGTTCCGTTACTCTTCCTTTTGTTTCAGTCAGTTCAGGCAGAATCTCCGCTAGCTCTCGTTCCATCGTGGTGACCCGCTCCACATGACGTCCGTGGTCATCTTTCATGATTCTCATGTCTGCGACTACTGTGTCAATTTTCACCTCAAGGACCTCTCTAGGTTATGGCTTGCAATATGTCTTGGAGGGTAGGGCCCTGCTGCGAGCCCATCTGAGAGTCCAGGGTACCCTTTCCTGGCAATTGTTTGCTGAGCTCTCCGGTGGGTATGTTCACTGTGTCAGGCTTTTTCCTGCGTGATACCTTCCCCCTTGTTGGGTTGACCGTGACCCTGGATGGAATTGGGTTTGACTCTGGGGAAAGGTCAGAGTTATCCAGCCGGTGCCCCTGTGGTGTTTTCTCTGGTATTAACCGCACCCCCCTGTGAGCCCACTGTATCCCATGCAATCTGCTGTGTTCACCGGCGGCCCAGCTATTTAAGATCACCCATCTCCAGGGGGCACGCCGAGCACCCCAGGGTCTGCGCCATCCAAGCAGTCACCACTGGGGGGCAGCTCCCAGCCGAGAGCCCCAGCATAATGCAAGGCCCAAACTGTATGACTCTTGCCTCCTGCTTAAGCTTTTGCCAGGGGAGTATGCCCCCAGTCTAAGCACCCTTTTCACGCAGCCCCTCTCACCACAAATTACTATGCCCCAGTTGTGGGTCTCCTACAGGCCAGTTTTTGTCTTATGACTGCAGTCTGCCACCACCTCAGGCCACCCGCAGCTCCTTTCTCAAGACCCTTCCAAGTTGGGCACTGGGGATAGAGGACTGGTGCTGCAGCTCAGTTTTTTTTCACCCAGCCGGGCCGTTCCCCATACATGCAACAGTGCTCAGGAGCCGCAGTGCAACCACTGCAGCCCTCTTATCTCCGCCACGCCACACGGTGCTCTTCTTGCTTGTCACTGGGCCGTATGCGTGTCAAGGGACTCCCCCAGCCATTTTATCTAGTAGGGAGGTGACCCACACTCCCCACCTCCCGGGCGTACCTCTCATGGGCCGCTGACCCCAGGGTCTCGCAGTTGGTGCAGCGTGGGTATGCAGGAGCAGCCTACCACTCAATGGGCCGCCACCTCCAGGGTCTCTCAGTTGGTGCAGCGTAGGTATGCAGGAGCTCTGTGGTGTGTGGCGAAGTTCCTACTTTGGGCAAACTAACCTCCAACTCCCACCTCCCTAGTCCCTCTGCTCCGGTCACCAGCGTTCAAGGGGTTCGGGCCATGGTGCTGTTTCAGGCCTTCCATTTAGCCCTTGCCGCTGCAGTGCCGGGTTACAGACTCCGCGGCACACAGCCCGCACCTTGGACACATCAAGGGGGTCCCTCTCACTGCCCTCATCGCGCTCCTTCTTTGAGTCGCACATTCTGGGCCTCTCCCTGCAGTGGGCCCCCAGCAGCGGCAGGTCCTGCATGTCACGGCCCTCCACCGCCATCTTGAGGGGCATGCGCATCTCTATGGCCAGCGGTCATGGATCACCTCCACCAGCACCGTTTGTCACACTGGACCCGGTACACAGTGCGGGGGGTCCAGAGAGGTTGTATCTACATTAGCTGGTGCTCCCTGGGCCCTTATTTCTTTCAGGATGATGTCAGATGGGGGTCCCCTGCAGGAGCTTGACCCCTGACATTGGTACTCCATGAACACCTGGCCACGCCCCCAACCAACATATTCCTCTTGTGCTCAGCTGACTGTGGACTTGGAGAGATGCAGAAATATTCATAGCACCCTCTCGAACCAGACTACAAAGTTAGTGCTTTCTGTCAAAGTGTTCTTTGAATGTTATATGAATGTAATATCTCGGGCTGTTGTCGAAGAAGGGGAAGTGGATCTTTGAATGCGCTAAGTTTCTGGTAGAAACTTGGCATCCAATTCTGTAGTTTGAGGCATGATTTACCTCCCTGACGGTCATTGGTTAAGGACATTTTGAAGTAGAGTTGAGTGTCATTAACGTCACAATTGATCTTGATGTTGTAAGTGAGTAAAGATCATGGAGTTTTTCACAGACGATGAAGAAGATGGGAGGAGTATGGAACCCTTTGTAGGAGATGAGTAAACGCTGGGATAATGAGGTGCCTATCTGTATGAGTTAGTGGCGATTGCAAGGTAGGAGGTAAACAATTGCAAGACCGTGCCAGAGAAGTGTGTTTACAGGATGTGGAGAAGTGCTTGATCATGGACAGTGCTTTTTGAATAAGCAAGAGGACATTTAAAAAGTTAGTGGGCACTGAAAGGTGATTCTTTTATGTTTGCTTCCTCTCTCTATCTTGGAGAAACGTAAGTGTGAATGTTGAAAACAAGCCCAGGAAAACAGATGCCTACATTTAAATAATTTCTATGTGAGTGATCAATAGAGTGAAATTCTGTTCCTGTCTACCCAGTACATGACTTTGATTCAAATGTCTGTTATAAAACTAAAATTTCTGTTTGATATGGTCAGATTTAAGCCTTAGTGTTTAAGCAATAAAGGTAGTTGTTCAATATCTATTTAATCGTTTTTCTTATTTTTTTAATTGTAAATATAAAACTAATTGCGGGAAAGGTGATTAGATGCTGTTTTATCCTGCAGCGATAATGTGGCCATTGGTTAAAATATTTTTGATATGATGTATGTTATAGTTTGGAATACATGCCATTGTATTCCTTCATGCTTTTCAGTTAAAGGATTTTTACTTTACCATTCTACAGCAAAGCACAGCAGCAGAAAGGCTCAGTAAATAAATACAACAGTAATGTCCCACTTAGGTAATTACATTACTGTGTTTTACTCTTACTGTATTTAGACCTTGGTGGGAAATGAAGGTAATAACTTGTGGTAACAAAGGTACTGCTAATGTATTGCACATGGTTTGCTGTTCCTTACCACCAACTTGTTCCTATTTGTAAGTTTGATGCACAATGCTGTATTGATTGTATTGCAGTTGTCGCAGTCAAAAAATCATCAAACTGGTAAAAATGTGTGGCAATTTGATAACTGGAAATCTTTTACCAGTGCACTGCCTTACTAAGGTGTCATGTAAATTGTGCGTAATTCTTTTGAATCCTTTCTTGGAGTAAAATGGACTGCATATCTGCATAGCTGTGCTGACATCTAAACTCATGGCAGGAGGGTGACCTTCAGCCAGTCGTGGTTTTCAACCAAGACCACCAAGCATGAGTTTCATAGTTCCATTAAATGTGTGGGTCTTCAGGTGTCAGTATTCTGAGGCCCCGATTATGAGTCTGGCGGTCCACGCACCGCCAGACTCATGGGGACACGGTGGTGGCGGTCTCCCCACTGCCCTATTATGAGATGGGTGGTGGGACCTCCATAGCCCCACCGCAGCCAAAAAGGTAACCGACGTTCCCTTGTGGTGTTGCGGTGGTTAGGAGGCATCCATATGCTTTGCAGCACTGCCGCGGTCCCACCAAGCATATCAGGAGTTTCCTCTCCACCAGGGATTTCATTGCAGTTCCACCGCCATGAAAACCCTAACAGACAGGAAACAAATGGGGCCCTTGTGCCTCACATCCTGTGGATGCACACAGGGGGGCACAGCATGCACCAGTTCCTGCACGGCATGGAATTGTCTATCCATGCCGTGCAGGAACTGTTTTAGGCGTTCCCATTGCAGTGCCCATTTTCAGGGCACCGCCATGGGAACGTCAAAAACAAAGCCTGCCAGACAGGAGGAAACTCTTAATCTGGCGGGCGGTCTGACCACGCCTTTGGCTGTGAGGCGGACCCAGCGCCACATTGCCAAAGTCGTAATCGGGCCCTTAGTGTTGAAGTCTGAAAAATCGATGTTACATAGAATACACCTTGGTGTTAAATGGCCAGTTACCATCTGTGCAACTGACAGTACAAAATACGTAAAATAGGCATTTGCTATTGCATGTAGGGTTATCCAATACTATTATCGGACAGTGACACCATAACTAACGTTCTGGGATTTTACTCTAATTAACAATGAATTCTGATAGTTGTTGTACTAAAACTTGTTGTAGTGGGAATCAGTTTAAATAAAACACGATTTACCATCACACACAGGGCCGATCCCCACTGTATTTAACTTGAAAGGTCGATTTATTGTGCTACTTCCATGTGATTAATTCATCATAATTCTACTAAATAATAAATTCTAAACAAGCATTTTTTAATTCTTTTCGGTATAAGAAGAAACATTTTTCAGAGCTAAGTGTAACATTCATTTAATAGATTATGATCATGAAAAGGTCAAGACGTTTAAGATTCAAAAGCGTGCATCAGCACATTTTAATCAAAACATTTTCTAAGCAATGCTGCTTTAAGCAGTTTTGAGGCCCAGTACGTGTAAATATGGCTAGTTACTACATTTGCACTAATAAAATATGTTTTTCATTCCTTTTAAGTCTGCCTGTTAATATTACGCATGTTTTTACTATATTAATTTTGTGTTTTGCTAAAAAGAGCTTATCAAATCCTCCCTCTGATAGTAATCTAAACCATCACATTTACACCTGTGAATGTCAAAACTTGTCCTCATCTTCAGTTGAGTCTTTTCTTTTTCTTTTTAAACCTTTGAATTGGTTTGATTTTCTGTATTAATCATAAATTCGATCATTCAGTGCTCTTTCTTTCTCCATACTTTTATTAATTTCCCTACTCTTTCGTTTATTAATACCCTATTATTAATATTGGCATAAAAATTGCTTACTGTATTCCTCCTCCTGCAGTGGCAAACCAATTTGCAATGGATGAAACTCCCTTTCCAAACTTTTCTAAAACACTAGGGGGCTGATTACGATCTCGGTCGGAAAGGCTCCGGACAGCATTCAGATTTTCCTAACCCTTGTCGTAACCCATGTTTCCGACCAACTCGGAAACATTTCCGACCGACCGATTATGATAGAAAGTAACCGTTCGGTCTTTCTGACTCGGCTCCGACTGGAATTCGGAGACTCCGAGTCAGTTGGAGCTGAATCGTACAGGTATATGGACCGAGTTTCCGACTGACATATTACGATGTCAGATTTGGGCAGCCTGTCCGCATCGGTCCGCCCGACATGAAACGGCTGTCGTAAACTTACTTTGGGGGCCTGTATCAGGCCCCCTTCACCCGGGGAGATCCTGTTGGGGCCCGTGTGGTAACCATGGGACCTCTATTTTCAACCATGCACAGTGTGGCAGGCACCATGGGGTGCCCGCCACAGGGTGCAAGGCTTTCCGCAACCACCTCATTTTTCAATGGGAGCCTGTGTTGTCGGTCGGAACACAGGCTCCCAATGAAGTCAATGGGAGTCTGACCGAATGGTGTTCGGAAACATCGTAATCAGTCAGTCGGACTCCCGAAACCGAGTTGGGTAGAAACGATTCCGACAATGTAATGGGGCCCTAGGTGTCTTTAATGGTTCTAATTCAGGTTTCAAATCCGATATGTTCTTTGCAAACTCTTGTATTTTCTTACTTTTGTCTGGATTGCATGAACCAAAATGCTGAATTTTTTACATTTTGCAGACACCGCCTTTCTCTGCGAGTAAAATGTCTAACACTAAGCGATCTTGTAATACCATAGACCTAATAGCTACTATTTCTGTATTCACCACTAATGAAGCTCCAGAAGTACTGGTTGTCAATTTGTCAACAACCGTTGAAAGTTTTCTAATCTTTTTGTCATTTATTATGACTCCTACTTGTGGTATAATTGCACAAAAAATGACTCCCACTAATTGAGTTCCACCTTCTGCACTGCGTATGTGTCTGTGTAACTGTGTCAGTGTTAAAGCATCTATACTGTATACATGATTTATTTTAGGAAATAATATAGCTATATAGAAAATTCCCTCCCAACCAGCAAGTAACTGGAAATAAGCATTGTGTCCACAAACAAAATAAACTCCAGGAATGGCTATTTCTTCTCCCTGTAAAAATGTGCCTTGCACCTCCCATAATTTTTAATGTGTGTTCCCAACTACTAATTGCCACATGTCTCGTTCTACATTCTGTTCTTCTTTTGTAAACACAGATTTTCCCTTTTTGTCTTGTGCCTAATTTAAGTTTGGATAAACATTTTTCTTCTTAAACTCATCTCCTTCTATCTTCCAAATTTTTTTCAAAACATTTTCCTCCCTATTCCTACTACGTGTTATGTTAGTGTTTCTTCCTTTTAATGTCATAATGAATACTTTCTCTAAAGGTCTCATCAAGCAGGTTGGATTGTTTGCGTAAGCCTTCACACTATAGATATAGATGGTCTGAAATATTTCCAAGCTGTGTCCTTTTCCTTGGCTTGAAAGTGTAAATTCATGCTTTGTTGTAATAGTACTCTAGAAAGAATTAAATCATATTTCTAGTAAAAATATTCAAAGTGCTCTCGCCTAATTCTAGTAAAAATATTCAAAGTGCTCTCGCCTATATTCTAATGTAAGCAGAATTCTACATGTGATTGCATATGACAATGGTATATGGTGGTAGGTAACCTCTTCTGCAGCTGATGACGGTAAATGGGTGCAGAAATAACAATCTTTTGCATCCATAGTTTGTGCGTATTTTTGTACTAATCTAGAATAAGCGTTAATTGTGTAATCATCTCTTATGTAGTTTGCAAAGAGGCTTTCAATTGCTCCTTATTTGTCGTAAGTGTAAATATTGCAGTTACATTTGTAGATCTAATCTCTATATTGGGTGTAAAATAAAACCCCACTAATACAATTGTAATTACTAATACTGCTACTAAAAAGACAATATCCATAATTACTGTGCATCTACTTCTAAGGCAACATATGTTTGTCTGTTGTCAAATCATTTAAGCAAAAAAGTACAGCAATCAGTCAGTATTTTAGTTTGTATTTTTCTCCAACAGTTTCTTAAGCAGTTATCCTTAAGCAGTCGATTTTACACAGTCTTTATTTTGTTTTAAATATTCATAAGACAATCCTTAACTTTTCTCCGTGTTCTTCTAAAATGTCATTCTACTGCAACCTTGGGCCTAGGTAAATCTTCTTAAAACAAACATTTCATTACTGTATTTTGCACTTTTAATTAGTATTGCTTCAAATCTCTTTCAATCTATCTTCACAGAGATCTTTTCGAACATTTTTAACCTAATATTTTGTTCTAGTGTGATGTCATGGATGTTTAAACAGTTCTGATTTCACATCGCACAGTTCATCCACTGATACATTCAGCACATGATTTACGTAGTAAGTCCACTCAGGTCAGGAATACCTTCGACAAGGCACTCTTGCTCTTTTTGATCTTCTCAATCTTTGTTGATCTTCTTCTGTGTCACTTGCACCACTTGACTTTGTCTCTTCAGGGATAGTCGGTGGTGTTTGATCAACTGACACACTTGTTCTCAGCCTTCTTTGGCCATAGTTTTGTGGCCATTCAATGTTGTGGGTGATTCTTCTTGCTTCAGTACTTTTTCCTTCACCCAGATCCTCTGTCTATTCTGCTCAAGTTGAGATTATGGGGCATATTTACAATGAAATGGCGCAGCGCTGCGCCACAGGCAATTTTGCTGTGCCAAGCTGCATCATTTAAAAAATGCTGGGAAACACCATATTTACAAGAATATGGCCCACCCCTGTGCTCTTCCCTACACTGGGGCACAAACAGCAGCTGTGCGCCAAGGCAGGCACCCTTGCACCAGGGACACCTTCCTGCACAAAAACAATCATTAATGGCGTTTTACTCCTTCTCTGTGTGCTGCATTCTGCAGCACACATAGAAAGAGCAAAAAACGAGGAGAAATAAAAGGTTTCTTCCTTGTTGCACCACTTTAACACCTCCCCTGGAAAGGCACTAGTTTTTGGTGCTGTCTCAGATTTACAAATCACTGTAAATCTGCAGCAGTGTCAAAAAGTCATGGGTGTTGCATCGGAACACCCACAGCAACACCCAAGACACGTCTCTTTGACGCAGAGTACTGCGTGAAAGACGGACATATTTACAATGCCATGTAAATTCACGCAAAGTGACCTTGTGTGGCCTTGTAAAAATGGGACAGCACACAGCACAACTAGAGCTTCAAAACTGTGATCCTCCAGTGACGCTAGGCACTTGTAAATGTGCCCCTGAGTCTCTTTTTCTTTGTCAGAGACTTTAATGCCACTTTGTGAAATCACAAAAGCGTGCATTGGTGCGACTGTCTGCAGTTCGTCACCTCTTTCTTCTATTTGTTGCTTGATCTTTGTGTCACTGCTGCTTGTAGTTGTTCACCTTGTTGTGACGCAGTCACCTGTGCACTTCATTCAGGCTCAAAGAATACTATTTCTTCATAGGGATTTCTGACTCTTCGAGTGTGCGATGCATGCACACAGTTTCGTACTCCAGCACACTTAACTGCAGTGTTCGTGACCAAAATCACTTGGAAGGGGCCTTTCCATCTCGGCTTGAGACAAGTCTTCTGAACGTGGTTCTTGATCGTGACCCAGCCTCCTGGATTGAGGTTGTGACACTGTTCTCGATGCAGGTTTTGCCAAGCTGGACTTTATGGTGCCATTGAGCTGCTCGACGATACCAGAAGCTTCAGGTTGATATCTACAGTGCAATCTCTGCTCAATTTGTAATGCTGTATGTAGCATAATCAGGACCTCATTATTGAAATTAATTCAACGATCTGACTCCAGAGAAACCAGCATTCCCTACCATGGTATTAACTCTCTTAGTAACAGTTTTGCTACAGTGAGACTGTTGTTTCTCCTTGTCGGGTAGGCTTCCACCCATCAAGAGAAAATGCACACTATAACCATGACATATATTAACCCGTTGCAAACAGACATCTCAATAAAGTCCATCTGCATCCT
Organism: Calotriton arnoldi; assembly: GCA_963921515.1. Taxonomy (NCBI): domain Eukaryota; kingdom Metazoa; phylum Chordata; class Amphibia; order Caudata; family Salamandridae; genus Calotriton; species Calotriton arnoldi. Next base: position 118,209 of record CAWUFW010012109.1, read on the forward strand.
GTTGAAGGGGCCACCTGATCTCCCTGCGTGACTCAGTGTGACAGGTGTTCTTTTTTCCACATTCATTTGTTGACATGTTACACAACGAAGGGACAATTCTTCTACAGACATCCTAAATCTCGGATTAAACTAGTTCTGTCGGAACAACCTCACCATTGCATCTCACCCTAGATGTGTGTACCCTTGGAAATGTTGTGTCATAGCAAACGGGTCTCCCATCTATTAACATCCAAATGTCATTTGCGTTTTTCTCACAACCCTCTCTAATCCAACCTTGCTGTTATGCTTTTGAAACATCCTGTTTTACTCTTTTCGGTACTAATCATGTGTCACCTACTGCCATCAACATTGAAAAGACAGTGTCTTCTTCAGATTCACTTGTGTAAACACCAACCCCATTAAATGTGTGGGACACTAATGCACAATAACAGCCAACTTGATCAGCATATCTGTTTCCGACTGCAATGTAGCCATTTAACTACTGCAACTTCCCCGAGCAACTGGAGAGACCTCAGAATGTCCCTCACGTGTTTGCCATTGAGAATTGGCTCTCCGGAGGATGTCATGAAACCTCTTTGCGACCATACATTCCCAAAATAATGGACCACACCAAAGCCATACTGACTATCTTTAAATATAGTCACTTTCAATTGAGCTGTTACTCTGTAAGCTCTGGTTAGGTGTAATCAATCCTGCATCTTATGTTGAGGTAATACCTCGAAGCCATGAAGCCTCTACAATACCATTAATGGTGCAAACAGCATACGCTGCTCTCAGGGTACATTCATTGTTTCCCAGACATGAGCCCTCAATAAAGATTATATAGTTAGTCTCTTTTAGGGGTTCATCTTTAATGTCTAGTTTGGCTTGGTGCATAAATCTTTGACATCTAGACAATCATGTTCAACTTCATCGCAATTTCATTTACAGGCAACAGCCTTGAGGGATTCAAAATTTTGCATTTGTTCAACGACACGTTGTCCGAAGCAAGGATTTTCTGCTCATATTTTGAGAGTCTATTGTGGGTTATGTACTGGGTTTTTGTTCAGGTAAGCAAAATCTCCACTGAGTGAGGGACCATAAGAGTTAAAGGATGTCCCATCACTATGCTCTCACTCCTTTTGATACTGATACTGACCGCTGCAAACTGCTTTAAGGCAGCCTGGTGGCTACGTGATCTAGGGTAGTTGAAAAATAAGTCACAGGTCTTCGAGCATCTCCATGCATTTGTGTAAGCACAGAGAGAGCGCAGCCCTCCCTCTCACTGCAGAATAATGTAAACATCTTACTGTAATCAGGCATGCTGGGGCACAACAGAGACTTTCTCTCAGCTCTAGGGAAGCTTTCAAGCAATTGTTATGTCATGGAAAAAGATCAGGCACTTCTTTGTGTGTCAGCCTCAGTAAAGGCTTAGCCACTAGGGAAACGTTTGGTATCCACTGCCTGCAGTAGCCAACCATTCCCAAAAACCTCCTGACTTCTCTCTGTGTTTCAGGTGAATTCATCTGCAGAATCACCTCCACCCTCTCTGGTGACACTTTCCTCGTTTATTTCGGTATATCCCAAGTACGGAACATTTTTTTGTCAGTATTGCAGTTTATCTGAAGACACTTTGGGGCATATTTACAAGCCCCTATTGCCACAGAAACGTCACTTTTAGTGACGTTCCTGTGGCAATAAACCCTTCGCCTTATTTACGAGGTGGCATTAAACCACTTCATGTGGCTTAATGCCATCTTGTAAATAAGGCCCCCTTTCAAGCTACACTTAGCGTGAAAGGGGCACACAATAGGTGTTGTGGTGGGCATTAAGCCGCAACACCTATTGATCTTGACGCTGCTTCCTAGTTACAAGGGTGGCATAAATAGCAGGCAGTGCCAAAATTAAGAAAAGGGAAACCTGGTCTTAACATAGCGAAACAAGGAGAAATGCTTTATTTCTCCTAGTATTTGCTGTTTCTAAGTGTGCTGCATTGTGCAGCACACAGATAAACAGCAAATTGCCATGAATTATTGCTTATGTGCAGGAAGGTGGTCCTTCCTGCACATAAACAATCATTATAAAAATGACAATTTGCAACTTCTATGTGTGCTGCAGAATGCAGCACTCATAGAAGTAACAAATCGCCATTCTGGATTGTTTATGTGCAGGAAGGGATACCTTCCTGCACATAAATAATCATTCCCTCAATGCAGACACCCTTGCACTATGGTGCAAGGGGGCCTGCGTTGGCACTAGGCAGCTGAATTTAGCGCCAGCGTAGGGAGAAATGCAGGGGTGCACCATATTATTGTAAATACAGCGCATCCTGCATTTCTAAAGTGATGGAGCACAGCATTAGCAATTTTGGAGCTAACCTGCGCTCCAACATTTTCTTATACATATGCCCCTTTGCGTGCATTCTCAGCCAGGTGACTTAACAAAGCAGTCATATCTTGTTTGCAAGATTCTCGTGTCTCTTATGCCACAACTAGGTCATCAATGTATTGCAAGAGTACTGAATTGTGGGACATTTGTAATGACTCCAGATTCTTTTTAAAGATCTGGTTGAAAATGGAAGGACTCTGTATATCCTAGTGGGACTCAGCACCATGCCAAAACTCTCTGTTGGAACACAAATGATAAGAGATATTGGCTATCTTCATGCAAAGGCACTGAGAAGAAAGCCTGACAGAGGTTTACGACTGTGAACCATTCTGCAGTGCGTGGGATCTGGAAAAGTGTGGTGGCTGGATTTGGTACCATGGAACAACATGGGACAGCAATGCTGGTAATCGTTTGGAGATCCTGCACAAGCTGATTTTTACTATTAGGTTTCTGTAAACCCATGATTGGAAAGTTGCATGGACTCCCAATGAGTTCCCTCAAAATCCCTTTTCCAGCACACCTTCAATTAAGGGTGTAATTCCGGCAATTGTTTCTGGTGCCAGATTGTAAGGTGGTGTTCTTGGATACACCAAACTTTTAGTTCGAGTGTGAATCAGACAGGTTCTACACCTTTAATTAGTCCAATATATTTCCCGTGAAATCCCACACTTTTGTGCTCACTGTCTGTTTCAAATCAGGAGGTTATTCTTCGATAGTTCTTACTGGGAACAGCCCTACAGCTGTGTTTTGTTGAGCCATTTTAAACTCGACGTCCTTATCATGTGTCTGGAACTCTACGCCATTCGGAGCAAAGTAAAATGTGCAATTTAACTTACATAGCAAATCTTTCCCTAACAGGTTTACGGGACTTGAATCACAAATAATAAATTGATGCCTTTCAACAAATGACCCTATTTTTTCTTGGACTTGTTCTGAAATTGGGTTTGTAATCTCTTTATATGAAACTCCTGCAACTTGGATCTTCTTTCCCGAGAGCGGTAGGTTCGGGACAACCGCTGATCGCACAGTGGACAAGGTATCAACTGTGTCAATAAGGAATGACCCTGGGGGACCACTTACTTCTTTCTCCACAAATGGTCCACTCTGGTCTACCTCTAAGACTGCACCAAGCATGCAATCTTCCTCCCCCCTCAGGCACCGTCATTGGGACTCATCGGAGCTAAAACCATCTTTGTGAAACATAGGAAATTGTTGAAATGAAATCTGATTTTGGTTCTGGAATGGGTTCAGGTTTGCTTTGGGAGGTAACTGGCTCAAATTAAAACTAGGTTTCCCATATTCTGTGGGACCATTGGGACTTGTGGGACTTGCATCATTGAGACTTGTTTTTGCATTGGCACTTGCATTTGCCGAACTGGAACGTCTTGCATCTGCATTTGATTTCCTTCCTGCATTAGTACATTTCCATTTAATCTATCTGGATTAAATCTACATTCCCTCTTCCAGTGCCCCATTGTGTTGCAAAGGTGAAAGGGAGTCATTTTCTTCAGTGCTGCAACATCCATACCAGTATGTGGGTCAACTGGAACCCGTCTACCTCTGCCAAATTTCCTTGAGTACCTTGTACTCTGCTAAACCAAAATCTTGCATTCCACCTTGATTTACTGCTGTTGATTTATTTTGAAAACCCCTCTGAGCAAACTTCGTCTGCGCTAATATGAATTTCTCCTTAAGTGTTCTTTGCATCATTTCTTGTTCATCACTACAGTATTTTGCATACCTTAGGATCTCATCCAATGACTTTGCCTGCCAACAGATCATACTCTGCTGTATTGCGTACTGATCTCTGATCTTAACCTGATAAACTGAGACACAAACAACCCCATATCACTAGGTTTGGGATACTCTCTCCCACTGTGTTGTTGAAATACCTGTAACAATTGCTCAGACTAGTCATGCACTGATTCCTTTGGTTCTTGTGAAGTTCTTTTAATCTTCAGCCACTCAATAGCTTTTGGAGGCACGTTGCCTTTCAGGAAAGTAATCATTGCTTCATTTTCCCATGACTACAGGAGATGGTGCATTAGTGTGGGCATCTCTCATTGGCTCCTCTAGCGGCCATTGTACAACAACCTTACATTCAGCCCACAAATCATTTGGCACTACAATGTCAAAGAATGTATTCAAATCAATTCACAACACTTTTGAAATGTTGACAAATCTGTCAACCTCTGTATACCACTGTATGAGTTTGTCTCTTAATTCGGAAAAATGTTTGTAAATGATACAAGATCATCTCTACTCCATGGTACATGAACATATACTCCACCCGCTATCTCTCTTAATGGGTAAGCCAAAGCTCCTGCTTCATTTTGAGAATCTGTTAATGACTTTTTATTTTCCCATCTTCCTCTGATTGTTTCTTTTTTTTCATGTTTCTTTGACCATTTACTCTCTAGTTTTTCAAAGTCACTCCATTTGTGGATATACTGCACTAATTCAGAAATGTGTCATCGCATTTCTGAAGAACACATTATCTCAATTGATTCATCATCTAATTGCACTCTGTAACTTCTCTGTAAAGGAAATCTTTTATAAAAGATCAACATCATATTTTCGAGCCAAATCAGTTAATTTGTCATGTGTAATTGTTGCTTGTCTTGTGATTTCATTACTCCGGTAAATCAATTCTTTCTCTTGATACTGGGATAAATGTTCAAGTTCTAAGCATTCCTAATAGTCTCCTATAATTCCACTTTTCATTTGGAAACATTAAGTTGTGTCTCCTTCTTAGACTCTGGGTTAACTTGTCATTCTGTATTTTCTGTCTTTCTAAGTCTTGCAACTTCCTCAAACCATGGTGGGAAAATCCCATCTTCAAATTAATGTAGCTCTTCCTGGACTATTGGTGTTGTAAAAACAATCCTTCCTCCTTGTCTTAGTGATTGAATCGTTTGTGGGGGTTTCTAGGCAACAATCTGTGGATTCCGCAATTTTGTCATGAACCCTGTCACATTCACTCATCCTACAGCTCCCTGAGCTGCTGAAGTGTGGGTAATGTTTATTGGGGTAGTTGTACCAGGCCTTGGTACTGTCTATACTGTTTCAATTTGTGATTCTGGTACTAGAACAATGATAATCGAAGCAGTAACACCTGGTGTTACCCTAGTTGGAGTAGTACCAGATTGCTGGAGCAATCTGAAATGTTTGAAATGGTCTTTCAGTCTGTATTACACTCTGTTCAACAGGGGCAGTAGCCACTGTAGTATTTGTGATCGCATTATTATCAGCACTAGTGGTGGGGACCACATAAGGTGGTAGATGCATGGCTAACATTGCATCCAATATATCAACTCCTGAATCATTATCAATATCCGTCTTTGTTTCATCTTTTTTTCCCTGTGTTTATTCTTTTTCAATTTATCAGAAGTCTGGGCATTAATAGCTGGGTATGGTTTAGTTCCCTCGACAATAGCTTTCCTCCATCTCTGTTGTTCGCTATCCCTTCAAGCATTTGCATAATTACACACTGCTCTTCCTGACTTACTTTGGTACTTCACTCTTTTGCTATCTCATGCTGTCTTTTCCCACATATTTAAATCTTTGTACTGTGTGGGTCTAGGTGGAGGTTTCATTTCGTATAGCTTTTCCTTTAACCTGTCAATAATTTTCAATTCAAATATACCATATAATGGAAAACTCAATGGACCCTCTTTTTCAGTAATCTTGCACCATTGACGAAGCCACAAACGTATGTAATCCCAATTTTGTCATCATATAATGTGCAGGCCTACCAAGGGAGGCGCCTTTTCACCTTCATGTATCGGAATTGTAACACCATCTCTCACAAAGTTCTAAAATCCCTTCAGTCATTTCATTATTCTTGTAAAATTCAATAATAAACGATTCAGTAATACAATTCAAATTCAAGGTTTTGATTATTTCCGTGAACATGAAATCTCTTTTTCCCATCCGTTCACAATTTTAATTCTTTAAGCCTTGTTAGCCAATCTTAATGCGGTTTACACACAACATCTGACTTATCACAGTGCAGCACTCTGTATCGTCATCAACCAATCACAGCTCACCAACCAACCAATCTCAGTGCGACAAACTATGACATATGATCTCACCCCTTGCAACAGTTCACCCTCCTTTACAATTTCTCTCATACACACAATTCTACAATTTTGATAAAAGGTAAATAAACAAATCTTTGTCTGCTTCACTAAAGAAAACAAAAAGGCAATTCAACAATTAGAATATTAACATTTTTACACCTTCCGACTTTTCACACAGAAAGAGTTTTCACACGAATGAAATCTCGCCCAGTGGTAAATCACCCCATCAATGTAGCTTCGCCCCTTACCAATTAGGTTCTGCCAACATCAATCAATTTAAGTACAATCACAACAGATCATTATAGTCTTTATCTTAATTGTGTAGTCAACGGTACCTCACGATCTACACCACAAAATCTCAGCAGACAAGAAACCATATAAGTGTCTTCTACACTTATTTCAATATCTCTATCACGGGATCCTAGGATACGGCAAGCCTGATAACCTTTTCAACTTCTTAACAACAAAAGCATAAAACATCACCAAGTCATTCAATACATGAATTACAAATTCAATCGATTAAAGTAACAATAATCACAATTCATGACGCATAAATCACACCTCATCAATTTTCAACTTCTGGGCATTGGATTTTGGGACTTGGGTATTACTCTACCTTAAGCATGTATTTATAGCTCCTCTTCTCAGGAAGTAAACCTTCCCTCTGCTACCAAATTTGCTGTAGCGAGAATCAGTTGAAATAAAACACAAATTACCATCACACACACAGAGTTGATCCCTGCTGTATTTCATCCAAAAGGCCAAAGGACCTTGGACGCCAAGTCTGAGAATTAGGAGCAAATCATCACATAAATATTAATCAAAGTCTCTATTTAAGTTCAGTCAATAATGAGAGCTATTGAAGATTTCAAGGGTTTTATTATTTCAAAATTTAGTAAATCGTCCTATATTCAAAGTCATACATTTTATTTGTATTAGTTCAAATAATCAATCTTTTGCAGAAAATAATGATTAGCTCAATCAAACGTATTCCAAACAGGAAGAAAATCCCTATTCTAAGAATGGGGCAAAAAGGTGTCAGTCAGAACCCTTGGGCAGCATTTCAGCAACCCCAGATTAATTTTCTCTGCTGTCTACTACTTCTACTCTCTACTGATGAAGGGCTAAACCCAGAAATAAGTGTGCAAAGATAACTGCACTAACTGCACCAACTTTGGAGAAAATGTACAGCAACTTTGAAGTAAGCGTACTGCATTTTCCAGAATGCAAGGGGGAACACTGTGCTGAGATGAGCCGCAATGTGATCCCTCCCCCCCTTGTGTTTAAAGGCTCCTTTGAGCCAGCAAGCTGACAAGCTCACCTGCGATGCACCTGTGGAGTGGTAATGTGACCTGTGAAAACTTGGGCAGCATTTCAGCAACTCCAGATGACTTTTCAGTGCTCTCTACTACTTCTCTCTACTGATGAAGGGCTAAGCCGAGAACCATGTGTCTAGAGATAACAGGACTACCTTCACCAACTTTGGTGAAAAACTACAGTAATTTTGAAGTAAACATACTACATTTACCAGAATGCAATGGAGTGAACTGTGCTGGGATATGAGGCAGTGTGATCCCTCACCCCTTGTGTTTAAAAGGCTCCCTAGAGTCAACAAGCTGACGAGCTCACCGGGGATGCACCTGTGGAGTAGTGCTGTGAGCTTTGCAGACTTGGGCAGCATTTCAACAACCCCAGCTGACTGTTCTTTACTCTTTACTACTTCTGCAGTCCTATGATAAAGGGCTAAACCCCAAAAGACGTGTCTAGATAACACAGCACTACCTGCATCGACTTTGGTGAAAAACTACAGCAACTTTGAAGTAAGCATACTGCCTTTACCAGAATGCAAAGGGGTGAACTGTGCTGGGATATGATGCAGTTTGATCCCCCCCTTGTGTTTAAAAGACTCCCTTGAGCCAACGAGTTTACCTGGGATGCACCTGTGGAGTGGGACTGTGACCTGTGAAGACTTGGGCAGTATTTCAGCAACCCCAGGTGCCTTTTCTATGCTCTCTACTACTTCTGCTCTCTACTGATGCAGCAAACACAAGGAGATGATGGCCGGAGCGCTGAAACTTTTCAGACACTCACCCCCAGTCACAGATCTGGGTTGAATCCATCATCATTCTTTAGCTCACTTTGCCACCTCAGTTCAGACCCAGCTCTATGCAAATCAGTCTTGACCATGTGCCTCATGGGAACAGTCCAGCCCGAACTGCCAAGCCAGGTCTTCCGTGAACTGGAAACAAGCATCCTGGGACTGGTTTCTGGGTAAGACCCTTCATCAGCCAGGCTAGCTTGAATTCAGCAACAAAGTGAGCAAGGGACCCACGTCTGGGCATACCCTGCCAACTTAGGGCGAACAAAGCAAACACTAGGAGATGATGGACGGAGAGCTGAAACTTTTCAGACACTCACCCCCAGTCACAGATCTGGGTTGAATCCATCATCATTCTTTAGCTCACTTTGCCACCTCAGTTCAGACCCAGCTCTATGCAAATCAGTCTTGACTCTGTGCCTCATGGAAACAGTCCAGCCCGAACTGCCAAGCCAGGTCTTCCCTGAACCAGAAACAAGCATCCTGGGACCGGTTTCTGGGTAACACCCTTCATCAGCCAGGCTAGCTTGAATCCAGTGGCAAAGTGAGCAAGGGACCCACGTCTGGGCATACCCTGCCAACTTAGGGCGAACAAAGCAAACACAATGAGATGATGGACGGAGCGCTGAAACTTTTCAGACACTCACCCCCAGTCACAGATCTGGGTTGAAACCATCATCATTCTGTTGCTCACTTTGCCACCTCAGTTCAGACCTAGCTCTATGCAAATCAGTCTTGACTCTGTGCCTCATGGGAACAGTCCAGCCCGAACTGCCAAGCCAGGTCTTCCCTGAACCAGAAACAAGCATCCTGGGACCGGTTTCTGGGTAACACCCTTTATCAGCCAGGCTTGCTTGAATCCAGTGGCAAAGTGAGCAAGGGACCCACGTCTGGGCATACCCTGCCAACTTAGGGCGAACAAAGCAAACTCAAGGAGATGATGGACGAGCGCTGAAACATTTCAGACACTCACCTCCAGTCACAGATCTGGGTTGAATCCATCATCATTCTTTAGCTCACTTTGCCACCTCAATTCAGACCCAGCTCTATGCAAATCAGTCTTGACCCTGTGCCTCATGGGAACAGTCCAGCCGAACTGCCAAGCCATGTCTTCCCTGAACCGGAAACAAGCATCCTGGGACCGGTTTCTGGGTAACACCCTTCATCAGCCAGGCTAGCTTGAATCCAGTGGCAAAGTGAGCAAGGGACCACGTCTGGGCATACCCTGCCTACTTAGGGCGAATAAAGCAAACACAAGGAGATGATGGGCGGAGAGCTGGCACTTTTCAGACACTCATCCCCAGTCACAGATCTGGGTTGAATCCATCATCATTCTTTAGCTCACTTTGCCACCTCAGTTCAGACCCAGCTCTATGCAAATCAGTCTTGACTCTGTGCCTCATGGGAACAGTCCAGCTCGAACTGCCAAGCCAGGTCTTCCCTGAACCAGAAACAAGCATCCTGGAACCGGTTTCTGGGTAACACCCTTTATCAGCCAGGCTAGCTTGAATCCAGTGGCAAAGTGAGCAAGGGACCCAGGTCTGGGCATACCCTGCCAACTTAGGGTGAACAAAGCAAACACAAGGAGATGATGGACTGCTGATGAGGGGTGTTACCCCGAAACCGGTACCCGGATGCTTGTTTCCGGTTCAGGGAAGACCTGGCTTGGCAGTTTGGGCTGGACTGTTCCCATGAGGCACAGGGTCAAGACTGATTTGCATATAGTTGGGTCTGAACTGGGGTGGCGAAGTGAGCTAAAGAACGATGATGGATTCAACCCAGATCTGTGACTGGGGGTGAGTGTCTGAAAAGTTTCAGCGCTCCTTCCATCATCTCCTTTTGCGTTTGCTCTGAAGCATCTGTCTGCACAAGAAATTCCTGGGAGAAATTGTGTGCCTTGAGCATGGGCGCCATGCACATGGCAGATTTCAGGGCATCAAAAACCGTCTGACAGGCATCAGTCCAAATTACGTTCCTGGGCTGCTTCCTGGATGTCAGCTCAGTTAAGGGGGCAACAATGGTGCCATACCCCTTGACAAACCTCCTGTAATCACTGGTGAGACCTAAAAAGGCTCTCACCTCTGTCTGGGTCTTGGGGGGGCTTCAAAGCCAGAATGGTGTCAATTTTAGCTGTAGGGGCGCCACCTGGCCGCTTCCTTCTTGGTGCCCTAAGTACAGTACTGATCCCTGCCTGATCTGGCACTTACTGGCCTTGATTGTGAGGCCTGCCCTCTTCATCACTCTCAACACTTCATAGAGGTGATGCAGATGTTCTTTCCAAGTCGCACTGAACACTGCGAGTCATCCTGGTAGGTGGCACTGAAATCCTCCAGTCCGGCCAACACCTAGTTTACCAACCTCTGAAAGGTGGCAGGGGCATTCTTCAACCCAAAGGGCATTACCCGGAGTTGGCAGTGCCCCTCTGAAGTTGAAAATGCAGACCTCTCCTTGACCCCATCAGCCAAGGCAATCTGCCAGTACCCAGAGGTTAAGTCAAACGTGCTGAGGAACTTGGCAGCTCCCAACCGATCTATGAGCTCGTCAGCGGTTTACTGATAGAATATCGATTCCCAAAATATCCCCATACACAAATATCGGTGTCAAAAATATCGACATCCTCTATTTAAAATTGTAAGTACAAAAATATCGATGTAAAAAATATAGATGTACAAAATATCGATTTTTTTATTTAAATAAAAATTAAAGTTAAATATATTAAACAATAAAATGTACTTTAAAAAAATTATTTAGATTTAATATACATTTTAACAAATATAATAAAATAAATTAAATTTAAAAAATATTTAAACATACATTTAAAATGTAATATATATATATATATATTTCCTTTAAAACAATTAATAAACTATTCATTTTGATTTATTTTATAATTTTATAAATATATACAAATTCACAAATAAATATATATATTTGCATACACTTATAACATAAAATCTAATAAAAAACCTTATATTATAAATTAAAACATTAAAATATTTAATAGTCTTTAAAATTACATTTTGCACTCCATTGAGTGCCTCAGTAGGGAAAGTGTTGGATAGCAGAGGGGTAAAAATTACTATTCCCACTCCACTGAGTGCAACAGTTGGGAAAGTGTTGGATAGCGGAGGGGTAAAAATTACTATTCCCACTCCAGTGGGTGCAACAGTAGGGAAAGTGTTGGATAGCGGAGGGGTAAAGCTTAATATTCCCACTCCAGTGAGTGCAACAATAGGGAAAATGTTGGATAGCGGAGGGGTAAAAATTACTATTCCCACTCCAGTGAGTGCAACAGTAGTGAAATTGTTGGATAGTGGAGGGGTAAAATTTCATATTCCCACTCCAGTAAGTACAATAGTAAAGAAAATATTGGATAGCGGATTGGTAAAAATTACTATTCCCACTCCAGTGAGTGCAACAGTAGGGAAAGTGTTGGATAGCGGAGGGGTAAAACTAAATATTCCCACTCCAATGGGTGCAACAGTAGGGAAAATGTTGGATAGCGGAGGGGTAAAAATTACTATTTTCACTATAGTGAGTACAACAGTAGGGAAAGTGTTGGATAGCGGAGGGGTAAAACTTAATATTCCCACTCCAGTGAGTGCAACAATAGGGAAAATGTTGGATAGCAGAGGGGTAAAAATTACTATTCCCACTCCAGTGGGTGCAACAGTATGGAAAGTGTTGTATAGCGGAGAGGTAAAAATTACTATTCCCACTCCAGTGGGTGCAACAGTAGGGAAAGTGTTGGATAGTGGAGGGGTAAAAATTACTATTCCCACTATAGTGAGTACAACAGTAGGGAAAGTGTTGGATAGCGGAGGGGTACAAATTACTATTCCCACTCCAGTGGGTGCAACAGTAGGGAAAGTGTTGGATAGTGGAGGGGTAAAAATTACTATTCCCACTCCAGTGGGTGCAACAGTAGGGAAAGTGTTGGATAGCGGAGGTGTAAAAATTACTATTCCCACTCCAGTGAGTGCAACAGTAGGGAAAGTGTTGGATAGCGGAGGGATAAAAATGACTATTCCCACTCCAGTTTGTGCAACAGTAGGGAAAGTGTTGGAATGCGGACGGGTAAAAATTAATATTTCCACTGGACTCAGTTCAAAATTAAAAACAAACAAATTAACAACAACAACAGAAAAGTTTAAAAAAAAAAACATATATAAAAGTTTAAAATATTCTAAAGATAGAAACAGATTAGAATGTTAAAAAGATCTAACAAATACCTAGAAAGCTTATTTAAAAAAAATCAAAAATAATTTAAAAAACAAAAAACTTTTTTAATAGAAATTTTTTATAAACAAAAACATTATTTATTACATAAATGTAATATTTTGTATTTCCTACCCTATAACACCACACAATTCACAACCCACATTGAAATAAAAAAATGTAGCTCCATAATTAACATAATTAATTATGAATTAAACAAATATTATTAATTTAAAAAAATGTAAAACAAATAAAAATGTATTTACTCCCCAAACATTATCCCTATAAAAACAAAACACACACACAAAATAACAAAAAACACTTACCATAAATATTTATAAATTGATAAATTAATATTAATAATCAACTAATTATTAATTAATTAAACATAAATTACTTTCCACCCTCTACCCCAATAAACACCACAACCCATGCCTAAAAATCATTACACAATTTCCATAACTAATTTTACATTAATAAATGAATATCAATTAACAACAACGTATTAATTAATTTAAAAGAATTTACTTCCCACCCTTTACCACTATAATATGGCCAAGACTAAACTGGGGTGGCATGGTGAGCAAAAGAATGATAGATTTAACCCAGATCTCTTGACTGGGGGTGAATGTTTTGATTTGTTCTGCATTCCGTCTATCAATTGTGTGTCTTTTGCTTTCTCGCGCTATGTGCGCCAGGTATGCCCAGACGTGGGTCCTGGGCTCACTGTGCCACTGGAATCAAGCTATCCTAGCTGAAGAGGGGTGAAACCCCGAAACCGGTCCTAGGATGCTTGTTTCCGGTCCAGGGAGGACCTGGCTTGGCAGTTCGGGCTGGACTGTTCCCATGTGGCACAGGGTCAAGACTGATTTGCATATGGGGGTGAATGTTTTGATTTGTTCTGCATTCCGTCTATCAATTGTGTGTCTTTTACTATAAACCCCACAGCGTACATCAAAAAACAATTACACAATTGCCATATTTTAATTTTAATTAATTAATTATCATTAATTAACAAACAATTATTAATTAATTATAAATAAATTGCTTCCCACCCGATTCTCCTATAAACCCCACCACCCACTCCTAAAAAAATGACATAATTAACATAATTAATTACAAATTAATTAATTAATAATAATTAACAACCAATTAATGAATGTTTAATAATAAAATAACTCCCACAATTAACACTATAAAATATAAATTAAATAAATATTAATAAATTAAAAATATGAATGCATTTATTATAATTAAATTACTTCCCACCCTATCCCCTATAAACCACAACCCACTACAGAACTTAAAAACGCAAAATTCAATTAAGATAAAATTAATAACTACTAAAAATGTAACACATATATTAAAAAACAAAACATTTTCTTATACAAAAAAATAGATCACATACTTTTAAAATACATACTAAAATACATAACACTAATTAAAACATCAATATTTTAACCAACTATATTTTTGCAAACGATATTAACAACTTCGATATTTCCCAAAACGATATTTCTTACCTGCAAGTCGATATTCTTGACCACGATATTCTTCCTGTCAATATTTCTGTATCACGATATTTAAAACTCGACATTAGTGTATGTCGACATTTTAAACTCGATATTCTGTCTGTGCACCCTCATCAGTTCTGGGGATGGGGCGCGCATCAGTCCTGTTGACAGAATTGAGCCCTCAGTAGTCCACACAGAACCGGAGTTCTGGGGTGGCACCGGGTGCGGCAGCCTTTGGGACCAAGACCACTGGGCTGGCACAAGGGCTGTTTGAAGGTTCAATCACCCTTAGTGCCAACATCTTGGAAACCTCTTCCTTGATGCTGACTTTGACCATGTCAGTCAGCCTGTAAATTGTGGGTTTAATAGGAGGACTGTCCCCAGTGTCCACGTCATGAACACACCACTGGGTGACACCGGGGGGTAGGGAGAACAGAGTGGTGAACTGTCTCAACAGTTGGCAACAGTCCCTCTGCTGTTCAGGGGTCAGGGAGGGGAAGAGGTTCACACCGTCCACTGACCCATAAAGTTCCTTAGCAGACAGGAGGTCAGGGAGAGGCTCAGTCTCCTTTTACATTCCATCATCTGTTGCTAGGAGCATATTTACTTCGGACCTCTCAAAGTGAGGCTTGAGGTGGTTCACATGTAGGACCCGCAAAGGGTTCCTGGGGGCCTGCAAGTCCACCAGATAGGTGACTTCACTCTTGCCCTCCACCACCTCAAAGGGCCCAGTCCACTTGTCCTGGAGAGTGAACAGCCATTACTTTGCGGCTGTTAGTGCGAATACCGTTACTACGCAAGCTTTACAACGCATGCATTGTAACAACGCGTAGCCATTACTACGCGTGTTTTACAACGCATGCGTTGTACGTATCGCACTAACTGCCTTGAAATAATTTCCTACCTTTGATTCCACTGTTATCACGTGACATCCCAGGCAGGGGGAGTGGTGACAAGGAGCGGCCGATTAGGGATTGTGATCGCGGGACCAGCCGTCATGGAGGGAGTGTTCAACACCTACGAGGAGGCCGTCAGGAGAGGTAAGCCGGGGGCATTGTTTTAGGGAAGTGTAGTTTGGTTTGTGTAGTGTATTGTAGTGTATTTGTGTTTATGGTAGTGTAGGGGGTCCTGAGGGGTATTGTTTTGTGTAGTATAGGGTAGTGTAGGGACTGGACTGGGGGTAGGGGCAGTGTCGTGCTGGGGGTACAGTTTTAGGGTAGTGTGGAGTTTGTGTAGTGTAGGGTTAAGGGTAGTGTCGGGATGTCGTGTAGGGTAGTGTTTGGGAGTAGGGACAGGACTGGGGCTAGGGGTAGTGTAGGGTAGTGTTTTAGGGTTTAGGGTAGTGTCAGGATGTCGTGTAGGGTAGTGTTTGGGAGTAGGGACAGCACTGGGGTTAGGGGTAGTGTCGTGCTGGGGGTAGTGTTTTAGGGTTTAGGGTAGTGTTGTGGTGTTAGTGTAGTGTAGGTTAATGTTTTAGTGTTTAGTGTACTGTCGGGGTGTTGTGATGGGTAGTGAATGAGTGTAGGGACCAGAGTGGGGGAATGCGTATGTTCGTGAAGGGGGTAGTGATTTAGGGTTAAGGGTAGTGTAGTGGTGTTTCAGTAGTGTAGGATAGTGTAGTGTTTGAGTGTTTTGGTAGTGTTTTCCATTTTTAGATGTGTAGGGTAGTGTATTTCTATTTATTATTTAAAGTAGTGTTGTGTTTTAAACATTTTAAAAAAGGGGTTAAATGTCTTTTTTTATTATGACACGTTATTCCGCATACCATTTTTATTACTAGGCAAGTTTTTACTTCGTATACATTAACACTTTCAATGTAATGGTATGCAAACTAAAACCTTGCATAGTAACGGTTATTGCTAAGTAATAACCGCGTAGTAATGGCATGCGAAGTAATGGCATGCGAAATAACGTGTCATATTCGTCCTGGAGAGCACAAGGCTCTACTGGGGCCATAACCCACACTTTCTGTCCAGGCTGAAACTCAATCAGAGTGGCATTCTGATCATACCAGTGTTTCATCCCCTCCTGGCCGGCTTCTAGATTCACCTGAGCGAGTTGTCTGAAGCGCTTAGTCTGGTTCCTGAAGGCAAGCATGTAGCTAAATACATCCTGGAGAGGATTACTAGGAGCTTTCTCTCGGCCTTCTTTGACCAGCCTCAGGGGTCCTCTTACAGGATGCCCATACAGGAGTTCAAAGGGACTGAACCCTAAGGTCTTCTTGGTACTTCTCTGTAAGCAAACAGTAGGCATGGTAAGAAGATGTCCCACTTACGCCTCATGGGTTCTGCAAGACCCTTAACCATGCCCTTGAAGGTCCGGTTGAATCTCTCAACCAGCCCATTACCTTGGGGGTGGTAAGGAGTACAGAACTTATACGTAGCACCACACTCCTACTACAAGGATGTCATATACTTAGATATGACGTTTGTATACCCCAGTTGGATACCACCTCTCTGGGGAACCCCACATGGGAAAGATCCTCATCAATGCCCTGCTCACTAAGGGAGTCGTCGTGGTCCTGAGAGGGATAGCCTCGGGGTACCGGCTGGCATGGTCCACCAAGACCAGGATGAACCTGTTGCCCATGGCTGTCTTGGGGTCCAGTGGCCCCACAATGTCAATACCGACCCTCTCAAAGGGGGTGCTGACTACAGGAAATGGTTGGAGGGAAGGCTTACACTTCCTCCCACTCTTACCACTTGCCTGGCAAGTCTGGCAATACCTACAATGAGTATTAGAGTTCTTGCGCATTTGGGGCCAAAAGAAGTGGGTGGCCAGCCTTTCAAAGGTCTTGTCCTGCCCCAAATGTCTTGCCAAAGGCACATCATGAGCCAGAGCCAGTAGGAAGGCTCTGAAGCGCTGGGGTACCACCAGCACACGGGCTGACCCAAGATCAGCAACCTAAGGCTCGCTATACAGGAGACCATTTTCCCAGTAAATCCAATGTGATCCAGACTGATCACCAGCTGCCGGGTTTGCAACCTGCTGCCACAAACCAACAAGAGAAGGGAATTCCTGCTGCTCCTTGCAGAATTCCTCCCTGGTGGGACCCCCTGCCTGCTGCCAATGGGTGAGCTCAGGCAGGTCTGCCAGTTCGGTCATTTGCTCCCCTCTAGGCTCCAGGGCATCCCCCTCAAGGTCTGCATCCTCCTGGATCATGGGAACTTGGGGGGCCGATTTCTCTCACCCCTTGCCCCTTCTAATTCTGCCAGGCACTTGGGCCACTCTTTCAGGCTCCAGGTCCTCTTGATTGCACTTACCAGCTGCCATTGACCGAGTGGTCACACACACCCCCTCAGGCAGACCCAACATTTCCAGATGAGACCTGTGTTCCACCTTCTCCCAAGGGAAACTCTCCAGGTTGTTGCCAAGCAGACAGTCAACAGGCATGGCTGGCCTCACAACTACTTTCAAGATACCTGAGACCACCCTCCCCACTCAAAAGGAACCTGTGCCTCTTTGTAGAGGCACTCTGAGTTGTCAGCTACAACTACTGGGTGAAGTATGTTGGGGATCACCTGCTCTTCAGACACCAGCCAACTGACAGCTGTCAGACTGCCTCCAGTCTCTCTCAGAGCCTCACTCTATGGCCAATAATGGGCAGCCACTGCCATTAATGCTTAGTGTTTGCAGGCAGGCGGGTCCTTGGGACCATCTCACTGTCCCCTAGTGAGACAAGGGTAAGTTCTGCTGGCTCCCACCCTTCCTGTGGGCCCATCTCCTCCCCCAGCGCTACACAAGTTAACCTACGGGGCGGTGCACCAGTGGGTGCAGATATGGTCTTGGGACACTTAGGATCCCCAATAAGGAAACCCACCTGTTCACAAGCAAAACATTTGTGGGGACCCTTCTCTGAAGGCTTCCCTGCAGAGACCCATGGCTTCTTACCACTGGGGAGCTGGGAACGTTTCCCTTAGGAACTAGATTGGGGCCCTTTCTGGAACTCCTGTTTCCCTTGTCCCCCCCACTCTTCTGTTGGGGACCCCACATACCCCTTGTGGACCCTGGTGCTGACCCAGCAGTCCGTCTCCACTGCAAGCTTCCTGGGGTCAGCCAGCTTACTGTCAATCAAGTGCTGACGTAGCTCTGAAAAATAATTAGCAGACAAGTGCTCCCATGCCATCAAATCATAGAGCCCCTGAAAATCAGTTACCTGGGTACCCTTCACCCAACCATCCAGTGCCCTGCAAAAGGAAGCCACATACTCAACCCAAGTGTGAGATTCAAGTTTCTTACAGGCCCTTAAGTTCTGTATACACTGTTCTGGGGTCAACCCATACCTTCTGATCAAGGCCTCCTTCATGGGAGTATAAATCACTTTGGGCCAGATGTATCAAATAGTTTTACACATTCTGGGGCCGATTCCGATCTCGGCCGGTAGGGCTCCGAATAGGATTCGGCTTTACCGGATCCGATTCGGAGCCCTTTTTCCCGACCGAATCGTACGCGGGTCCGGCCGAGCGAGTACGATGCGAATTCGCCGACCGACTCGTCCGGGCGACCCGACCGCTCCGACCGACTCGTACCCGGATCGTACCGCTCCGACCGACTCGCTCGGACCCGATTCGCACCGCGCAATGGAGACGTTTTCCGGCCGGGTAAGTACGATGCGCACCTCGACCGCTCCGACCGACTCGCGCCCGTCCGACTCGAACTCGCTGTCGGAGCCGTACTTTGGGGGTCCGTGTCGGACCCCTGTACGCGTACCCGTGCGAGGCGCACACAGGGGGGACCCATGGGTCCCCCTACCTGTGCGTGTACGCCGCGAGCGCTTCGCGGCGTACTCGCTGTAGGAGGCGCCCTTGTCCGCCTCGCACCCATTGAGGCAATGGGAGCCCGCGTACGCGTTGTACGACCGGCTCCCATTGAGTTCAATGGGAGTCCGACCGACTCGTGTCCGGTGGCATACGAATGCATCGGACTCGTTCGGTCGGACTGCACGGGTCCGATTCGGTCGGAAATCTCTCCGGGTCCGGCTCGGTCGGAGAGATTTCCGGCCCGAATCGGAATCGACCCCTCTGTGTCTATGGGAAAATGTGTTCATACATATGGCCCTTTATCCTCCTCAGGTAAAGCTAGCAAGGTGTTCCTCCCCTCTGCAGTGAAGCGGCTCCACAATCCCGCTCCCCAGTCTCTCTCAGTGACTCTGTGGGACCTCGTTGCTACCTCATACCCCTTGAGCCAATGGCCAATGTCATCTCCTATCACAATATCTTTGATCACCTCTTTAGGAATATGCACCCTTCCTTCCACAGGCACTGAAGACAAGCTGCCACCATTGGAACTGGACTCCACACTCTTGGCTTTTATGTCCAGCTCCTTCAAACTTCTCTCATGCTCTAAGAGCATCCTCTCTTTCTCCATGGCAAGTTTCTGCCTCTCGAATTCCAAATTATTTTCCTCCATGTCACTCTCTCTCCCCAGCTTAAGCTTTGCGAGCTCAAACTCATGTACTCTGCTTCTCTGTCTGTATTCCAGCTCTTCTGGAGACAAACCCTTTGAAGATACACTGCTGCCATCTCTGGCGAGCACCCTCACTCTATTCAGGACCAAGAGCTCATTTTGCTCCCCATCGAAATCCTTCACCTCCACCACTGGATCCTCAGTATGCCCACTGGCCTTCCTTAATTCCAACCAGGCCCTCAGCACCTTTTGGTATTCCTCTTTTCTGGTGAGGCCTCTCACTGAGATTTTAAATTTCTTGCAGAGTGATTTAAATTGCGGCACAGTGTAGGTTTCCACCCTCTCTTCTTCAAAATCAAAATCCACCGATGCCATTTAAGCTGGTTTTGTCATGGTGAAAATTGGAAGTTCACAAGTGGTACAAAAATCCAAAATGAAAAGTTCACCAAATAGTATGTGGTTGCGTAATGGTCTGCGCTATACTAGTAGTGTACACCAATCACTGTATGTTAGGCACAAATGCAAGTCCTAATCCTCTCCGCTGACCACCAATGTTAGAGATGGGGGTCTATAGTTGGAAACGGTTTGCACCTTTGTCCAAGTAGGGACCCTTGCTTCTAGTCAGGGTAATAGAGTTACGCCCTTAGACAACCCCTGCTCACCCCCTTGGTAGCTTGGCAAGAGCAGGCAGGCTTATTTCAGAGGCAATGTGTAAAGCATTTGTGCACACATACAGTAACACAGTGAAAACACTACAAATGGACACCACACCAGTTTGGAAAAATAGTTAATCTTTATCTAAACTAAACAAGACCAAAACGACAAAAATCCAACATACGATAATCAAAAAATGCACTTTGCAAGAATAACCTTAAACATGCAGTTCCATGAAGTCGGTAGCTCCGTCCGGTGCTACCGCGTTGCTGAAAACAACCAAATCCAACAGTTTAAGTCGACCGCATCAGTGCTGACCGGCGTCGGTGTCAGAAGACTTGTAAACAGTACCCTTGGTTCTGGCCGACTGTGTTGGTTGCGGTGTGAAGTGGAACGGGGCGGCGTGCAGTGCCCTCAGGTTTCGGTGCAGGCAGCAGCTCTGTGACGGTCATTCAGCGGCGTTGGTGAGACCGGGGCGGTGGTGCGAAGTGGGGTGGATCTCGTTGCGGTGCTGACAGGTGGCGGTGCCGGTCAATCGGAGCTGGCATCGGGGGGGCCCAGACTGCGGTGTGGGACGGGGTGGTGCATCGTGTGACTTACGACCGGTGCCACGAAACCAAGTTACAGGCAGTTGCGTCAATGTCAGCTTGCAGCGTCGCCGTCGGTGAGACCAGGGTGGCGAAGTGAACCGAGGCGGTACGGAGTGCGGTGCCCACAGGTTGCTCTGCAAGCAGCAGCTCGGTGGTGGCGGTCATCGTCAGTGAGACCAAGGTTGCAGTGCGAAGTGCGGCAGTGCCCTTTGCGGTCTCTTCAGATCAAGGAAGCGGTGTCGGTTACATCATCGGGCTGCTGTTTCCCTCTGTGGTAACTGGAACGCATGGTCCCAGGGCGTTAACCAGAGGAAGGTGAAGTCTTTGCTGTTCCTGAGACTTCTTGAACAGGAGGCAAGCTCTACTTCAAGCCCTTGGAGACACTCAGCAGAAAAAGTTACAGTAAGTTCCGTCCGGTCCTTTCTCTGCCCAAGACAGAAGCAGCTACTGTAGGCCAACACTGCAAAGCACACAGCAAAGTGGTAGTCTCTCCTCACAGCTTCCCCAGCTCTTCTTCTTGGCAGGATCCTTGATCCAAGCTAGTTCTAAAGCTCTGTGGTCTGGGCCCCAATATTTATACCACATTTTTCTTTGTTCTCTTGTGGCAAAAGTCTCTCAGCTCAGTCCAAACCAGTTCTGTCCTCTCTGGTCCAGCTTCCTGGCAGGGGGTGGAGACATCATTGTGCACAGAAGACAGGGCCTACTCCTCCCACTACTCTGAATGCAGCCCAGGTCCTTTCAGCTCAGCTCCCAGTAACTCAGGAAAGGCAGGACACACATCAACCCCCCCAGTGGCAGTCTGCAGTGAATGCACATCCCCAGCCCCTGTCACTCCAAACCAAACAGTCAATACACAATTCAGCAGAGGAACATATGATGGTTAAGCAAGAAAATACCTACTTTCTAAAAGTGTCATTTTCCAACCCACAATTTAAAAACCATCTTTACTAAAAGATGTGTGATTAAATTATGAGTTCTGAGAACTTAAACTCCATCTTTCCATCTTGTCCCCATTGGAAGCTATACTTGTAAGATGTTACAAAGTATCTCCCATGCTATTCTATGGGACAGGTAGCCTTTCAATAGTGAAAAACTAAATTGGCAGTATTTCACTATGAGGACATGTCACACACACCAGTACACGTCCTACCTTTCACATACACAGTACCCTGCCAATGGGGGTACCTTGGGCCTACCTGAGGGGTGTCTTACACGTAAGAAAAGCAAAGGTTAGGGCCTGGCAAGTGGTTGCACTTGCCAGGTCAACATGGCAGTTAAAAACTGTGTGCCGACACTGCAGTAGCAGGTCAGAGTCATCTTTGAAATGCTACTTGGGTGGGTGGCACAACCAGTGCTGCAGGCCCACTAGTAGCATTTGATTTACAGGCCCTGGGTATACACAGTGCACTGTACTAGGGACCTAGTAGTAAATCAAATAAGCCAATTATGGAAACACTAATCCATAAACACAATTGATACAAGGAGCACTTGCACTTGGCACTGATCAGCAGTGGCAAAAGTGCCCAAAGCATCTAGACCAACAAAAACAAAATTCAGCACACAGCAAAAAATACAGGAGGCAGAGGCAAAAAAGACAGGGGAAACCACGCCAACGATGCCAGGTCTAACAACAGCCCTCATGCCTGTAACTTCTGGTGACTTGAGGACCTGCGAAGATTTCTGCAACTGGGTTAATACCTTGAACCCCTACCTGAGGTTCACCAGTTCTATTTCTCACTCTGAGATCCCTTTCCTTGACCTCACCATTAAACTCGAAGATGGAAACCTAAGCACAACTATCTATAGAAAACCTAGAGACCGCAATAGCCTGTTGTTGTTTAGTAGCCATCATCCACGAGCATTAAAGGAGAACCTGCCTTTTTGTCAATTTTTGAGGCTGCGAAGAAATTGTAGCAGCTTAGAGGACTATAAAACTGAGGAAGATCTGCTGGCTAACAATTTGAGCAGACGTGAATACCCACAACGCAACATTGCACTCTCCAAAAAAAGAGCTAGGAACAATATCCGCGAGGCTCTACTCGAACCTAGAGAGAAAGAAAAAACAGACACTCTCACATGTGTAACCACCTGTACACCTGATTCCAACAGAATCAGGAACGTGATCAAAAAACATTGGGGTATATTGAAAACAGGGTCCCTGGAGCTTGACATTCCCAGATTTGCATTTAAGCGCACGAAAAATCTCAAAGATATGCTAATACATGCGAGACCTAAGCCACAGAAAGTGACTTCACAACGGCAATTATGGGACTTGCCGCCAGTTCAGGGCCATTTCCCTTGTGGGACCTGCACAGTATGTGCATTTACCAAAGTGACTAAAACAATAACTTTCTCAGGCTCCTTCACATGGGAAGTATGCGCTCACACGAACTGCAATACATTCAATTGTATCTATATGATTACCTGCTCATGTGACCTCAGGTATATAGGTATGACCACCAGATCTGTGAAAACGCGCATCACGGAACACCGCAGTAATTTCCGGTGTCATAAACTTAACACGAAAGTGTGTACACATTTTAACCTACTGCAGCATTCACCTGACGCCCTACAATGGGTAATACGAGAGGCACATCCCAAGATTAGTAAGGGGGCCCTGTTTATGAAAGAACAGAGATGGGTTTACCGCCTGTCAACCAATACACAAGGGTTGAATGAGGAAATTCCTTGGAGTACACTTAATGCTTGACACTCCCATAGGCCAATAATGCAGAATCCCCATTCACTTTATAACATGCACACTAACATCTTAGCATGTATGAGCGAGGGTTAGATAACCCCTCAACCACGGAGATCACCATGACTCCTTATGACACCTTGGAGGTTTATCACATACCGAGTGCACTCTGTTATCATCATACAGTAACCCACAGGAATCATCTTGGGGTCCCGGTACATTTTACCTAACCTCACCATGACTACCTATGACACCTTGGAGGTTAATCACATACCGAGTGCACTCTGTTATTATCATTTTACCTAACCTCTTTAAATATGGCTTGGTTAAAGGATTGCAACTTCCTTTTAATTTAATATAGGGCAACACGTGAGTTATCGCCACTAGACTTAGTTGGAGCATAATAGCAACTCCACACCATGAGAGAAACCCACTCCAATATGGCGGTTCCCATGATCAGGATTTCATGTCATCCAAGATGGCCCCCACTGAATACCGGTTCACCTCCTATGACTTTATAAAATTATTATCATTTTACCTAACCTCTTTAAATATGGCTTGGCTAATGGATTGCAATTTCCTTTTAATTTAATATAGGGCAACATGTGAGTTATCGCCACTAGACTTAGGGGCCAATTCCGATTCGGGCCGGAAAACATACCGACCGACTCGGTACGGGAATATAGTCCGACCGACACGTACCGGCGCTGCCCGACCTGCGTAGTACGATGAAATGCATGTGAATCACGGACGACTCGTACGGAACACAAGCCGAACGACCGAACCGCACGGAAACAAGCTATCCGGCCGGGAAACTACGCGAATCGAACCGACCGACACACACCAGGAATGAACCCGACCGAAACGTACCCGCGAACTCCGACCCGCGCAGTACGATGCAATGCGTGGAAAACCAGACCGAGTCGCATGGAGCCCAAGCCGTACGACCGACAAGCATACAAAACCCAGCCGAAGCAACCCAATACTCCGCGACCGACGCGTAAACTGCACATAAAACCTAGCAGAAACACAGCGTGAACGACTCGGAGAAGCTCGCACGAGACAACTGCAGCGTCCTACTCGGTCAGAAGAACGTCTCCTACATGCACAAAAAATACAAAGGAACATTTTTAAAAAAAAGGGCCAAACAAGCAATGACAAAGCCAATAAATACTAGGGGGGAAAAACATGGAACAAAGACACACCCACAACTCCACCCATATAAAGGCCACAAATCCCTACCATGATCCTTTGCAAATTCAACTGACCTGCCAGCACAGAACACCATCAGACAGCAACCACAGACACACTCACAGCTCATCCATCACACAAGCCACACACCATTAGCACCTCAACAAATAGCACCCTCACATACACCCAGCAAAACCTACACTCACCCACCCTCACTTGCACACACACACACACATCAATCACCACCACCACCCATCACCATGCCCCCAAAGAAGAATCCAAAGTTCCTAGACAGTGAATTGGAAGTCCTGGTAGATGAGATCCTCAGGGTAGAGCCACAGTTGTTTGGTACATTGGTCCAACAGACCCCCATGTCGCAGAAAACCAAGATGTGGGAGAGGATCGTCGACAGGGTGGACGCACAATCACCATGTTTGCGCACAAAGGAAGACATCCAGAACAGGTGGTATGATGTGCGCAGGAGGGTCAAGGACCTACTAAAGAAGGATTACGTCTTGAGACAGCGCACCGGCAGTGGCCCTCCTGCCAAACCACTATACCTCAGGCCCTGGGAGGAGAAGGTGCGGGCCATCCTACCACCAGTGAGCGTATATGGACTATTAAACATCCCAGAGCCTGGTGAGTACACAACAAATATACACAATATTGTGTGACAATACACACACATCATTGTCAAAGGGATAGTCAAACCATGCACCCTTAGCAAATCCACAGCAACCTAAAGATAATCATCCCAAGATGTGTATGTTAGTTAGATAAACACAATACATGCCATCTCATAGTGATATGTAACTGTGTCATGACATGTACAAACCTAACAACAAATAGAGCAAGGCAGTGGCACAAATCTAACCAACAAACACAGTCAGATATTTTGCCACCACTAGAACACCACCTCACAGGGAAGCTCACTGAAAGGAAGGAATTCTGTGTATGCTGGTGAAGTCAGTGTAGCCAATAGCATGATGGGAGTTGTAGTCACAGATATTGGTCACCCTCACAATTGGCCCATCAACACCACTCTGAACCATGCTCACATCACAGGGAGTGGAAAACAACTGACAAGATTGCTGACACTGGGTACTGCTGTGGGGATCACAAGGCCTTGCTGGGAACTGTGCACCAACCAACAGCAGGACACCACTGACTGACATCCTGAAAGCCAACTTGCACTCCCTGCAATGGAAGCACGATCCATGGTGGGATATCTGGCTGGGTGGGAAGGAGGACTGCCAGCTCTGACCATAGTCACCAGCAGCTTTTCTCACACAGCCCCTTAACACAAACTCCACACATGCCTCACACTCTAATTAAATATCCCACAAAGAACAACCACACTGGGTTATGCTGTGTGAAGCACAGGGACACTTTTGGGACTTGTAGCCAAACAAACGCCAGGACAACACTGTCAGCCATCCTGTCAGCACAGTTACCTAGAAGGGTAAACCCAAATAACGTCACTGGGACCTGGGTATAGAGCAGTACATACAGAGAATGGTCCCAGTGTACGAATTACTGTGTTTAAAAGAACCAAGAAAATCATACACAGTTATACACAGAATCGTAGTATTCTTAATGAACAGTGTTATTTAATCACACTGAGCAACCTGTATTTTATAACATATGTTAACACATTATTCAAAGCAGTGCCCCAGGAGGGAAGGGTGGAATACTGTATCTCCTTTTTTAGAATTATGTGAATACGGAGCCTTTTTGCCCGATGATGTGAATACTTTAATTCACTTCCCAGGCCCAGCAGACTAATCCTGACTAGACCTTTCCTTCCTTAAACAGCACCAATAGAGTAAGTGGACCGGACTGGCCCTCCCTTTTTTCATTTCTTTTCCCACTGAAATGTACCATCCACTGTATTCTGAACCTGCCTATTACTTTTGCAGGTGTTTTGCTCGCTCACACCGATTTGGAGCCTACGCGCCCTGTTTTCTCCTCAGGCCCATCGTTTGGGCTACTTATGGTAAATCTTTGGAGCTTAGTTCTTGTTTTTAACTCACTCCCTTTATGGGAATTTCCATTCTTAAGGTTTTCTTTTTAATTTATATCCAGGTAACTTGCCCCCAGTCTCCCCTCCCCACACTCCTGTCCTGAGGAAGACCCCATCGTAAGGGACATACTTACCTACCACTTTCCAGGGGTTGAAACGTCGACATCTACCACACTAGCCAGTCTGACCAACAGCGATTGATCACTGTGGCTTTATCTATAACTATGGCTATTTAAATATCTGGATGTAATGTGATGTATTTGGCTCTTGTATGAGCCCCTTCCTGAGAAATAACTAAGTTTGTGAATTGTACACTGTTCCATTCACTACCTTATCCTCACTTCATCCACTACACCCTCACCCTTCCCTCCTGGGGCACTGCTTTGAATAATGTGTTAACATATGTTATAAAATACAGGTTGCTCAGTGTGATTAAATAACACTGTTCATTAAGAATACTACGATTCTGTGTATAACTGTGTATGATTTTCTTGGTTCTTTTAAACACAGTAATTCGTACACTGGGACCATCCTGTCAGCACAGGCACACTACCCCACAGGGAAGCAGAGTCAAAAGGAAGGAAGTATGGGCATGCTGGGAAGGGGGGTGTAGGCAATAGCATGATGGGAGTGGTAGTCACAGCTCAACATCCCCCCCCCGCATGGCCCAGCAAGCTCACACTGAAGCATGCACACCTCACAGGGAGTGAAAAGCCACTTCAAAGATGTCTGACACTGGCCTCAGCCTTGGGGAGCACAAGGCCCTGCTGGGAACTGGGCACCAACAAACAACAGGACCACACTGTCAGCCATCTTGCCATTGCTGTCACACACACACACACACAGTGAAGTCCACTCAAAAGGAAGGAAGTATGGACATGCTGGGAAGGGGGGGTGTAGGCAATAGCATGATGGGAGTGGCAGTCACAGATATTGGTCACCCTCACAATTGGCCCATCAACACCACTCTGAACCATGCTCACAACACAGGGAGTGGAAAACAACTGACAAGATGGCTGACACTGGGTACTGCTGTGGGGAGCACAAGGCCCTGCTGGGAACTGTGCACCAACCAACAGCAGGACACCACTGACTGACATCCTGAAATCCAACTTGCACTCCCTGCAATGGAAGCATGTTCCATGGTGGGATATCTGGCTGGGTGGGAAGGAGGACTGCCAGCTCTGACCATAGTCACCAGCAGCTTTTCTCACACACCCCCTTAACACAAACTCCACACAAGTCACCTGGGAGAATGCAATGCCTCACACTCTAATTAAATATCCCACAAAGAACAACTACACTGGGTTATGCTGTGTGAAGCACAGGGACACTTTTGGGACTTGTAGCCAAACAAACGCCAGGACAACACTGTCAGCCATCCTGTCAGCACAGGCACACTACCCCACAGGGAAGCAGAGTCAAAAGGAAGGAAGTATGGGCATGCTGGGAAGGGGGGTGTAGGCAATAGCATGATGGGAGTGGTAGTCACAGCTCAACATCCCCCACCGCATGGCCCAGCAAGCTCACACTGAAGCATGCACACCTCACAGGGAGTGAAAAGCCACTTCAAAGATGTCTGACACTGGCCTCAGCTGTGGGGAGCACAAGGCCCTGCTGGGAACTGGGCACCAACAAACAACAGGACTACACTGTCAGCCATCTTGCCATTGCTGTCACACACACACACACACAGTGAAGTCCACTCAAAAGGAAGGAAGTATGGACATGCTGGGAAGGGGGGTGTAGGCAATAGCATGATGGGAGTGGCAGTCACAGATATTGGTCACCCTCACAATTGGCCCATCAACACCACTCTGAACCATGCTCACATCACAGGGAGTGGAAAACAACTGACAAGATGGCTGACACTGGGTACTGCTGTGGGGAGCACAAGGCCCTGCTGGGAACTGTGCACCAACCAACAGCAGGACACCACTGTCAGCCATCTTGCCATTGCTGTCACACTCACACACAGTGAAGTCCACTCAAAAGGAAGGAAGTATGGGCATGCTGGGAAGGGGGTGTAGGCAATAGCATGATGGGAGTGGTAGTCACAGCTCAACATCCCCCACCCGCATGGCCCGGCAAGCTCACACTGAAGCATGTACACCTCACAGGGAGTGAAAAGCCACTTCAAAGATGTCTGACACTGGCCTTAGCTGTGGGGAGCACAAGGCCCTGCTGGGAACTGGGCACCAACAAACAACAGGACTACACTGTCAGCCATCTTGCCATTGCTGTCACACACACACACACACAGTGAAGTCCACTCAAAAGGAAGGAAGTATGGACATGCTGGGAAGGGGGGTGTAGGCAATAGCATGATGGGAGTGGCAATCACAGATATTGGTCACCCTCACAATTGGCCCATCAACACCACTCTGAACCATGCTCACATCACAGGGAGTGGAAAACAACTGACAAGATGGCTGACACTGGGTACTGCTGTGGGGAGCACAAGGCCCTGCTGGGAACTGTGCACCAACCAACAGCAGGACACCACTGTCAGCCATCTTGCCATTGCTGTCACACTCACACACAGTGAAGTCCACTCAAAAGGAAGGAAGTATGGGCATGCTGGGAAGGGGGGTGTAGGCAATAGCATGATGGGAGTGGTAGTCACAGCTCAACATCCCCCACCTGCATGGCCCGGCAAGCTCACACTGAAGCATGCACACCTCACAGGGAGTGAAAAGCCACTTCAAAGATGTCTGTCAATGGCCTCAGCTGTGGGGAGCACAAGGCCCTGCTGGGAACTGGGCACCAACAAACAACAGGACCACACTGTCAGCCATCTTGCCATTGCTGTCACACTCACACACAGTGAAGTCCACTCAAAAGGAAGGAAGTATGGACATGCTGGGAAGGGTGGCGTAGGCAATAGCATGATGGGAGTGGTAGTCACAGATATTGGTCACCCTCACAATTGGCCCATCAACACCACTCTGAACCATGCTCACATCACAGGGAGTGGAAAACAACTGACAAGATGGCTGACACTGGGTACTGCTGTGGGAAGCACAAGGCCCTGCTGGGAACTGTGCACCAACCAACAGTAGGACACCACTGTCAGCCATCTTGCCATTGCTGTCACACTCACACACAGTGAAGTCCACTCAAAAGGAAGGAAGTATGGGCATGCTGGGAAGGGGGGTGTAGGCAATAGCATGATGGGAGTGGTAGTCACAGCTCAACATCCCCCACCCGCATGGCCCGGCAAGCTCACACTGAAGCATGCACACCTCACAGGGAGTGAAAAGCCACTTCAAAGATGTCTGACAATGGTGCTCTGTTGTGGGGAGCACAAGGCCCTGCTGGGAACTGTGCACCAACCAACAGCAGGACACCACTGACTGACATCCTGAGAGTCAACCTGCACCCACTGCAAGTGTGGCATGCTTCATGGTGGGACAACTGGGCTGGGGGGGAGAAGGAGGTCCGGATGTCAACCAAATACCACCAATGCTGGTCATGCACGCACCTCAACATCCACATTGAAATGCATCAGGTTGGCACGACAATGAGCCACACCAATATCAACCTCTGACTGTGACAACTTAGGACAATGCAATGTACAGGGCCGCATCCAGAGGTACAGTCACAACTGTCATGTGTTTGAACCATTGATGCCTGCAGAAACATAACATACATTGTGTGTCTCTTCCAAAAACAGGTGATGATGGGGACACAGCAGCAGATGAGGAGGAGTCCCTGTCCCAGGCTCCGGGGGACCCTGAGCTCTCTGGTGTGGAACAGCCTCTGCCCTCATCGGATGGCGAAGACCAACCTGGCACCTCCGGTGGGAGTCATCATGCAGCACCAGCAGGACCACCATCTGCACCCCTGCACCCATTCCTCCAACATCTGCCAACACACAGACCACCCCCGCCGACACGGACAGACCAAGGACACTCAATGACATCAGCACAGGGACCACAGCCCACCGTGAAGCAACGGACAACAACCCCAGTACCAACCCCCAAGGGGGCCGAGGGTCACCTGTGCGTGCCACGGCAGCTCCCGCACGTGTGTCCAGGGGTGGTGGGAGGGGTGGTAGGCAGAGGTCGCTGTTTGCAGAGGGGTCTGGACTGCATGATGACCCACAACTGGCACGCATTGCTGATGCGTACCAGAATAGCACCGGAGAGGTCAGCCAGGTAGTGGGGATCCTCAAGGACATTCAACAGAAGCAGGCTGCCCATCATGCCTGCTTGGACTCCCACATGTCCCGTGTGGAGACACACATGTCTGGCATGGAGTCCAAGTGGGACACATTGGAAGAACTGACAGCGGTGCAGAGGGACATATTGACATGCCTCTGCCAGATTAGCACCAACATGTCCACACCTCCCTGTGTGCCCACAACATCTGGTGCCACAACAACTGCAACTGCCACAGGGAGGGAGGATGACTCTGGTGGAGAGTCCTCTGCACCGCAGCGGCCTTCACGTGAGGGTCCCCCCAGAAAGAAGAGGGGTTGTCCGAGGAAGGACAACTGAGAGGCTGATGGCCATGTACATCCCCGAGGAACCCAACACCTGTTCTGGAAATTCTCCTTTGTGTGCAAACTGTTCACCCTGTCGAATGCAACACAACTCTCCCACATGACATGGGGAGTTTAAGTTGGACTAATGTATCAGATGACTGTGGACTTTACTCAGGACATTTCTGCTACCAACACTTCCAACTCATCTGGGAACTTTGGATTCCAATACCAATGTACAGCACCCACCATCCTGTGCACTATCCTCACACATGTATGTAATAAAGTCACTAATACACCATACTTGCCTCTGTTGTGATTCCAACGTTGTTTTTATCATGGAGATGATGATCTGCTACATGACACTGTGCATGCTAACTGCCACTGCAAGTTCAACACCGTCATGTGAGTCATGGCGACATGACACATATGAGGGAGACACACCACTAGGGCTACACAACACAT
This sequence comes from Calotriton arnoldi, assembly GCA_963921515.1. Classification (NCBI taxonomy): domain Eukaryota; kingdom Metazoa; phylum Chordata; class Amphibia; order Caudata; family Salamandridae; genus Calotriton; species Calotriton arnoldi. The sequence continues at coordinate 150,001 of CAWUFW010012109.1, forward strand.
AGACACCAGGGCCATCGGACTCATCGCCTACACTGATGTTACCAGGAAATACAGTGGAATGCACAGACACCACACCTATTCAGAGTCTGTGTTAACTAGCCCACAGGTGCAGTAAGCAAATGTCAGTCAGATGTGTGACGACAGACAACGCACATCCCAAAGTGAAGCACAGGTTTATTACACATTTGCAACATGTTGTTTCCACTACAAATGCAAGGTAATCCCACATGGCAGTGGCCACACAGTCAAAAAGTGTAGAAGAAATAAAGTCCAGGGGTGTGTGGCACATCACCTGTAGGGAAATGACTGCTGCCACCCTGAAAGCTGAATCATGGTGTCAGGGGATCCAAGTTGACCAAACAACTCTGTAAGCACCCTGTGAAGGACAGACATGACACACAGTCAAAAGCACTGAAGAACAGGACAGAACTGCAATACTCATGCCCAATACATGTCACAAGATACCTACACAAAACCAAGTTAGCATGTCAACACTGTTGGGGAGTACAGACTACCTGTAAGGACACATCGCTGCACGCATCCAGTCAAGTAGCACATGGCCACACTCAAACAGCACCAGAGCACCACCCACACATATCATGCAAACTCACATCATTGACATGACAACTCTCTGGATACTCACATTCAGCTGAAGAAGTTGGTGATGAGCTGTGTGTGGACATCACCCTCATCATCATCATCATCACTGGCATCGTGGCCCAGGCCAGGATCCTCCACAGGTGGCGGATGTTGGTCATCGTCATCCAGATGAGAGGCAACTCCTTCCGCACTGCCAGGTTGTGTAGCATGCAACAGACGATGACAATCTTGCACACCTTTGCTGGGGCATATGGGAGGGCCCCTCCTGTCTTGTCCAGGCAGCGGAAGCGGCTCTTCAGGAGACCAAATGTCCGCTCGATCACTCTCCTGGTCTGACCATGTGCCTCATTGTAGCGCATCTGGGCTGGTGTCACAGGGTTCCTGAGGGGTGTCAGCAACCATGGCATGTTGGGGTATCCGGAGTCACCTACAGACAGACAATTGCACATTAGCTGAGTTGGAAAAGAGGGCGGAATACAACATAGCAGAACACACACAATGGTACAAAGTCAGTACACACCGACAAGCCAGGCACGCTGGTTCTGCATCTGTGACATCATCCTCGGGATGCGACTACTCCTCATCACGTAGGCATCGTGTGCCGAACCGGGGAAACGGGCACACACATGTGAGATGCTCATATCTGCAAGACATACCACCAGAGCATTGATCGAATGATAATGTTTCCTGTTCCTGTATGCCTGCTCATGTGCCTGTGGTGGTACCAAAGCCACATGTGTCCCATCAATGGAGCCAATGACATGTGGCATCCTCCCCAGGGCATAGAAGTCACTCTTGACGTCAGTGAGTTGTTGACGTTTAGGGAAATAGATGTACTGGTTCAGGTATCTCAACATTGCCTCCAAAACATCGCGTAGCACACGGCTGAACATGGTCTGTGACATCCCACCAGCAGACGCCACAGTGTGTTGAAAGGTACCAGTGGCAAAGAAGTGTAGGGCTGCCATCACCTTCACCTTGGGGGTCAGCGCTGTAGGGTATCGCCGGCCAGGTTGCAAATGTGGGGCCAACCGCACCGCCAATTCCTCAATCAGCGCCCTGCTGAAGCGGTACCGTCGGATGCAGTCACGTTCCACCATCGTTGCAAGGTCAGGGAATGGTCTATGGACAGCTGGTGCCCTGCAGTGCATAGGTGAAGAAAGAAAGATTGTCAGTCACCCCACATATGTGCCATTGACCATACTCAATATCACATGATACATCATTACGAGACACAAGTACCTGATGTGTGTGCCGTTCTGTATGGACATATATGGCACCTACATGGCCAACATCTAACATCACAGTTCAACATGTGTTGACAACAAGTTCCAGGTTGTGCTATGGGAAATCATTAGGCTGTGTCACAGTACCCATTTACTGCTGTCACGTTCCAAACACACACCACAGTGACATGTCAGGACAGATGTGCCACAGGCATCACAGCTCATTGACAGGTAGATTCCCAGGGACCCTGTATTGCCACATGGACACTGGCATGACATGGCGTATCATGTACACGTCAGCAAAACAACCATGACTCCCACAGGTAGTGGCCCCTGTTGCCTCTGCAGGACAGACATGGACGTCTGTGACACACACACGCACAACATCAAAGTCCATGCACAAACAACGTGGAAGTGGAGACTGTCTCCCATTGTGCACATGGAATCAGAGACATCGGAAACACAACATGCACACAGACTGTGGAGGGCCATCACTATTGTGGCAATGGGTCACCCTGTGATGTACATACCTTCCCACATGGGACTCAGGGGGTATGTGACATGACATACACATACACAACCTGGAAATGTGACCATGCCACATGCTATGAAATGAACAGTTGCACATCACAGTGGTCATGTGCACAACACACAAAGGATTCTGTCCCCATGAACACGTGCACAGCTTGGGAGTGGCTGCCCCCAAGTGCCACCCAAAAAACCACATGTTGACCCCCATACACTGAAAAGGTAATGCAGCCTTACATGCCTTAGGATACAGTGTGGACAGGCTGTGGTGTTGTAGGTGTGCCCCTGAGTCCCTGGCAAGTAAATGTGGCTGGCATACGTTCACCAGTGACAAGCATGGTGACATATGCGAGTGACTTGTACAGGGACGCGTCGTACAGCAATGGACCGATCCGTGTGCACGCATTGGCCATTGCATATGATGTGAGCGGAGACGCGTTGTACAGCAATGGACCGATCGGTGCGCACGCATTGGACATTGCATATGATGTGAGCGGATATGCGTTGTACAGCAATGGACCGATCGGTGCGCACGCATTGGACATTACATATGATGTGAGCGGAGACGCGTTGTACAGCAATGGACCGATCGGTGCGCACGCATTGGCCATTGCATATGATGTGAGCGGAGACGCGTTGTACAGCAATGGACCGATCGGTGCGCACGCATTGGACATTGCATATGATGTGAGCGGATATGCGTTGTACAGCAATGGACCGATCGGTGCGCACGCATTGGACATTACATATGATGTGAGCGGAGACGCGTTGTACAGCAATGGACCGATCGGTGCGCACGCATTGGACATTGCATATGATGTGAGCGGATACGCGTTGTACAGCAATGGACCGATCGGTGCGCACGCATTGGACATTGCATATGATGTGAACGGATACGTGTTGTTTTTCGAAATACGCGTTGTACAGCAATGGACCGATCGGTGCGCACGCATTGGACATTGCATATGATGTGAGCGGAGACGCATTGTACAGCAATGGACTGATCGGTGCGCACGCATTGGACATTGCATATGATGTGAGCGGATACGCGTTGTACAGCAATGGACCGATCGGTGCGCACGCATTGGACATTGCATATGATGTGAGCGGATACGCGTTGTACAGCAATGGACCGATCGGTGCGCACGCATTGGACATTGCATATGATGTGGCGGATACGCGTTGTACAGCAATGGACCGATCGGTGCGCACGCATTGGACATTGCATATGATGTGAGCGGAGACGCGTTGTACAGCAATGGACCGATCGGTGCGCACGCATTCGACATTGCATATGATGTGAGCGGATACGCGTTGTACAGCAATGGACCGATCGGTGCGCACGCATTGGACATTGCATATGATGTGAACGGATACGTGTTGTTTTTCGAAATACGCGTTGTACAGCAATGGACCGATCGGTGCGCACGCATTGGACATTGCATATGATGTGAGCGGAGACGCGTTGCACAGCAATGGACCGATCGGTGCGCACGCATTGGACATTGCATATGATGTGAGCGGATACGCGTTGTACAGCAATGGACCGATCGGGGCGCACGCATTGGACATTGCATATGATGTGAGCGGAGACGCGTTGTACAGCAATGGACCGATCGGTGCGCACGCATTGGACATTGCATATGATGTGAGCGGATACGCGTTGTACAGCAATTGACCGATCGGTGCGCACGCATTGGACATTGCATATGATGTGAGCGGATACGCGTTGTACAGCAATGGACCGATCGGTGCGCACGCATTGGACATTGCATATGATGTGAACGGATACGTGTTGTTTTTCGAAATACGCGTTGTACAGCAATGGCCCGATCGGTGCGCACGCATTGGCTATGGCCTGACATGGTAACGGACGCGTTTTCGAAGCTTTAACGAGTCGGATACAGTAAATTCAGTTGGCCATCCACAACAATGTTGCAAATTAATGGGTGTCATGAAGTTGAAGTTTTGAAGGATGCTGTGGGCGTGTATAAGTGGTGCAATTCCATGGATTGGCCAGATTCAGAAGATGCAAACGACTTGGACCTATCACTTTGGACACATGGGACAGTATCTGCCCCTGCAGCACACATATAATGCTGGCTGTTCCCCTGAGAGCTCACTTGCCTGCACTACATGCTCCAGGACGACATCTGCCACTACCACTGCTGCTGTCTCTGCATCCTCTGGCTACTGCAATGGCACGTACTGTGGATAGAGCCCCAGTCTTCAGCACTGAGGAGAACCAGGCCCTGCTGGACAGCCTCCTTCCACAGTACAGCAAGCTGTATGGGAAACCAGGGAGCAGGTGAGTGTGCTGTCCACTGCCTTACTAATTGTGCATGTTGTCTGACTAGCAAGACGTACAGTGTGTACGACAGTGGGTAGCATGCTCACTGAGTAGTTGTCACCCCCCAAAGTGTGTAGTCACATGCACTGAACAGGTATAGTGCAGTAACAGTGCATTTCAACAAGGTTTGACTTCCCAGGCAATGATACCATTTAGTAACTGCTGGCAAACTGTTCATAGCCATAGTTGCACTACCTGTGTAGATCATATGCCCCTGTGATTGAGACATGTATATCCAACTGTGTGATGCACGGAAATGTGGCATGTGTAGTAATGGCCTTTTCACTTTGTCATCCTCACAGGTTGATGCCCACCAGAAGCAGGAGATCTGGCTGACCATCGTCCGGGCAGTACAATCGGTGGGGGTCTACAGGCGCAGGATCCGCAACTGCCAGAAGAGGTGGCAGGACCTTCGGGGCTGGACCCGGAGAATCGCAAGGGTCCAGCTGAAGCTGTCGCCTCCTCGCAGGAGGGGCGGACACCGGACCCTGACCCCCCACATGCTCCGGATCCTGGCGGTGGTCTTCTCTGATCTGGATGGGCAGCTGAAGGCCAGACAGCAGCAAGGAGGGGGTAAGTGCTAGCCTCAACTGTGTACTATGACTGACATGCTCTATGCACTCCTTTAGCCTGGTTCCACTTCCACAGTACAACTGTCATGTCGTCCTGGACTCATGTCCCTCACTTGTGTCATGCCCCCTCCTCATCTGATACACAGGTGTGGCCCTTACAGTCTGTGACTTAGGTCACTTGGGTACTGTGTACTTGCAGTTACCTGTGGTTCAAGTTGGGGACAGCATCAGTTACAGGAACTTTGTGGTGGGCTGCATGGGTGGTACAATTGCTCACATTGCCTGTGATCTGACATGTACTCTGGGTATGGCTTTAATATGTGTTCCAATTGCTGCTCTGACTCACCACATGTCTGGGGTATGTGCCACACATCCATGCTGCTGCAGAGACCAAGGTAGGGGCCTCAGAAGTATGTACATCATGTGTGTGACACATGCATAGCCACCTGCCTAGTGTCCAGGGTAAAACCATGTTGCACATGGACCAGGACTGTAATGCCTACTCCGTACATCGAAGGCACTCTGTTCTCCCACTCCCGTGTGTCAGCATACATATTGGGCATTGTGAAGAGTGCACTCAGGTGTGTGCCTCTGTGTCACTGTGGTGTGGCCTTGCTATTTGGACTCCTGGAGTGTTTAACAATTTGGGGTGGCCAGCCATCTGAGTTATGACTATGGGATCTGCACATAGGTCAATGCATAGGTCTCTGATCCATTGACTGTGCACAATGTTGTATGAAACATTGAGGTTCCGGCAGCTTTGGTTCATTCTCATCAGACGGTGAAGTGCTCATGTGTATGGATTTGTGTTTGCAGTCACTCAAATGTCTCATTTGATTGACGTGCGATCATCTCAGTCCTCATGATGTGGGTGGCCAGGGGTGCACATGTGCACCTGTCAGCTACAGGGCTTACCTTTCTGAAACTCCCCTGATTGTGACACAGTGCAGACTGGTGTTGTGTGTATGCACTGCCCCTGTGACAGGAGACAGTTATGACTGACTTGCCAGACAGGCCTGTGCCATGACATTCAAATCGCAAAGGGTGATCCAGCAGTGGTGTGATATGTCCTGCATGCACACCATTGTTGCATTGTCTATCAGGACATCATTGTGTCTGGTGATGGAACCAAAACCCCCATATCAACAGAGACTTTGCCCATCACTTTTCCTGACACATGTACTGAGTCAGTGGCAGGAGATGGCATGTGTTTGGAGTGACACATTTCCATATATACTCTTGGATGTCCAACAACTGTGTATGTGGTGCATGTGTGCACATATGATTAGTCGCATACAACAGGCAGCAGACAGATGGGTGCATGGACAGGTAGGATATGTGTGGCATGACTGACTGTCAGGCAGACAATGGGCTTCTTGAAATCAGTGTCTGCACGAATTGCAATGTCTAGCAAATGATGGCAGGGCTTGCTCTGTGATGTGCTGTACTTACTGTGGTGTGTGTGGTCAGTACAGGTGACTAATGTTGCTCTGTTTATCCTGATTGTTTGCAGACACATCCACGGCCACAGGAGGAGACAGCTCCACGGACCAAGAGGAGCGGCAGAGCCAGACTGGGTCCACTGCATGGGAGACCGAGGGACCCAGTGGCATGGAGGGTGAGGGGAGCCACACTGAGGATACCTCAGCTACAACCACCTCGGCTGGGGAAAACAGCATCTCCAGTGAGGACTCCCTTGTGGAGGCGGGTGTCAGCAGACCAGAGGCAACATCAAGCAAGTCTGTCCCCGCCACCACCACCATCTCCACCCTCCCATCTGCTCCCATCCCACATGTCCGTGGAGGCTCCCGTGTAGGGGAGCGTGTCTCCTTCATGCCAGGCACCGCACCCCCTGCCTCTGTCCCCCCTGCTTCCCTGAGTGTGGAGTCTGTGGACTTGCTTAAGCAGATCCATGTAGGGCAGACATCAATTCTGAGTGTCCTCCATGCACACACGGGTCTTTTGACACAACTGGTGTCATTCATGGAGGGCATGTCATCTGGCATGTCTGCCCTACATCGGACCAATCAGTCCATGGCCTCCTCACTGACGGCAGCAGTGTCCCTCCTGCAACAGTCCCTCGCCCCTCCTACCTCTGCCCCATCCACAATACCCAGCACCGTACCTGTCCCAGGCACACACACACCGGCACCGGCATGCACCAGCACAGACACAAGCAGCACACAGACACAGACACAAAAATCCAGACGCACACACACGCACAGTCAGGGGAGTGATACCTCACTCACAGGGGCTGGGGCCCAGACACACACACGCATCCCCGAGCACTGCGCAGTCCTCAGATGCCTCTCCCTCCAAAAGCCCTTCCCTTGCCTCACCTGCAACCCCCCCTCCCAGAAGCTCTTCATCTGTGAGCTTGGCCTCTTCCCCACAGATACACCTGACACGAAGTCCAGGCAGAAGAGGCGACCACCACACACAGAGGGGAGTGCCCCTCACACCCGGACACCCTCCCCCAGGCACAGGCAGACAGAGGACCCCATTCGTAAGTCCCCACAGACCAGGAAGGGCAAGACCCCACCACCACGCAGCTCCACCACAGTCTCTCTCCTCCATCCCCCAAGCCACCACTGCACAGGTTCCACCGCCACACCCTGCCCCAGGTTCCCCCACACACTGATACCGCATCCCCAAACTGCTTAGGCCCACCCCCCTACCACTTGCTCTTCCACCCCTAAACCAGATGCTCCCCGTCTGTCCCCCCCGTCTGTCCTGCCCACCTCATCTGCCCCCCCTTCCACTCCCTTGGAGTTGTGCACTGCAGTGGAGTCCACAACCACCCCGTCTGACTCGGGCACTGCAGTGGGGATCCAGTCCACTCCATCTGACCGGCCCACTGCAATGGTTGCAGCACCCACAACATCTGAGTTGTGCCCTACAGTGGTGCCGGCCCCCACTGAGTCATGCACCTCCACTGCAGTTGCCGGTGACACTCCTGCACCCACCACCCCTTCACTGCCTCCTTCTGGCATCCCCTGATCCTGTCCCTGCGGTGCCTGGCCTGCCCCTTGTATGCCCCTCCGAGGGGGATGTCCCCTGTCCGTACCAGTGCAGGCAAGCAATGGGTGACAAGTTGTCACGTATCACCCTGTTGGGACTGTGTATTTGGACTGGCCATTGGCCTTAGTTTCTTTTGGACTTCAACTTTTAATTTAACATTTGCTGAATAAAGCCTCTTTTTGTTTAATTGTGGTTTTTCTTTGGATGTACATGATGTAGATAAGTATCATCATGCATTTGCAGTTGTAATAGTGTTCAGATCAGGAAAATGAAGTGTTGCTGTGATGGACTCCATGTGGTCCATGGGATATGTGTCCTAATGTAGTCTGGATCTATAGCATCCTTTGCTGCAGTCTGAGGGTGTAATGTTCAGCATTTGACACATGGATGTACGTTTTGCATTTGTAAATTACCACCTTTGGCTTACACTGATGCACATCTGGTGGGCTTACCACTGTTCAATGTTTCTATTTCCCTGACTGTGTGCCCATCTCCACTGGACATGCAGTTTAGCACATCAATGTTGAAGGACTCATCTGTGTATACAGTGCAATTTGCTTGACACGTGTTTAGGGTGTATGCAGATGACTGACGTGACACTCCTGTACCCAGGCTGATGTGAGCAGAGCCTTCAGTGTGTTGTAGTTGTTGACTCACTGACCAAGTGTTCTGCTGACATGTTTGAGTCGTGCACAGACAAGGTTTGGCACAGCGGACCTTCCACAGGAGTGGAGTGCCCTCATGGCAGTGTGTAATCCCGTGACATTGGCTGGGCCCGTGTTGTGTGTTGTGTGAGCATGTCTGTGTGTGTTCCCTTCCCTTTTCCTACACAGGCTGTGTCCCTAGGGATGTTCCTGTTTGTGATGCTTGCTGAGTTGTCCTGTGTTCATCCAGCATCTTGGACCTGGTTTCTCCGGGATGTGGGTGCATGGTAAACTAATGTTCATGAGGTTGTCATCCCTAGTTGTCTTTGTTGTCAGGGCTGGGGATGTGGGCAAACGCAGATGGGACACAGTCAGGATTCCCCTTGGCACTTGTGGGTTACACAAGTCATGTAATTTACAGTTTGTGGTAGCTTTCAGTGATTGTGACACGTTGTGTGTGTGACTGCTGCCACTCCTCAGGGTTAGAGCTGCAATGTTGGAAGTTGTCTATGTGTTTTCTTTGTGGGTCACCTTGGCTTCTTCCTTGGTGTGTGACTGTGGCCGGGATCCCATTGATTGGGGTGGATTTCACGTCATGCCCATGTACGGCGTACTGTGCAGTGTGTCAGACATTCACGAGTCTTGTTGACTGGCCATGTGTGATGGGTTTCACACCTTAGTTCCTACCACCCCCCCTGGGATTGTCATGGGTGCATGTGCAATGTCACCAGTCCATGTGAGCTTTCACAGCTGCACATTGGTGGAGATCAAGGTGTGTGGTGTTGAGTGTGTGCAAATGTGAGTTGTTGCACGGCTAGACGCCTACCTCCATATTGGCCTTGGCTGACAGGCCGTGCTAATTGATTTGTGCTTGTGTAGGTGTGATGGTAGTTAGTTGTTCTGGACACATGGCTGTGGTTCACAGTGTGAACGACATCTACCTTTGTCATCACAGTGGGATTATCATGCAGGCTAGTGTCACCACAATGCGGTGTCCCTGGGAGTAGTGCTGTGGTGGGTCTGTCTCTGGCTGTGTTAGTTGCTGTTCCTACAAGCTTGTGTGACATGTGTAATTTGGGCTCCCTCTCATCTCACAATGCCTGATTGCCCACATAGGGAAATCCGATCCATGAGTTACTTTTGTGTGGCACTGTATACACATCAGTGTAATTGGGATTCAGGCCTCCTCATGTGTTGTGGGGTTGCCTGGGGACACTGGCACACCCCCCATCACCTGTTGTGTTTGATATGCAGTGTGAGGCTGCCTGTTTGTGTTTGTGCATCTGCAACACTGCATTGGCATATCTTTAGTGTTGCATTGGCTGTATGTTGTTTGGTGCATTTCCCCTGCTGTCCCTGGGACTCCTAGGTCATCAGTCATCACAATAATCATGGTTTGTACGTCCCATTGCTGCCATGGTATGGTATTTGTTCAGCTCACATCTACAGTCTCCACAGGATATCTTCATTTGTGTGTCCATTGGTGCAGATATGTGGGTCTGCATTATGATGGTCACTTCTGTCATTGTGTAATTGATAAATGTTCACAATGTCAGCCCCCATGGGTGATGTTTGTCTGCACATGGCCAAAGGTATGTCTTATTTGCACTGCACTGTTTGCCTCACCCAATCTATGTTGCTATGGGACACAAGCACTACTTTGCCACTGATGTGTTTGTTGTTGTGTGACCAGGAATCATCCATGCTGTTTGGCATTTGCAGCTTTTTCCATGACAACACTTACCTTTTGGTCACTGTGATGAAAGGGGGTTTAGACCCCATTGCCACAATGTTCAAAATGTGCTTCAGCTATGGACCCCACACTTACATTTTGGACACTGTGAGGAAGGGGGTTTAGACCCCATTGCCACAATGTTCAAAATGTGCTTCAGCTATGGACCCCACACTTACATTTTGGACACTGTGATGAAGGGGGTTTAGACCCCATTGCCACAATGTTCAAAATGTGCTTTAGCCATGGACCCCACACTTACATTTTGGACACTGTGATGAAGGGGGTTTAGACCCCATTGCCACAATGTTCAAAATGTGCTTCAGCTATGGACCCCACACTTACATTTTGGACACTGTGATGAAGGGGGTAGAGACCCCATTGCCACAATGTGCAAAATGTGCTTCAGCTATGGACCCCACACTTACATTTTGGTCACTGTGATGATGCGGGTTTAGACCCCATTGGCACAGTGGTCATGGTCTGATTGCATTGTGGAGGCCACACACATTTATGTGTGACACATGTGATAGGGGGTCACATTGTATGTTCATTGTCATGTTCAGTGTTGTAGGCATGTGACACAGACTACACACGCTTGTCATGATGTTGGGGTGATGTCTTTTTCTGACATTCCTTATGTTTGAGTATGCTGGTTGTGTCATGCATTACCCATCCTATGAGTGGGGATGGTAGTGGTGGTAGGCATCCAGGCCCCCCTGAGTAGGGGTGGTGGTAGTGGTAGGCATCCAGGCCTCCATGAGTAGGGGTGGTGGTAGTGGTAGGCATCCATCCCCCTATGAGTGGGGATGGTAGTAGTGACAGGCATCCAGGCCCCCATGAGTAGGGGTGGTGGTAGTGGTAGGAATCCAGGCCCCCATGAGTAGGGGTGGTGTTAGTGGTAGGCATCCATCCCCCTATGAGTGGGGATGGTAGTAGTGACAGGCATCCAGGCCCCCATGAGTAGAGGTGGTGGTAGTGGTAGGAATCCAGGCCCCCATGAGTAGGGGTGGTGGTAGTGGTAGGCATCCATCCCCCTATGAGTGGGGATGGTAGTAGTGACAGGCATCCAGGCCCCCCTGGGTAGGGGTGGTGGTAGTGGTAGGCATCCAGGCCCCCATGAGTAGGGGTGGTGTTAGTGGTAGGCATCCATCCCCCTATGAGTGGGGATGGTAGTAGTGACAGGCATCCAGGCCCCCATGAGTAGAGGTGGTGGTAGTGGTAGGCCTCCATCCCCCTATGAGTGGGGATGGTAGTAGTGACAGGCATTAAGGCCCCCCTGGGTAGGGGTGGTGGTAGTGGTAGGCATCCAGGCCCCCATGAGTAGGGGTGGTGTTAGTGGTAGGCATACATCCCCCTATGAGTGGGGATGGTAGTAGTGACAGGCATTCAGGCCCCCATGAGTAGGGGTGGTGGTAGTGGTAGGAATCCAGGCCCCCATGAGTAGGGGTGGTGGTAGTGGTAGGCATCCATCCCCCTATGAGTGGGGATGGTAGTAGTGACAGGCATTCAGGCCCCCTGGGTAGGGGTGGTGGTAGTGGTAGGCATCCAGGCCCCCATGAGTAGGGGTGGTGTTAGTGGTAGGCATCCATCCCCCTATGAGTGGGGATGGTAGTAGTGACAGGCATCCAGGCCCCCATGAGTAGGGGTGGTGGTAGTGGTAGGAATCCAGGCCCCCATGAGTAGGGGTGGTGGTAGTGGTAGGCATCCAGCCCCCTATGAGTGGGGATGGTAGTAGTGATAGGCATCCAGGCCCCCCTGGGTAGGGGTGGTGGTAGTGGTAGGCATCCAGGCCCCCATGAGTAGGGGTGGTGTTAGTGGTAGGCATACATCCCCCTATGAGTGGGGATGGTAGTAGTGACAGGCATCCAGGCCCCCCTGGGTAGGGGTGGTGGTAGTGGTAGGCATCCAGGCCCCCATGAGTAGGGGTGGTGTTAGTGGTAGGCATCAATCCCCCTATCTGTGGGGATAGTAGTAGTGACAGGCATCCAGGCCCCCCTGAGTAGGGGTGGTGTTAGTGGTAGGCATCCATCCCCCTATGAGTGGGGATGGTAGTAGTGACAGGCATCCAGGCCCCCATGAGTAGGGGTGGTGGTAGTGGTAGGAATCCAGGCCCCCATGAGTAGGGGTGGTGGTAGTGGTAGGCATCCATCCCCCTATGAGTGGGGATGGTAGTAGTGACAGGCATCCAGGCCCCCATGAGTAGGGGTGGAGGTAGTGGTAGGCATCCATCCCCCTATGAGTGGGGATGGTAGTAGTGACAGGCATCCAGGCCCCCCTGGGTAGTGGTGGTGGTAGTGGTAGGCATCCAGGCCCCCATGAGTAGGGGTGGTGTTAGTGGTAGGCATCCATCCCCCTATGGGTGTGTATGGCATTGGTGATAGCCATCCCACCCCTATGGTTCTGCTGTTGCTAGTGTACGTCATTCCTGCATCCCTATGTGTGTGTGACATATTTCGGGTACGTGTCGTTTGTTTGTGTTGTGGGTGTTTGACTTACCGTCTGCGCCGTACGCGTCCGTACCGGTCCCGGTAATAGATGTAGGGTATTGGTAGGACCTGCGCGATGGGATTCATGGTTGGTTCGTCTCATTCGGGTTTCTCGTGGCTTCGACTCGTACTTGTCGCTGGCTTGTTCGTCTCGTCGCCGTGGATCGTCTTGTGGCGCGAATCGGAGCTTATGTACAGCTCTCCCGGATGCTCTGACGTGCCGGACGTAGGGACGGGTTCGGCGCGTACGGAAGACGCATCGTACTAGTCCGGCCGGAAGGTGCTGTGTATTTGGTTCCGTGCGACTCGATTCGGCGTTTACGGATCCGGCTCGGTGGGGAACAGGAGCTGAAATGGGTAAGTTCGGCTCGCTCGGAATCTGTGCTGTTATGCGCATCGTACTTGCTCGTTCGGACGACTGTTCGAATCGGGCGGGAAACACGAGTTCGGCTTGGTTTTTTTCCGGACGAATGGTGTTAGGTGCGCTTTCCGGCCGAGATCGGAATCGACCCCTTAGTTGGAGCAAAATAGCAACTCCACACCACAAGAGAAGCCCTAACCCACTCCAATATGGCGGTTCCCATGATCAGGATTTCACGTCATCCAAGATACCCCCCACTGAATACCAGTTTCCCTCCTATGACTTTAGCGGTCTAGTGCGGACTGCGAGTCAACTTGGAGTTTCCCGCCAATTCAGACTGAGTCACTTCCAGTATTTAAACAGGTCCACAATCCTTCCCAGTACCTCCCGATCCCGGCAGAAGTGGGTAGATCAGAGAGCCTGTTGCTGATTCAGCAAACGTGAGTACCTTGTGTCCGATAACGCTGTGCTTCCCAGGGTACACTTTGCCCAGAGCCTTCGTAATTCTCCTTAATGGTGGGGTTTTCTTAGTTACTCTGCAACACGCAAGCACATCTAACGTTAGTTTGGTTTCCATTATGCACAGTTTACCGAAACAACGAGAGCTTTTGTACACCTAGCGGGACCCATTATCTATGCAGTTGTTGTACCACACCAAACAATCTTTGGTACCCCCGCCACAGACCAAATGTTTCTAGACTATTGTAACCTGACGTGGCATTTACACAAATATCTGTCCTGACAGGACACACGCAACTTTTAGCAAACAAGTTTTACACCAAGCTCATGTCTATTTGACCACCATATGATCTGGGCAAGTCTGTTTACATAACAGATATTAACGGCTGCCTCTCGTTAACTGTTGATAGTTTTAACAACCCCCTCATTGCTCCATATACCTAATCACGTACCTACAACATCTTACGTGTTGTGCTCTAATCTCCTTTTCATTTAACCTACAACCCACACAGTACATAGGGAAATTCCTTGTGTGATACCTGCTGGGTATTGATGAAGTAAAATGAGAAACCCGACTGGGGTGAGTTCATCATTTCTTTCTGCAACCATGGTGGTGTTCCACCATATGTGCCTGTGTAATTTTTACTATAAAAGGTCTGTGAGAGTCACCCCCACGGCACTCACGTTGTGTATGTTTTTAGCCATCACCACTGTGTGCTGTGAGCTTGTCACACAGGGAACACAAGAGTTTTGTTTATACTGAAGTCTCAGATCTTAATATTTGTTTTTATTCCTTCACCAGGTTGGTCATGTTCTATCAGGTACTACACATAGTATGTGTTAGGCTGGTTTACAGAGGTAGATTACACTATATTACCACCCGTGTGTAGATAGATTTGATTTTAGAAGGTCCTGACGAATCGCCACCAGATTCATTGACTACCAGGCGAGAAACATGTTGACCACACAATAGAGCGCCCTACCTGAGACATAACCTCAGACATGCACCTTTGTTTCTTTTAATCAGGTTGGGAGACCTATTGATTAAAATTGTTTTTGTTGATACTTCCAAACCTGTTTTAAACTTCCTTCAGGTTACACACCTCCACTCACTCATCTACACTGGTTTGGCCCCTGACCCACACGGCACCAAACGGCAATTTGGAATAAAAGATCTCCGCCAAAGAGCCCCTCATATGGAGCCCGTCAGGTATTGCAGCGCCGACCTGACGAGAAGCAGCCCTATGATGAAGCATGACACCCAGCCGGGTGTGTGAGGGCCCCAAATTCCAAGAGGAGGAATCCTCATCCTCCTACTTCTCATGACTAACCCTGGGCGTAGTTCGCGAAGTAGCGCTTCGCGAAGCTACGCAAAGTGAAGTTCGCACTACGCGAGCTTCGCGTAGCACTACGTGAACTGCGTAGTGCGTGTTCGCAATGATTACACAGTGCCGGATGCTTGTCCGCACTGTGCAATCATTGAAAATGGCATCTTGCACAGTGCGAGCTGTCTTTTACTGCCGCTCGAGTAGATTTTTACTCGAGCGGCAGCTCTCAACGCGGACTGGTAGTTTCTCATCGCGAGCGGTCGCGAGCATACGCGACCACTCGCAATGAGAAACCTGACCTCCCCGCGTTGAGAATCTCGCCGGGAGGTTTATTTTCCACGCTCGCGATCGGCAACTTGTGTTGCTGATCGCGAACGAGGAAAAAGTCTCGCCGGGATGTCATTTTGCTTGCTCGCAATCGCCAACTTGACGTTGAGGACCGCGAGCAAGCAAAAAATGACCGCTGCACTACGCTACGCGTGTTTGCACTGTGCTACGTGCAATTCGCGTTGTGCGAAGTAGCGCAAACTTCGCAAACTACGCGAGCGTAGCGTAGTTTTCCGCCCAGGCCTACTCATGACCACGCAAAACCGGTTCCCCTAGTTTTCCCTTGTCTAGTAATTAGGAACAGCATTCTTTCTGTAACTTTACTAAGTTTGGGCACGTATGCTGGACCTGTCCAAAAAGCCCAGAGTCCCTCCTTTGTGATTAATGAGTTCTTATTACTCTCACCATTCTCGATGGGGATGTAATACAAACAAGGCAATTTACAAAAACAATTTTACCTGCTGTTCCTGCCCTCACATTTCTTTGATCTGATCCCTGTTTTAGTTTCAATAAAAATAGGTGGCTCTAGTGACATGCCTGTGAAGGTCAAGGACCTTGTGAGAGTGTGCAGCAGAGTTCATGCTACTGGAGAAAATAGCAAAGATACTTCTAAGCAGTCAAACTACACCCTGGGCTCCCTGCACTGATGGGCAGGTTTTCCTTTGGGATGCCTTTATGTTGGTGTTTTGGCGCAATTACAGATTCCATTCGCATGTTAGGTCCTTTGGTCTGTGATGTCTCTGTCATCCATTCCCTGGATGAGTACAGAATCAAGGAGTAGGTACGAGGATCAGCATATATGTGAAATCTGTGACGTGCATATGTTGTTTGGTGATCTATCAGATGATTTCTACAGGTTTTAATTTGCAATTTCCCCATAGAAATATTTCATAGGTGCTGGATTCACTGTTCCTGTGACAAGATGCAGCCTTTGTTTCTGGCTTGTCTATTCATGCTGCCCAAATCACATCTTTTTGTGTTCGAGACCTGTGCCCTGCTGTTTGTGCTTTACTCTTGCATGTTTGCCATGGTGGTTTGTTTTGATACCTTTTCTCATTATTCACCATGCGGTGATCAATTGGTGCATTGTTCTGTATGAATGTAATTTCTTCCTGACCACCTTGTGGTTGGATCTCACAGCTGCTATTCTTTTGGTTGTCCCTTTTGGCATCTCTGTCCTCCAGTGGCCCATAGTCAAGGGTAGAGGTGTGTTGCAAATGAGAGGTGTATGTGCCACTGTGGAAGTGTGTGCCAGTATGGGTTTAGGTTCAGCCATTGGTAGAACAGTATTTTGCACATTGAAGTTCCTTTACAGTTGTAGTTCATTGTCACTGGATGTCGTCATATCAATGTCCTGATGCAGTTGTATGACAGAGGCACGGATGGCTAAACCACATTTGCCTCTACTATGCTGTCGTACCCACGATTGCGTCTAAACAACGCAATTTTGTGGTAAAGGCATGATTGGTAAAGGGATATGCGTGGTACAGATTTCCACTACCCAGAACCCGAACCCCCCGAACTGCCCTAAGCTCTAAAATCCTAAAATCCTATCCCACTACCTACCCCGCCCTGTCCTTAAAATGACGCTTTCCCCTCCCCCCGCTGTGAGGCCTACAATCCTGCCCCCTACCGTAAACTACCCCTACCCCCTGTTCTGAGTCCAAAAACATACCCCTGCATTGTCCTTTAAACTACCCCAAGCCCTTCCACTGCCTTGAGGCCTAAAACTGTGCCACCCATTAAACCCCCCCAAACCCAGCCCCAGCCCTTAAAAGTACCTCTCCCCCCACCCTGAGCCCTAAAACCCTGTGTCCCTTCCGAAAAATACTCTGATTCCCCCCTTAGACCTAAAACCGAACCCAGGGGCGTAGCTAGGCCTTCGGCTGCCCGTGGCGGTCCCTGCGTTTGCCGCCCTCTGCAAAATGATAGAAGAGCGGGGGGGGGTGGGGGGAGGGGGTGGTAGCGGCCGATTCTTGCGGACGCAGGTAAAAGCAGGGGGAAGGGGGGCCGGCTACCGCCCGAAAACTCGTGCCGCCTGGGGCGGTCCGCCCCCATTGCCCCCCCCCTAGCTACGCCACTGACCGAACCCCACCCCTAAAAACAACACCCTCAAACCCGGCTCTAACCCTATTTACGTGTCTGTGTCCGGAGCTTCCTGCTCCGACGCTTCTCCCTGCCCATCTGAACACTAGACCGATATCTGCCTTAAACAGGCATATGAGTGGTTAAGGCAGATGTGTGGTTCAGGCAAGCGTGATTACGCTTGTGGGGAAATGGCACTTGTGGCTCAGCCCACATTGTAAAGGCCGTTTCCCTCCTGATGCTGATATTTGGTGTGGTGAGAAAGAGCACGCTCTTCAGTAACATTTTCATGGAGGTGTGTTTGTTGGTGTGTTCTTCATCCTTATTTTCAGGGGCTTTGCTATTCAAGCGGGGTCTTCGCATACATTTCACATACAATTTGTCATCTGGATCTTGTTTGAAACTGCCTATTTTCTGACTTGTGGGGGAGAGGTTCATTTTGCCAGTTGCTTCTTCACGTCATGTGATTTCACACCTGTTCAATATTTATGGTTTGTACGACCAGCTCCTTTCGCACCTTTTCTCGTCAGATATCTTGCAAAGCAAAACTGCTATTCCAAGGGTGCTAAAAATCAATGCAAAAATGTAGGCTTTCAGGGTTGTCTTGTTAAACTGGAGAACTAAAAAGGTAAACCTTGCGTTGCTAAAATTGGTGAGTGCTTCGAAATGGGACCAGTGCTCCTAAAAATGTTGCTCATTGTGAATGCGCTGTGTAGTACCTGCTGTGCGGAAAAGCAGAAGTTTTTTTTTTCAATTTCATGTGCTGCCCGCCCATGGTGTACATTACAATTCACAATACAATGAGCAAAAAGAACATGCTCCTCTTAGACTTGAGTGACAGCCGGCGATTAATGATGCCAAGAACGAACAAAAACTGTACCTAATGGGGCCAGGATAATTAGTATGTCTGATAGCATGACACACAGACGGATCTGGGAATTGGCATATGCTGAGGAAAACAGAGATGTCAAGATGACTTGAACGTTGCTGCACCAGAACGTCAACAATGCACAAACAGACTGCGGAGAGAGAACAAGGCTGACAACGCCGGGCTGGATCCAGCGGGTTGTTTAATAAGTTAGCAGTTACAAAAGCTGTCAGTGTCGTCTCGGAGGCAGCCATTGGAGGGAGTTCTGCTTCAGATGAGGCCTTCATGTTCCCTCACAGAGTGGATGACAGCCGCTCACACACTGCGCTTTTCAATCGGATACGCGAGACATGATAAGACGGTCTCAAAAATAAAGAGAAGCGCCTACTCCCTACTCATTTATTGACAAGGTACTCAGGAAGCTTTTGTAGTCGTTGTGTTTGGCATTCTTTTAATCTTGGATACAAACCGCTCGTGGCATCTTTCATTCAGAGTTTCATCTGTGTGGGTTTTTTGTACCCAATACTTGGCAGTTCTTGGTTGTTTTTTCTGGAGAGTTATATGAGGTCGAGGAGTGCCCACATTTCCACAAATTGCATAAAAGTAAGGAGGCCAGGTAGTGGCTATATCTCCATAAATGGCAAAAAACTAAGCGGAATTTGGGAAAGTATGATTTGAGTGTTTAAGTATAGAGGGCGGAGGACATTTCAAATTGCTTACACATCTTTTAGGTCGATAGGCAACTCAGTTGGCGGTTGGATGGAGATGCTGCATGTGAAGTTTTTCTTGATGGCAAGTGATGTTGAGTACCTTGATAGTCAACTGGGTCTGAGCCTTGTTAGATGAGTTTCGTCCAATATGTTCTGTTCGATGTTGATGTCTCTTGAGCAGGGCCGGACTGGGAACGCAAACCAGGCATGGCAATTGAGTCTGGCAGGCCGTGGGAGTGTGGGGGTGTGGAGGGCATGTAAAACACTGCAGCTGCTTTTGTTACAGGAGGCCGATAGTGGAGGTATGCTGCTAAACTGGCCCCCCGTAACAAAAACAGCCCCCAGGGATCCAAAACCAGCCCCCACCCTGGCAGTGCACCAGGGAAGCGCCCAGTGCCTGGTACGGCCAGTCTGGCCCTGGTGTTGAACCATGATGGACAGTGCTGTTGTGGCCATGGTGTTAGCCAAGTAGGTGGCATTCATGTGTAGTATTGGATATATGCAGGATGTTCTTTCTAAAGTGTTCTGTTGGATGTTCAGCTGTGAGTTTGTTGAATAAATGACTGGTGGGACTTATAAAGTGCACAGATACTACTAGAGTGTCCCGGTGCTAGACCCATGACAGGCAGACCAACTTAGTCCTTGAACAGGTGGGTTTTCAGATGTTTACAAAGGTAATAATATCCAGGGTGCTTTTCAGGGACACAGGAAGCGCATTCCAATGTCTGGCAGCTAGTACTGAGCAGGCAGAGCCTTCCCATTTATTGTGTTTGGTGTGAGGGATAAGCAGTAGAAGAGATGATTGAGATCTCAGGGATCTATTAGGACAGTAGGGGATCATTCTGTCCTGGGTGTATTTAGGACCAGTCTTGTAGAAGGTTGCATGTGCTGTTGTCAGTCCTTGTGTTTACACATACCTATTCAGGTATTCCCAGCATTGCTGCATGGGCTTTCTTTGCTACCTCAGCCCATGCTCCAAATAATTTCCAAGCAGACACTGTACAGGGGTAGCAGAAAACACCACTACACTTTCGAGGCCACTAGCCCCTCCCCAATCCAAGGTCACCAAGGCCATTGGATGTTCCTTAGCCTGATTGTCAGCACTGAGGAATGTAAAGGTCTATCCAAGCAGATATTGTTCAGGGGGCACAGAGTGACTCATCCCACATGGTGATGATGGCACCAGTGTCCCTGATGGCTTCCACCCTAATACCATTAATATTTAGCTCTTGTCAGTATCTCTCCAGGTTACTGGGTCAGACAGCCAAAGTTGCTACATTCTTCCCTCCCTCTGAGACTAGCGTTGCCTTAGCGAGCACCGTGACAGGGTCAGGGTTCACCTGGATCCCACCTGGAGACTCACAAGTGCAGGTACTGTAGGTGTGGTAGAGGCATTCTTTTTGTTTTTTCAGTTAGGGTCCCCAGTTCAGTGTCCAGTTGTCTTGCAATCAAAATACCAAGTCTTCTTGGGATCCCAGTTTTTACCCTGGTACCAACTCTTGGATTGTGTTGGGTCTCTGGGCCCACCCTCCTGAGCATGTTTTTGGGGGCCTGAAGAAGACTCATTTTTATTTTTATCTTTCTGGTCACCATCGTTCCCCTGGGAGGTCTTTTTGGCCTCATTCTTTTGGTCACCCCAACAGTAGTAGTTTTGGTCACCCTTGCTTTGAAAGAGAGGTCTGCCTTCTTCCCCAGCTCTAGAGGAGATTCCCTTTGGGAGCTTAGACTCATAAAAACCTTCACTCTCCCTATTTATTTGTATGCTGCCACCAGAGATAGATCCTAGGCCCATCTCTTTCCTTTGTCTTTCTATTTCCAGGAGCTGAGCTTCTAAGTTCAGTCTCCTGGCAAATATTTCTAGATTGAGTTCCTCCTCTGAGGGATCCTCATCTTCTTCTAAGGGGGGGAGGGTGGGACTCCTCCAC
The DNA here is from genome assembly GCA_963921515.1 of Calotriton arnoldi. NCBI lineage: Eukaryota > Metazoa > Chordata > Amphibia > Caudata > Salamandridae > Calotriton > Calotriton arnoldi. The sequence goes on from CAWUFW010012109.1 coordinate 171,226, forward strand.
CTCCTCAGTTGAAACTGTGGTAGCATTCTCATTCTCATGAAATGCAGCCACTGTTTCTGAGTTATCTCTCTCAAATACACCCAATAGCCTTTTGAGCTTTTCTATGGTTGCATGAGAGCCAGTTTTGATACTATATGCTTTACAGAGAACCCTTAAGTGGGCATAGGGCATGCCTTTGATGGAGCGTGATTATTTAGGATAATCAGTCTTGATCAAATCCTGCTTATTGGGTGTGATACTAATACCTACTTAAGAAAGCTGACTAACAAAGTGTCTTGTGAACACGTGAAAGTTAAAACTGCATCGTAAAAGCATGCAGAAGTAAGTTTAAAACTGCATTGTAAAAGCATGCAGAAGTGTCACAAACTGGTTTGAGATTAAGTCATTCATGACAGAGAGAGAAACCTACTAATGTGCTCTAATAATAATGCGAAAAGTATTAATGTAAATTGTAGTTTAGCAAAATATGATTATGAAAACGCTTAAGTAAAAATGATTTTTGTGTATAGTTTCTTTGACATGAAAATCTAAGAGAAAGTGCTTGCTCATATTTTAATGAATTGTAATCAGGCTATGCTTATAAGTTTAATGAAATTATGCTTTTTATTTCATTTCTTATGCATCTTTTATTTCGCTAAATGTTTTCAATAATAGTGTGTTTATTGATTAGAAAATGATGATCTAGTAGTTTTCCATGTAGGCCTCGAAATTTGAAATGTATTTAGTTTTTATTATTTCCTTTGGATGGACTAGAAATGTTGACCTGATTACATTGTAGCTATGAGTATTATCACTGACATTTCTTTCCTACAGTTTTGAATAATAGACATCTTCTCTGTAACTAAAAACTGTATCGACCTTGTTGCAAGCTCAGAGGAGAGCGTGTTGAGCGGACATGATAAGTTGCAAATGTATTTCCTATTTCCGAAGGGAAGTGATATTATACATTCTTAGAAAACAGTGAACATTGAACAAAGATATTATGTATGGGTTCCCGAGGATTTGGGATGGAAAATGATCACACCATGGTGGAACCACAGATTCTGACCAACGGAAATTATGCAAATTGTGAAAAAAAAATATTTTGTGAGAAGGAATTGATAATGGAAGAAGGTATAATTAACCTGTGGAAATTGAATGGGCACTTCTTCTGGCTAGTTTTCTTGCAAACCCTGAGCCAGACATGCTGTCAATCTGAACTCTGATTTCCCTAAACTGAACTCTCCTGATTACCCCTGCACTTTTTCCGGCTGGTGAAGTCGAGCAGGTCTGGCTGGTGTACTCTAGCATTCTATTGGGCTCATCTCGTGTCCTGATTCTGAAAAATCTACAACCGATTCTTGGTTTGCATGATTCCAATTTGCATTTAGTATTTTGCAATGTATTATCTTTCTTTTCTCTCTCTCTCTCTCTCTCTCTCTCTCTCCCTCTCTCTCACAAAAGATGTTATTAATGATGTATTTTCTCTAAGCTGTGATGTATTGTGATTTACCTGAATTACAAAAGAATTACTGTTATTAAATTATTCTAATGTATTTTTGTGCTTTGACCATTTATTTTGAAGTTTAGATAAAGGTATTTGATGACTATTTCCATGTGTATGTTTTTCTTATTGATGATATTATTGATATTGTAAAAGTATTTTTATTAGCTTGGCACTTCTTTATTCCAGGTCCTCAATGAAGGAGTGGCTTTCTGTCTCTAATTATCTGAGTCCCTATTAGCTCTTACTAAGATCTATCAGAGGACCTTATGGCTGTGATTTATTGAAGAGTTTCTATGGGCCAAACTCTGTGTTATTGTGAATAGTTTGCTGAGGATTGAGTTTACGGTATGGTAGGTAGCACATGTCTGAGCATACAAAATATTTACACACGCCTCCGCTAAATCAGTTTTCTGATAGCAAGTAGGATGGTTATTTTGACTCAAATACTGGTAATGAAGAGACAGAATTAAGAGACATTGACTGACTATATAAATTTGTACCTTTGTGTTTCATGTTGTGGTCTGTCGTTGACCTTAATGGAAAGTAAACAGGTCCGTAGTTGACCTAAGATCCTGGGATAAAGCCTAAGGGCGGTCTTAGTGTGGCATACACTAAGCGTGTTTTTGTCTGCTGTGGAAGTAGTACTGTGCATTGCCAGTGCTAACATAGGGAAACTTGAAATATGATCATTGGAGATTCTTGAGTTTTCTACAAAAGAGCGCATTTGAAGGGATCTTGAAGATTTTTCATTTAAGCGAGGGCGAAATCGCGCTTGTCGAGATTTTGCTGAAGCAAAAGAAAATCTTAGATTGTGTGGTTCTATCGTTTTTCTTTTAGCTGAAGCAGACAAGTTGTTTTATGTTGTTTGTTTTGTTAAAGACTTGGTAAAGACGACAATAACTTTGTAAAGGGAGGGTCAGTCGTAGGAGTTGAACTGACATTACGGGTGCCGCGCTGGTATTGGTCGGTTGGTGAGAAATTGTCACAGGTGCCGCGCTGGTATCGGTTAGTTGGTGTGGAGTCACGCTGGTATTGGTCAGCGTGATCGGATTTGATGGGTGCCAGAGAATCATAACATGGAAAAGAAATTGTTGAAGATTGTTTTCACATAAAGATTTGACTTTATCGTAAGAAAAAAAATAATGACGTTTTTAAAATTGTTGAAAGCCTTGTTTCATAAAGATGAGCCGATACCAATTAGAGAAGGAGTTCCAGTGGCTCTGGAAGGAACCCCTGCTTCATTTATGTCATTAGAGAGGGGATATCACACATGAAGGTGATTGGAGAACTGGATGAAAAATACTGAACGAGATGGTAGTTTAGCATTTCCAGAATATGGAACCTTTAATACTAGAATTTTAGAAAATTCAAGAAGTCAAATGAATAGCTTGAGGCCAAGTCCTAGACCTATGCAGTATGAAGCTCTAGAGGAGTGGGAACATGAGGCATAGAAAAGAGAAATAGAAAAGCATCAGAGAAAGTACAGGAATACTGTGAGTCGATATGCTGAAGCGAAATGGGATGCACAAAAGAAAATGTGGAGGGAAGATATAGCTGAGGGAGAACAGATGTTTCCGGTTATGATAGCTGAGATCAGTGAAGGAGAGACAAGCAATGAGAAAAAGAAGTATGTTGAGGGATTAAAGTAAAAAAAACATTGAGTTATTTGTTGAGGGAGATGAGGATATAGATGATGAATTCCTAAATGAGTTATTACTGAATAAACCTCCAACTTATCATGAAGAACAGAATGGTGTGGAGTCAATACCTTTTGGGTTACAACCAAGTGCCCCAAAAAGGTATGAAAATTCGGCACATGAGAAAACATTATTAGCACAGAATCAGACTCCAGTTAGAGAAGAGTTGCCAGAAATAATGACAACAATTAATCCAGATGCATTATCGGTCCCAGTAACCATAGGTCCTATTGTTCCATTATACAATGATGGACAAGGAATTTCACAAGTCCATACTTTGACAGTCCACAATAAAAATATGAGTGGAATTCACACTGTTTCGGAGAGAACGAATGTGAGGAATCAGGAAATGACCACAAGGAATGGGCCAAATGAGAACAGTGGAGTAAATGCTATTAACAGGGAAGGGCTAGAGCCATTGATTCGTATTTCAGACAGGTTAGCTGAAACCCCAAAAAGAGCTTTACGCATAGAACCGAGAAGGATGTTGCAGATGGAGAGGTGGATGACATCAAGAGGGTCAAAGATAGGTGCAGTTAGTGAACAGATTCAGAGATCAGAACCAGATTCATCTTTAGGACCTTCCCCAGAAGAACTAGATGAATGGATAAAAGAGATTGCACTTGGTTGCAGCATACAGAACAACTGTTCTTTTTTAGATTTGAGTATAGATGTGAGTAAATTAAAAGTGGAAATAGAAGAAATGATACTGAGAACCATTAGTCCAGAGAGGTTAGCTAAATATCGAGATGAAGAATTGCTTTTTATATGTAAGGATATTACTCAGAAAGCGAGGAATACACTTGAGAAATTTGCTGAGATTGCACGTAAGTATGGAGTTGATATACAAAAGTCCAAGGCTTTACAAAATACATACCGATTGGATTTCAGCGACAAAGATTTAGAGGGTTTGAATGTTTCCGGAAAGCGTTTGAATATTAAAGAGTTGATAAACACTCTAAAGCGTTGGGGTAAAGTGGATCGCCGAGAAGGCAGATGGGCAAAAAGAAAAGAGGATACGACAGTAACTTTACCTCTGTATCCTGTTAGGGAGACAGAATCTGGAGAATTAAATGCAACAGTATTTCCTATGAGAGAAGTACCAGGAGGTGGGTTTGTTCATATATATTATCATTTACAAATGATTTCCCTAGGTTGAGAGAGAAGCCAGTAGAATGGTATAAACAAGTGAAGAGGTTTGTTAAGGTTTCGAAAGATTTGTGGAAAGATTTGGATGCTTTGTTTGACATTGCAGTCCTGACTGATTTGTGGGTTGAGTGGAAAATTGCTATAGACTGTCCGAAAGAAGAGTATCCGAGAGATCCAAGAACAGGAGCACCATCAGAAGAAGTCATGAAAAAATATAATCAGGTTATCACTTATTTGAAGGGGAAGATTTCGCCAAAAGAAACAGATTGGGTGAAAATAGACAGAACTACTCAGGAATTAAAGGAGTGGTATTGAAAATGTTTCTGAAAAGGATATGGGACATTTTGTGTATCAGTTGTGTATGGATTGAGACCAGAAATAAGTGCTATGATTCAGCAGCATTTGATTTGTTGGCAAAGTAAATTGATTGACGAATTTCTTCGTTATGCGAAATATTGCGGTGATGATATTGATTCACATCACAAAAAGTTAAGAGAGAAGCTGAGGCTGGCTCAGATGAAAGCAGCAAAGAAAGGAGGATTTATGAATATGAATACGGATTCTACATGAGCTTATCAGGGAAATAGTCAAACTACTGCTGGAATGGGAGGTGTAGTGACAAATACTGTGCCAAATTCGATACCTCAAGGGAGAGGTTGAGGAGATAATTTAGAGGAAATGAAGAAGAAATTCCTGTGTCATGGGTGTGGCAGGGTCGGGCATTGAAACGCGAGTGTAGAAATATTCAGCCAAATTCAGGTGGTGTGCAGTTGATAGTTACAGAACTAAATGGAATGAGATAAGGGCAAATGAGTAATGAGATAATGAAACAGCAAAATCAGAATCAGCAGATGTCAGTTGGCAGAGGAAAGGGACAGAGAATGCCCCAAGCGCCTATGCAAAATGTGAATAGTAAAGTGCCAAGGTACAATACGAATGTGGGTTTTCATACAAATGATCAATTGAATTCAAATGTACAGGTGTCTTACAGTACTTGATGCAGTTGGAAGAGAGCGATTCAGATACATCTCATTGATTGTGCCTGAGGGGGGGGGAGGAATGCGTACTTGGCGCGTTCTTAGAGGTAGATCAGAGTGGTCCCTATGTGGATGGTGAGGTGGACGGAAAATCTATTACGTTCCTCGTAGACACTGGTGCTACCCGTTCCACTGTGAGAACTGTGGAAATACCTAATCTGCCCCTCTCAGGAGAAAGTATCCAAGTTGTAGGAGTTTCAAACAAATTGATTAGGACCCCAGTGACAAAACCTATGAAAGTACAAATTGGAGGCAGCAAAGATTTATACAAATTTGTGGTGTGTGACACCAGTCCAGTCAATCTGTTGGGTAGAGACTTACTATGCAAAATTAACTGTTCCATTTATTGTACACCAGATGGAATAGCATTCCATAAGAAAAGATGAGGATGTGGTTTTTAAAATGGCACAACAAGAAATCAAAATAAATAGCATATATCCTCTATTTACAGCAAATTAATTGCCAGTGGAGCTGAAAGATACGGTGTTGTTGGATGTGTGGGATTTTTCAGGTAAAGACATTGGTCTGATGAAAGGAGTAGCTCCAATTCGGATTACTGTAAAACCAGATGCAGAATTCAAGAGAACACCAGTTTACAAAATCCGGAGTCCGGAGGCAGTTGCAGGCGTAACTCCTGTAATTGAAATGTTGATTGAACAAAGTATTCTGAAAGATATAATAGGGAGTCCATGCAATTCACCTAGCATGGGAATTCGCAAACCTAATGGGAAATACAGAATAGTTCAGGACCTTCGGAAAATTAATCAAATTGTGATACCTTGTTGTCAAATAGTGCCAAATCCAGCTGTGATTCTGTATTCCATGTGAAGCAGAGTGGTTTTCAGTGATTGATTTGTGTCAAGCATTTTTCTCGATACCCTTGCATCTGGATAGTCAATATTTATTTACATTCCGGTTTAGAAACCGTGTTTTGGCATGGTGCCGAGTTCCACAAGGGTATACTGAAAGCCCCTCAATCTTTAATCAAATTCTGAAGAAAAATCTAGAGTCATTGGTAATGCCTAATAATTCAGTATTAGTGCAGTATATTGCTAACTTATTGTTTGCGTCAGGAACAAAAGAAGCTTGCGTTACTGATACAATTGCCCTACTGAACCATTTAGCAGTAGGTGGGCATAAAGTGTCGCCAGCAAAGTTACAAATTTGTAAAAAGAGGTCTTATATTTAGGACATAATATTGAAAAAGGAGTCAGAAAGGTGTCTCAAGATCGGATTAATGCCATTTTGCAAATGAATCCGCCGAGTACATAAAAGGAGGTTTGAATGTTTTTGGGAATGGGTGGATATTGCAGGCAGTGGATCCCGAGTTTTTCACTGAAAGCCAAGCCATTGCAAAGGCTGACACACAAAGATGTGTCAGATCTAGTACATCTGGATGAGGAATGCATGAGTTCATTTCTTGAATTGCAAAACAGTTTGGGGCCAAATCCGATCTCGGCCGGTAGGGCACCGAATCGGATTCGGCTTAACCGGATCCGATTCGGATCCCTCTTTCCCGACCGATTCGAACGTGTGTCCGGGCGAGCGAATACGATGCGGGCGCACGCGAAATCGCCGACCGATTCGTTCGCGGGTCCGAACCGCTCCGACCGACTCGCACGGACACGACTCACACCGCGCAATGGAGACGTTCCCCGGCCGGGCAAGTACGATGCGTGCCTCGAGCAGTCCGACCGACTCGCGCCGTCCGGCTCCAAAGGGCAGTCGGAGCCAGACTTTGGGGGTCCGTGTCGGACCCCCCTGTACGCGTAGCCGCGCGAGTCGCACACAGGGGGACCCATGGGTCCCCCTACCTGTGCATGTACGGCGCGATTCGCATCAACACGTACCCGCTGTAGGGGGCGCCTTGTTCGCCTCGCACCCATTGAGTCAATGGGAGCCCGCGTACGCGTTGTACGACCGGCTCCCATTGACTTCAATGGGAGTCCGACCGAATCGAGTCCGATTGCATGCATATGCATCGTACTCGTTCGGTCGGGCTGCTAGAGTCCGATTCGGTCGGAAATCTCTCCGGGTCTGGCTCGGTCGGAGTGATTTCCGGCCTGAATCGGAATCGGCCCCTTAGTGTCGAGCACCGACATTTGAAATGCCCGACTTCAACAAGAATTTTGCACTGTTTTGAAATGAACGTGATGGTTGTGCACTTTCAGTTCTGACACAAATGCACGGAACAGCACGCCATCCAGTGGCATATTTTTCAGCCACGTTGGATCCTGTGTCTGCTGCCTTACCTGGTTGTTTAAAAGCAGTTGCTGCTACTTGTGTGAGTTTGGAACAGAGTGAGACGATTGTAATGAGACATCCATTGAGAGTGTATGTGCCACATTCAGTTGAGATTTTGTTAACGCGAACTCGCACACAGCATCTTACAAGCAGTCGCCTAACAAAATATGAACTAGTGATCCTGGGTGCGGAGAATATGTCTGTGACAAGATGTACAAGTTTGAATCCAGCTACATTATTACCTCTTCCCAGTTGTGAAGTGGTGGTAGATGAAGTAGATCATGATTGTCTTGATGTGACTGCGTTGTGTACTGAAGCCGAGACCTGATATACACGATACTCCATTAACTGAATCTGATCATGTTTTGTTTGTGGATGGATCATGCTTGAGATACAGTGGAGGTATCTTGCGAGCTGCATATGCGATCTGTACAATGGTGGGTGTTGTTGAAGCATCACGGTTGAAAGGAGTGAATTCAGCACAGGTGGCGGAATTAATTGCGCTCATCAGGGAATGTTGTATTGCAGAACAAATGTGAGTTACCATATTTACGGATAGTCAATATGGTTTTGGGGTGGTGCATGATTTTGGGCAGTTGTTGTCTCAACGTGGGTTTATGACCTCTTCAGGTTCACCGATACGAAATGGAGAGTGTGTAAAAAACCTATTGATGGCACTAACACTGCCAGCCCAAATTGCGGTAGTTAAATGTTTAGCACATAAATCTGGTTGTGACTATGTCACAGTTGGCAATAAATATGCTGACCAAATTGCATGCTATTGTGCTTTAAATTCACATGCAATAAATGGGGAATTTTTGAAAGAACAATCTGATGAATCTGAATGCAGACTAAAGTTTTCAACTGTTGAAACATGGGAAGAAATTAGAGAGCTATAATATTCAGTTACCAAGGCAGAAAGAGAAGGATGGATTAAAGCAGGATGTACTCGCAGACAAGGAGATGAAGTATGGATTTACACAGATGGGAGACCTGTATTGCCAGATAGCTTGCTGTCACCAATGGCAAGAGTCTGCCATGGTCCAACTCATGTAGGCAGAGATGCTATGATGAGACTTTTTAAACAAACATGGTACAATCCCAAGTACAGAGCCATTGCAGAGAGTCTGTGCCAAAGATGTGTAACATGTCAGCAACAAAATGCAGGGAGGAAAACAATTGTTAATTTGAGTCAAATTGGGAGAGGAGGAGGTCCATTTACCCGTATGCAGATGGACTTCCTAGAAATGCCTCCTTGCAATGGATTAAAATATGTTCTTGTAATTGTGTGTCTGTTTTCACGTTGGGTTGAAGCATACCCCATGTGATGTAATGACAGCCTAACTGTTGCTAAACTGGTGCTTAGAGAGTTAATTCCTAGATTTGGGATTCCAGTCTCGTTGGAATCAGATAGAGGAACACATTTTAATAATGAAGTGGTGCGAATGCTTTGCAATGCCTTACAAATTGAGCAAAAATTGCATTGTGCTTATCGACACGAAGCATCAGGTGTGGTCGAACAAGTAAATGGCACAATAAAATCACGATTAGCAAACATTTGTGTGTCGATTTACTGATATGGCCTGGTGCATTTCCACTTGTATTGATGAGTTTGAGAAGTATCCCAGACAGAAAAACAGGACTGTCCCCTCATGAGATAATTATGGGGAGGGCTATGAGACAGCCTACAGTCCCAGCAAATCAGCTTGCGAACACATCTGATGATTTAGTGCTGGATTATTGTAAAGGATCGGCTGATGTAGTGTGTTCTATGTCTCGCCAGGTTGGAGACATCGCCACTACTGTCCAACAGGAGCAATGACACGAATTGCGCCAAGGTGATTGGTGCTTGCTAAAAAACAAGTGAGAAAGACCTGTTTGGAACCTCGTTGACGTGGGCCATACCAAGTGATTCTGGTGACAACAACTGCAGTTAAATGTGGTGGTCTACCTAATTGGGTATATGCAGCACACACTTGTCAAGTCCTATGTCCACTTGAAAGTACAGAGTCGATTGAAGGTGAACAAAGACAGCTTGAACAGACTGTGAATCAAGTAAAGTGGGCGTCAGCTACTGGGTCTCGTAACACTGTTGAAAATGAAAAAGAGTTAGTACCTGAAGAAGCTGAGCAAAGTTCTGAAGCAAATGTAATAGACAGTGTACCAGAAAAACGAGTGCAAAGAGGTGATCATTGGCCTGAAAAAACTGAACAGTTGAAAGATACTTTGCCGAAAAGAATCTCAAATACTGTAACAGAAGTCTCCAGTCAAATTGAACAAAGTGATACAGATGGAGAAGAAATTGCAGTACGCAGAACAAAAAGAGCACCAGTTCCAAGCAAAAAGTACGCAGCACCTAAATGGACATATTTGGCTGCCAAAAGTGACTGGGAAAAATAATTCATTTCATTTTGCTTCAAAGACAACTCATCATATGAGCCACCCTAAACGAACTGTGCATGAGAAAAAAGGGTGCTAAAAAAATGGAGAGGAGGTTAAAGAAATAAGGTTGTGACCAGACGCTGGAAAAGTGGTGGCTCGAATAAGTAAACCTTGCAAATCTAGTCTCAATTGATATTATTTTCAAAAGAAAATGAATGATTCGGAGACTGAAAGTTCAGAGAGGTGTGTTTTGCCTCGACAAAGGTGTTTAGGTATTTGCTTTATATGTATTTTTGTTTTAATACTTGTTTTGTTAGTGTCTATATTAATTGTGTCTCATTTTGTTTATCCTGTTGAGTCTATTAATGGATATGTGAGCAAGACTACTGAGTTAACAAAAATCCTTGGAGAAGATATAAATATTAAAAAACTAACAGGAGATAACTTACATCAAGATAAATCAATTAATAACTTTTCGTTAAATGTTTTTACTAAACTCTTGTACGGGGGAGGTGTGGCGCCGCGGCCAGGGCGACTGACGCTGGAAGCTGGGGATCACGGTTCAATCCCTGGCTCCGGCGGCAGGGGTCTGCCCAGCACCATGCGACTCTGGGCAATAGCTCGCTTAATCTTCCCAACGGCCCCCAGCGCCGAGATACCCCTTCGGGGGTGATTCATGCACTATACAAGTACTGGATTTACATTTACATGTGTATGTTGATACTATGGATGCGAGAGATTGTTATGTGTGTGTGCAATTACCAATGTCTGTGTCTGAAGGGGTTACTTATCACCATCTTCCTTTACCATGTGGAATATCTTGTAGTGTAATAACCAGTTTATTCTGTGGCAAGGAGCAGTTTCAATATTATTATTCTAATTACGATTAAGGGGCCGATTACTATCTCGTTAGGAAGGCCTCCAGACGGGTTCCGGAACGAGAAACTCCGATTCGGAGCCTATGTTTCCGACCGAATCTACCCCCGTTCCGAACGACCAAGTACGATGCGAAGATCTTGTCCGCGTCGACTGAATCGTTTCCGAACCCGATCCTGTCAGTCCGACTCGTTTGCAGCTGAATCGTGCCGCGCAATGGAGCCGGCTTCCGAACGAGAGAGTACGATGCACAATTCGGACAGCCATATCGACTCGGCCTCAGCAATACGAAACGGCTGTGGGCATCAGACTTTGGGGGTCTGTAGTGGGCCCCCCTTCACCCGGGGCCCTCCGAATTGGTCCTGTGTGGGCGCCCATGGGTCCCCCGTTTCCATGCATGCATAGTGTGGCGGGCATCATGGGGTGCCTGCCACAGGGTGTATGCTTTTTCCCCAACCACCCCTTTTTGCTATGGAGCCTGTATACATGTTCAGTATACAGGCTCCCATAGAGTTCAATGGGAGTCTGAGCGAACCGAGCCCGCCATCTGAATCGGTCGCTCGGACTCGCGGAGCGCAATTCGCTAGGAAGGCCCTCTGGATCTGAGTTGTACGGAGGGCTTTCCTAGCGAGATCATAATCGGCCCTTAGTCTTTTCAGAAGTTCCTATTAAGAAGAATATGAATATAGTGACTAATGCAAAAAATGCTGAAATAAAAGGTGCATTTTTTCATACTACTAAACCTATTGATACTGTATACGCACAGATAAATAATTTGACATGCTTTTTGAGTAGTGTAGAGAAAGAGTTTATTAATTCCATAGAAGATAGACGTGAAGAAATCAAAAGAAAAGCTGTAGCACAGAAATCTAGAATACCTCCTCAGGCTCATAGGGAGGGTGATTACAAGAAAGGTTAGACTAATGCTGCAATGACTCTGGACTGGCATCATAAAGGAAAGCTTTGCATACTAAGACAAAAGACTGAATCTAATAATAAATTCATTGGTTCCGGTGAGTGTGAACACACCTTCCTGATTACGGGGGGTTGGGGTTTAGAAGGTGGTACTGATCCAGGAGTGTATTTTGTGTGTGGTAAGAATGCTTATTATAATTTGCCTGAACATTTGTATGGATGCTGTTATATGGGGATTGTCTTTCCGAAAATATACCATGTGAATGAAAATCCTGGAACCAATGAAAAGTGCTGCAGAAATTGTGGGTGAAATATTTGGTGTGATAATACCTTCAGTTGGAGTGATTTTGAATTCACATAAAATTAAAAAGTTATCTAAAGTGATTGATCGTTTATCAACGGATACTGCTGGTGGGTTTTTAGTGATTGAACTGAAATGGTTGCAATTACATCAATGGTTTTGCAAAACTGGCTTGCACTGGATGTACTATTGGCAAAAGAGGGAGAAGTTTGTCGCATGCTGAAAATTCAACAATGTTGCACTTATATCCCTGATAAAAGTAGAGATTTGCGGGGATATATTGGTAACATTACTAACCTGCATAATGATTTAATTGAATTAAAAATTAATGGTGCATGGGAGAAACTTGGTAAGGGTTTTTCTACAGTGGGAAATTGGCTTGCAGCTTTGGGTAATAGCATGGTGGGGCACATACTAATGCCATTAATAGCTATTGCTGTTAGTATAATATTTATAGTATTGTTATGCAAATGTTGTATACGTAGAGTAGAAACAAAACAAAGTAGAGGTAGAAAAAGAAAAAGGTCTGATATAGAATTGGAAGACAGAAAAGGTACTTATTATGAAGTGATGAAAGATGTAGAAGGTGTTAGGCTGAAACAGATGAAAAGAAGTGCATTTTAAGAAAATCAGATTGTAATCAGATTATTGGAATTGTGTGATGGTTTGATTCACCATCAGATGGGGGATTGATGGAGCGTGATTATTTAGGATAATCAGACTTGATCAAATCCTGCTTTTTGGGTGTGATGCTAATACCTACTTAAGAAACATGACTAACAGAGTGTCGCGTAAATACGTGATAGTTAAAACTGCATCATAAAAGCATGCAGAAGTAAGTTTAAAACTGCATTGTAAAAGCATGCAGAAGTATCACAAACTGGTTTGAGATTAAGTCATTCATGATAGAGAGAGAAACCTACTAATGTGCTGTAGTAATAATGTGAAAAGTATTAATTCAAATTGTAGTTTAGCAAAATATGATTATAAAAACGATTAAGTAAAAATGATTTTTGTTTATAGTCTCTTTGACATAAAAATCTAAGAGAAAGTGCTTGCTCATATTTTAATGAATCGTAATCAGGATATGCTTACAAGTTTAATGAAATTATGCTTTTTATTTTATTTCTTATGCATCTTTTATTTCTTTAAATGTTTTCAATAATAGTGTGTTTATTGATTAGAAAATGATGATCTAGTAGTTTTCCATGTTGGCCTAGAAATTAGAAATATATTTTGTTTTTATTATTTTCTTCGGATGGACTAGAAATGTTGACCTGATTGCATTGTAGCTATGAGCATTATCGCTGAAGTTTCTTTCCTACAGTTTTGAATAATGGACATCTTCTCTGTAACTTAAAACTGTATCAACCTTGTTGCAAGCTCAGAGGAGAGCGTGTTGAGCGGGACATGATAAGTTGCAAATGTATTTCCTATTTCCGAAGGGAAGTGATATTATACATTCTTAGAAAACAGTGAACATTGAACAAAGATATTGCGAATGGGGTCCGGAGGATTTGGGATAGAAAATGATCACACCATGGTGGCACCACAGATTCTGACCAATGCAAATCATGCAAAGTGTGAAAAAAATATATTTTGTGAGAAGGAATTGATAATGTAAGAAGGTATAATTACCCCGTGGGAAGGGGTGGGCGCTTCTTCTGGCTATTTTCCTTGCAAACCCTGAGCCTGACATGCTGTCAGTGTGAACTCTGATTTCCCTGAACTGAACTCTCCTGATTACCCCTACACTTTACCGACTGGTGAAGTCGAGCAGGTCTGGCTATTGTACGTTGTACTCTAGCATTCTATTGGGCCCATCTTGTGTCCTGATTCTGAAAAATCTACAACCGATTCTTTGTTTGTATGATTTCAATTTGCATTTAGTATTTTGCAACGTATTATCTCTCTCTTCTCTCTCTCTCTCTCTCTCTCCCTCACTGGCTTTCTGTCTCTAATTATCTGAGTCCCTATTAGCTCTTACAAAGATCTATCGGAGGACCTTTTCTATGGGCCAAACTCTGTGTTAATGTGAATAATTTGCTGAGGATTGAGTTTATGGTATGGTAGGTATCACATGTCCGAGCACACAAAATATTTACACACGTTGCCGCTGGATCACTCTCATAAGGGGTCAAGTCAAGCTCCTGATTCTGGTTCTCTGTATCTGACATTATTTCTACTAAATTTGGGACCCTTTTTATGAAGTTAAAAAAAATAACTATCACAGAATACTTTGTCTTAACTAAAGCAAAGACTTTTAAATTTCTGAACAGTTTGTTTCAGGGATTTAACCAAGGCCCTATCAGTTAATTTTAGAAATTTAACAATATATACATGGTAGTAGTGGTAGATTATTCGCACCTCTTGAAATACAGAAGGTAAAAGTGGGTACTGTAAGAAAATCTTTTTAAAGGCTTTGGTGCTCACAGGTTTGACAACACCCTACTACCAAAGGGGTTAGTTACAGTCATGGGCCAGAGGACCCTGCCTGTTTATAATATTACAGTTAGAAAGAATAGACCAATCAAAAATTTGACTAGCTAAAGACAATTTTTGGATTTACTCATGTGGTAAAATATTGACAAAGTGGTTCCAGCAAATGCAAAGTCTTCTATTCCACCACTGAACCACCAAATGTAGGAAGCTTGCACTAAAATAAAGTACACTGTGTAGAGAGTCCAGTGATTCCCCAGTAGGTATGCATAGGTAAAAGTAGATAATTCTAATGCTCTTTTTGTGGTAGTGTTGGCGAGCAGTTAGGCTTAGCAGAGGGTAGTGCTAAGCATTTGTTGTCACACACAGAGGTAAATGAGACACACACTCAAAAATAAATCCGAGACCAATTTGTAAAAATTATAGGCTATTTTAAGAGACCAAGAACACAGTTCTAAGGTAAATACTTTTCGAGTTACAAGTTTAAAGAGTTCAGAAAATGTATCACACTTTTGCACAATTACGCACATAGGAATAAATGGAAAAAAATAGAAAATTGTATAAAAAATTAGGCAATGCTTTCACGACGTTCGCCTTCTCGTTTTAGGTCAATGTTGGGCCAGGTCCAAAGTTCCAGCAGGAGAAGTTCAGGAGTCTCTCGGATCGGGTAGGAGCAGAGTGCTGAGGGTCTTGGAATCTGGTGCACAAAGACGAAAGGTGCCACTTGGAAAGGCAGATGGACTTACAGGTGAGTCCGGTGGGTCTCCTTATAGGGAGGAGGTTGCAAGGGCCTGGGAACCACAGGAACAGAGCTGATTGGTTGGTGCTGGGGCCTGTGGGGCCAGGTATAGAGCGAGCAGGTCAGCCGGGCACTGTGCGTCTTCAGGGTCCTCGTAGTCAGGAGCAGGCAACTTGGAGAGGCAATTTTGGGACAGCTGGGCCACTCAGGAAGTGGGTTTCGGGTGTCTCGCCGTCCCTCAATGGGTGCTCTCCTGTGGTGTTTTGGGAGTCTGGTGTGAACTCCATCTTGGTTTTTACCGTTGGGGGTCTGGTACCCTGGGTATTGGCTCTGGTGGAGAGGCAGATTTGACCCTCCGAAGCTGTTGTACCTCATCTTGCTTTGGTGCTGCATCAAGGTCGTCGGAGAGCAGCAAGACGACAAATCGGACTGCACAGGATCGGAGCCTGCGGTGTGCAAGGGAGTGATACTTCCACTCCAAGGGAGCCACTTGGTGATTTCTCGAAGGCTGGATGTGCTCCGAGATTATTGAAGTCCTTGCAGGTTTCAGGACGACACAGCAGCAGTGATTGTCAAGTCCTTCTTGCAGCTGGCAGGGTTTGGCACTTTTTTTTCTGCAGCACGGCTTCACTTCTCGTGCAGCGGGTCTTCCTTGTCGTGGTCTTCTTTGGTCCAATGAATCTGAGGTTTAGGTCTTGGGGAGCCACCTAAATACTGAATTTAGGGGCGTTACAAGGGGAGACAGGTAATATCCTTTGGGCTATCTACCTTTATGGTGTCTACACCCTCTATGACCACTTCCTGTGGGAAGAGGCACTACCCTAGTCCTGATTGAAGGTTTTCTCACCATCTCAAGATGGTGGAATTTCAGGTGAGGGGGTTCCCCTCGCCTGTCCCGCCCTAGTGGTGGTGCAGACTGAGGGGGGACCCTCCTCCTCATCTAACTAGTTTTCCGGCCTTTCCTCCTGCCAAAAAAGGAGCAGGAAAGGGGGCTTGGCCTCCCCCATTATCTGGAGGTTCCTGGGTTGGAGTTCAAAGGTGGCATTGCCTTTGAAGCTTCCTGCGCAGGAAGGCCATCCTGTCCTGGAGGAGGTGTGAAACACTCCCACCCAGAACAGGTACTGTTTCTGTCCTCTGAGAACACTGGCTCTCACCCCACAAGGTCAGAAACATGTCTGGTGATGGCAGGCTGTTGAAAACCTGCCAGAAACCCCACTAGTGTTTGGTTACGTTTCAGGGGACCCTCTAAAAGGGTCTACGGTGTGAATTTATTAATAAATCAAACCATGGCAACAGTGAGGGTTTATTAAGTACCAAACATCTTAGCAATCAGTGAAGCCATCAGGGAGCTAGGAAACTCGTGTTGACAAGTATCCAGCCCATGTACTCTTTTAGCTTCCCTGTTCACTTACAACATTACAGAATGGACTGGACATTGTATGGGCATATCTGCTCATGCTTATATGCCCACACATAGGATATAGTGCACCCTGTCTTGGGGCTAAAGGCCTGCATTAGGGGCGACTTACCTATATCCTATGCAGTGTAGGGTTGTCATGGCACACAGGGCTGTGTGCCATGTAGACTCTTCGTATTTTACTGCACCAAGACACACAGCCTGCAATGGCAGAGTGCATGGCCTTGGTGAGGGGGCCCTGGGGTGGCACAACCAGTGCTGCAGCCCCAGACGACCCTCTTCAGTACCCATGCCCTAGGTACCGGGGGTACCACTTACTAGGGACATACAGGGGTAGCTGAAGTTGTGCCAATCGTGGTACAGTGTTTTGGGAAAGAGATCTGGCTCTGGGAACCTGGTTAGCAGGGACCCAGTGCACTTATATTTCAAAATTACATCAGGCAAAAAGTGGGGGCTTACCATGGAAAAAGAGGTACTTTCCTACAGTGTGTGAGTGGTTACATTAGTGTCTGAGTAGGTGTATAAGTCAGTGTTTAAGTGTCTAAGTGAGACTGAGGGTGGGTGTGTGAAAATATGTATTTTTTTGTTTTTCCGCCAATGTTTGCGAATTCGTCTGGAAGTCACATGGGGCTGTGCTAAGCGTTGCGGCAAATTCGCAAATATTGCACATGATGCAGAAAAACATTTTCTTCAATGTTTTCTGCCCATACTACATCATAGAAACACCCCTATTTCCAACCCATGAGGTCAGGGTGCATCCAACTTGACCCATTTTACCACATTCTGCCATTTCTTTGTAGCTCCGGGGACTCTGCCGATAAACTAAAATGGCAGCCACAATTTTTGGCTCAGGTTGCGGCGGGCCCATCACAGCATTTCTGTTGGCATGCATATTCGCGAATCGTCGTGGAATAATAGCGAATTAGTCACGGTCGTAGATGTACAAATTTGTATTTCCTTTAATTTCCCTCACACTAATGAACAGATTTACATCGAATAACAAAAAGCATAATCTGTGAACCAAAAGCTACCTTTCAGCCTAATTCAGTGTAATTCCATCCAGTGGATCGGGCTGCAGACGTGTCTAAAGACTCTATGGGAATTAACATGGAAAATACGCTTTTTTTGGCCCACCCATTTTCTCGCCCCTGCTTGACAGATCACCCCGAAATTTTCCATTCACAACTGGATTCACTGGGGCACTTTTTTGGGGAGAAGTTTGTGAAGATTCGTCAAAGGGCGCCAAAGTTATGGGCAAGTCAAAAAACACGTGGATACCTGTAGAGCGGCTCACCAGCGCTGGAGACTAACACCCGGGACGTGATGTGTAGTGGCGGTGATTCCTTGTTCCTGAATATATATATATATATATATATATATATATATATATATATATATATATATATATATATATATATATATATATATATATATATATATATATATATATATATATATATATATATATTCAGCTCCGGCTTGCACCAACAATTGAGAGGCACTCGAGCGTGGACACGGGCCTCAAGCGGCAGCCCATTTGTCCGTCAGGAACCCCGGACTGCTGATGCCTTTCGCAGCCTGACCACCACTGCCTGACACGTTTCATAAATCTTCCTCAGAGGCTGTTAGTGGAAAGGAACACGCACAGTCCGGAACTGCAGGTAAGGAACTTCCTTTATTGCGTGCCCCCTATAGGATGCTCAAATGAGTCTGCGCATTCACCTTATGGTACCTGTAGTCCCAGAGGGATGTAAATATCCCCACAAAAGTGCGTTCAATGTCCTGCCGGAAATTTCAAGCCAGGAAGTGGTGGTTGGGCTGCTAAAGGCATCAGCAGTCCGGGGTTCCTGACGGACAAATGGGCTGCCGCTTGAGGCCCGTGTCCGCCCGTGTGATCAAGGAAGTTTTCTTCTGAAACGCGTAACCTTGAGCTAAATAAACTACCCTGACACAGGATTCTGAGAGCGCGTATTATTGAACTTGGGTCTAAAATTAGTACGCCGGTCCTGCTCTACCGGCTGTTATTGCGCCACCGAACTACGGGCGGAGCTCCCAGAAGGAGCGTCTGGATTGTGGAAAATATATATATATATATATTCACTGAAAAAACCATAGGTTTCAGGCACGTTATAGTTAGAAATTAGCATTTAAAAAACCTTAGAAATTCACTGAAAAACCATAAGGTTTTAGGGACAGTTATAGTTAGTTGGACATTGCACTCGTACAAAACCCGTGAAATTCCCCCGTTATAGTTAGTTCAGGTAACTATAACTCGCGCCCCCGCAATGCACTGCTGATGACGTCACATATTACATCACTCATGACATGGTCAGTGACATCACTGATGACATCACTGATGACATCTCAAATGACATCACTGATGACATCATCCAGTGACGGTGTGTTTCTGTAAAGTTTAAATATGTTTAATATATATAGGGAAAGGCGTATTGAAGAATGAGTGGGTGTAGAAGCGCCTGAATGGATGATTTAGTAGGTGCGTGACTGAGTCTATAAGTGAGTGATTAAACGTATCTTACTGGATGCATGGGTGAGTGACTAAACTGTGTGAATGTCTGTATCCGTCTGTCTGTTGTTGTGTAAGCAACTGCATGGGTTTCTGACTAGCTAAATGAGTGTCTATATGGATTATGGATTGGTTCTCTGAGTATCTGTATGGGTGCCTCAGTGTTTGTGTGGGTGGGGTGTGTGTGACTCTGTGCATAGATGTGTGAGTGGGTGATTCACTGGGTGCATGGTTTCAAGAGTGCGTCTGTGATGGACTGTATGGGTGGGTGAGTGTGTGTATGGGTGTGTTAGTGATTGAATGTATATCTCAGTGGTACATGTGTGAGTAACTACATATGTGAAAGGCAGTATATATGTGTGTTGGAGTATATAAATGGCTATAAGTGAGAGTGTGTGATTGTGAGAGTGGCTATATGGATGAGTGTGTGCTTGCATCAGTGATTGCATAGGAGCGTAAGAATGTGCTAGTATTTTTATGAGTAAGTGAGCTGGTGTGTATAACTGTATAGGTGAGTAAATTGGAGTGTGATTAATTATTTGCATGACTGACTAGGTGTGTGAGTACCTCTATGGATGAGTTTCGTTGTGTGAGTGTTTATATAGGTGTATGAGTGCATATGATAGTCCTGTACTGAGTGACTGTAAGTATGAGTGACTGTACGGGTGAGTGAGTAGATGTGTGTGTGTAGACCTAAGAATCAGTGAGTGGGTATGTACTTATTGGTATTGGAGTGTGTATGGTTTTGAGAATGGCAGTCTGTAATTTAGAGTGGGTGTATCAAAACTTATATTAGGGTGTGAGAAGATGCATTAAATTCTCACATGGATGATGTCATCAGTGATGTCATCAGTGATGTCATTTGAGATGTCATCAGTGATGTCATCAGTGATGTCACTGACCATGTCATGAGTGATGTAATATGTGATGTCATCAGCAGTGCATTGCGGGCGCGAGTTATAGTTACCTGAACTAACTATAACGGGGGAATTTCACGGGTTTTGTACGAGTGCAATGTCCAACTAACTATAACTGTCCCTAAAACCTTATGGTTTTTTCAGTGAATTTCTAAGGTTTTTTAAATGCTAATTTCTAACTATAACGTGCCTGAAACCTATGGTTTTTTCAGTGAATTTCAAAGGTTTTTTAAATGCTAATTTCTAACTATAACGAGTCTGAAACCTATGGTTTTTTCAGTGAATTTCAAAGGTTTTTTAAATGCTAATTCCTAACTATAACATGTCTGAAACCTACGGTTTTTTCAGTGAATTTCAAAGGTTTTGTAAATGACAATTTTTAAATGTATTAATTGTTATATTTATTTTTTTCATACTGATTTACTACATTTTTAGAAACAATTTTTTTTTACATATTTTATTTTTTAAATTACATTGTAATTACATTATACATTACAAAAAATACTTTCTCAGAATGAATTACTTTAGTTTAAATACTTTGCACATAGGCAATAGACTTTTAAGTACAGTAGTTACAGTTGTTGCAATGGGCAACACATTTTCAAACACAATGCAACATTCAGTTCAATGTGAATTTCTAGTTAAATGCAATTAGTTACTTTATGGATTACTTTTCTAACCACAGGACTGGATCCTAGATTCAGTCCTGGGACATCTCCTGTAAACAGTTGAGTAAAAGCGTTTTGGTTACAGTAGTGATTTTTAAGGAATATTATTGTATTTTAAAAGTTGACACTTAGAAACTTTTTCTCATAGAATCACCAATGTTATCCTATGGAAGGAAATTCACTTAGCAGGTAAAAACTGTTATCGTTACTTTTTCTTACTCAGTGTTGGATCCTGGATCCAGCACTGGTGCATCTCCTGTAAACAGTTGAAAGAATGCGTTTAAGTCATACAGGCGATTTTTAAGGAATATTTGTAGTTTGTGAAAATCGACACTTTTAAACTTTTCTGCTGAAAACCAGACAATGGATTCCTATGGAAGAAAATATAAGTTACTGGTAAGTACGGATAAAATTACTTTTCAGGGTCAGTGCTGGGCTAAAAGATGCAGCACTGAGGTCTCTCCTGATAACAGGTGAGTAAATCGGAATTCGTATTTCGGCTGATTTTAGAGGAATATTTTAAAGTTCCAAAACTCCACACTTAGAAGAATTTCCAAGTGAAACCAGTCAATGTTAGCCTATGGAAGGAAATTCAAGTTACTGGTAAGTACGGTTAAAATTACTTTTCAGGACCAGTACTGGGCTGAAAGATAACGCACTGAGGTCTCTCCTGATAACAGGTGAGTAAATCGGAATTCGTATTTCGGCTGATTTTAGAGGAATATTTGTATGTTTCAAAAATCAACACTTAGAAACTTTTTCAGCAAAAAGCAGGCAATGATATCCTATGGAAGGAAATTCAAGTTACTGGTAAGTACGGTTAAAATTACTTTTGAGGATCAGTACTGGGCTGAAAGATGCAGCGCTGAGGTCTCTCCTGATAACAGGTGAGTAAATCGGAATTCGTATTTCGGCTGATTTTAGAGGAATATTTTAAAGTTCCAAAACTCCACACTTAGAAGAATTTCCAAGTGAAACCAGTCAATGTTAGCCTATGGAAGGAAATTCAAGTTACTGGTAAGTACGGTTAAAATTACTTTTCAGGACCAGTACTGGGCTGAAAGATACAGCACTGAGGTCTCTCCTGATAACAGGTGAGTAAATCGGAATTCGTATTTCGGCTGATTTTAGAGGAATATTTGTATGTTTCAAAAATCAACACTTAGAAACTTTTTCAGCAAAAAGCAGGCAATGATATCCTATGGAAGGAAATTCAAGTTACTGGTAAGTACGGTTAAAATTACTTTTCAGGATTAGTACTGGGCTGAAAGATGCAGCACTGAGGTCTCTCCTGATAACAGGTGAGTAAATCAGAATTCGTAGTTCGGCAGATTTTAGAGGAATATTTGCACAATGGTGAAGGGAGGGGCGGGGCCTGAGGTAACATCTGTGCAAACGCGCCCCGTGGCGCGTTTTAAGTTGGGGGATTAAGTCCCCTTGAATCATGAGGGTCCCTAGGGGCCAACTAGCCCACCAGGAACCTCCAGTATGCGCCAGGGGCTGCGTTGCAGAGACGTGTGAGAGGCCACACCCCTTTTACACCTCTCTGCAACACAGCTCTGTGGCGCTTTCTGGATGTACCTGTTGGGCTAGCTGGCCCTCAGGGACCCTCAGGATTGAAGGGATTTAATTCCCATCTTAAAACGCGCCACGGGGCCTGTTTGCACACATGTCACCTCAGGCCCGCCCCCTCCCTTCACCACTGTGCAAACGTGCCCCGTTTTAAGTCGGGGGATTAACTCCCCTTGAATCCTGAGGGTCCCTGGGGTGCAACTAGCCCACCAGCTACCTCCATTAAGCGCCACAGAGCTGAGTTGCAGAGAGGTGTAAAAAGGGGCGTGGCCTCTGTACACCTCTCTGCAAGGCAGCCCCCTGGCGCATACTGGAGGTTCCTGGTGGGCTAGTTGGCCCCCAGGGACCCCAGTATTCAAGGGGAATTACTTCCCTTCTTAAAACGCACCAGGGGGCGCGTTTGCAGAGTACTGCAGGGAGGGGGCGGGGCCTCCGGCACGATGCCGTTTTTTTTTTTAATGGGAGGGGGCTGCGTGGCCCCCTTCCCTCAGCCACTTTTGGCCCCGGGGACCCCATCCCCGGGGCCTGAGCATTTTTTTTTGTTTTATTTAAAAAGAAAACGGGAAGGGGGCCGCGTGGCCCCCTTCCCTGGGCCTCTATTGGCCCCGGGGACCCCATCCCCCGGGCATGCCCTCTTTTAAATAAAAAATATGGAGGGGGCTGCATGGCCCCCTCCTCAGGCCATGTAAGGCCCCGGGGACCCCATCCCCGGGGCCGGCCTTGCCCTTATTTTTTTATTTTTTTTATTTGGGGAGGGGGCTGCGTGGCCCCCTCCCGGGCCACTTATGGCCCCGGGGACCCCATCCCCGGGGCCTGGCCTCTGGTTGGGGACTGTGGGGGTCCCCAAACCCCCACAGTCCCGCCGGCTCCCCGTGTCCTATGGGAGCCGGCATTGCTTTCCACATGGGGAGCAGCTAACATGCTGCTCCCCATGTGGAAAGCAGTTGGTTTGCATTTTGAAAGAGAGAGCAGGTTTCCTGCTCTCTCTTTCAAAATGCAAACTAAGTTTGCTATGACAGGACGGGAGCCGCGAGGCTCCGTCCTGTCATAGCAAACAGCAGTGTCCCGGGGTAGGCACCCGGGACACTGCAGGAGCCGGCCCTGGGGGGTGGCGGTCCCCAGGGCCATCAAGGGCTCCAGGAGGGGGCCGCGCGACCCCTCCCTACATTTTGAAAGCCCCGGGAGGTGGTGGTCCCCGGGGCTTGGGGTCCAAAACGGACCCCCATTTTCAATTTTCTTAGTGCCCCGGGGAGGTGGTGGTCCCGGGGCGTGTGGGGGCTGGAGCCCCCACACAGGTTTAAAAAAAAGCCCTGGGGAGGTGGTTGTCCCCGGGGCTGCGGGAGGGCTCAGAGCCCTCCCGCACCATTTATGATAAAGCCCCGGGGGTGGTGGTCCCCGGGGCTTGGGGAGCCCTTAGAGGCCCCCATACATAAAATAAACCTCCCCCAGCATGCCCCCGGGACTTGGCCCACCCGGGGGCAAATTTATCGAAGCGCGGGAGACCGCGCTTCGATTTTTTTTTTGGCAGGATTCGCGCACCCTGAGCGCATCCTGCCGATTTTTAAAAAAAAAATGCTTTTTTGCCCAGGGGGTCCTTGTGGGACCCCCTGAGCAGGCCTAGGGGTTAGGGTGTTTCTACCCTGCCCCCTTTGTGCGCTTTGCGCACTTGTTTCTGTCCCTCGGTTCTACCGAGGGACAAAATGGCTGCCAACACTTCCTGAATCGGAATGTTGACAGCCAGCTGACAGCCAATTAGCAGACAGCTCGTGATCGGGAGGGTACGCGGATCCGATGCGCCCATAGATATATATGTGACTTTACTTGTGAATTTCTCAGGAACTACTGAACGGATTTACACCATTTAAGCAAAAGGCACCAGTCTGAACCAAGGGCTACCTCTTTGCCAAAATTGGTGTAATTCCGTTCAGCAGTTCGGGCTGTAGCTGCGACTAAAGGTTCCTATGGAAAAATGAATGGGGAAAACGCACTTTGGGACCCCCCTTTTTTCTCGGCCCCCGCTTGACGTATCACCCCGAGACTTTCAGGGTAGGAGCGGAGCGCCCCAACAAGTTGGAAACTTTCGCGAAGATTCGTCAACCGGCGCCAACGTTATTTCAAATAGAATGTCGCGGATTTCCTATGGATAATAGGTCCTAACTATAACTACCGCCAGTAGATAATATATATATATATATATATATATATATATATATATATATATATATATATATATATATATATAATTTAAGCCCCCACAATGCACTGCTTATGACCTCACATATTATACACCTCATGACATGGTCAGTGACATCAGTAATGACATCACTGAAGACATCTCAAATGACATCACTGATGACATCATCCAGTGAGTTTAAGTCTTTACTAAGAGTTTATGATTGTTAAACATATATACTAAACTATTACAAAAGTTAAATTAGTGTAGTAGCTGTACTACCAATGAGTGATACTACTTCTAAATATATTATATTAGTGGTTGTGTGACTGTATCTGTGTGTTAGCAGGTGTCTGAGTGGCTCTATGGATGTATACGTTGGTGTGTGAGAAGCTATGTGAGTGAGTGAGTGGAGTGTGAGTGGCTATATTGTTGAGTGAATGGGTGTCTCAGTGGCTGAATGGGTGAGTGAGTGGATGTGTGAGTGGCTGTGTGAGTGAATGTATTAGTGAGTGTGTGGGTGGGTGTATGAGTAAGAGGCTGTATGGGTAACTGGGTGGCTGTGTGAGTGGCTATATAGGTGAGTGAGTGGCTGTTTAAGTGGCTGTTTGGTTAAGTAAGTTGGTGTGTGAGTGGCTGCATTGGAAAGTGTTTCTCTGTGTTAATGACTGTTTGAGCGAGTGGACCGATGTGGGAGTGCTTGTATGGATTTGTAAATGGATGTGTAAGGGGTTGTGTGAATATGTGAGTGAGTGTGTGAGTGCTTATATGGGTTTGTGAGTGGCTGTGTTGAGAAGCTATATTGGTGAGTGAGTGGGTATGTTAGTGGTTGTATAGGTGAGTGAATAGTTGTATGAGTTTCTGTGTGAGTGAGTGAGTGGGTGTGTGAGTGGCTCTTTGGGTGAGTGAATGGTTGTTTGAGTACTTGTATGGGTCTATGAATGGGTATTTGAGTGGCTATATAGGGGTGTGAGTGGGTGTGTGAGTGGTTGTATTGCACCCTAAGTGTTTGTATGAGTGCCTGTATAGGTGTATGAGTGAGTGTGTGAGTGTGTGTGTGAGTGCTCGTATAGATGTGTGAATGGATATGTAAATGATTGTGTGGGTGAGCAAATGGGTGTGTGAGTGGGTGTATGGGTGAGTGAGCAGCTCTGTTACTGGCTGTATGGGTGAGTGAGTGGCTGTGTCAGTAGTTGTATGGGTGTGTGAGTGGTTGTATGGATCTGTGAATGGGTGTGTGAGTGGGTGAGTGGTTGTATGAATTTGTGAGTGGGTGTGTGAATGGTTATATGGGTGTGTGAGTTGTGTGGATGTGTGAGAGGTTCTGTGGATGATGTCATCAGATATGTCATTTGAGATGTCATGAGTGATATCATGAGTGATGTCACTGACCATGTCACGAGTGATGTAATATGTGAGGACATAAGCAGTGCATTGTGGGGGCGCAAGTTATAGTTAACTCAGGTAACTATAACTGCTGAATTTCTATGGTGTTATACGAGAGAAATGTGAGCCTAGCGATAACGTCCCTGTAACCCTTGTTTTTTCCAGTGAATTTCTAAGTTTTTCAAAAATTGTTTTTCAAAAATTGTTGTTCATATGTGTCAACTGTAACTTTTGATAGTGGGTGTGTGAGCACCTGTGTGGGTGCGTGAGTGTCTGTGAGTGGCTGTGGGAGTCATGTTAGGGGTCTTTGGGTGGGTGTCTGAGTGTCTCTGTGTGTCTGTTAGTGGGTGTGTTAGTGATGTTATGGGTTTTGAGCATTTACATGCTTAGGGAATTTAAACAGGAGCACTAAGGACTCTGTTCTCACCACAACAAGAAAGGAACCACTTGTCACAGTGACCCAAGTTCAGATTGCGGTAGAATAGATAAACCATCCATTCACTTCCATTAAGGATTTCAGATCATTTTTCAATAAGAAACTCACCAGGAAACATATTTGCTTTCCATTCGCAAGCCCAAGAAGTTAGGATTGTTTGCACTTTAGTTGAGTGGAGCATTAGCTGGGGCACCTTGTATGTGTATGTTTGTAAGTGCTTCTTGTTGAGGTTTAATTTATGTGAATGAGCATCAGGGCCAGAATGGAACCACATTTTATCCACACTTTTACCACACTTTTGCCAAAAATGTCTACCCAACTGTAGTACTTTCTAATTACTAATTAGAAAGTGGTATCTCATTGGGTAAATGTCTACTGCATATTGTACAGTACAGCTGCATAAAGACTACCCCTTCAGGTATTTGTGTCTTTGTGGGAAGAGAATCCAGTGGGTCCCCAATTGGTTTACAAAGGCAAAAGTAGATAATACTAACGTTCTATTTTGTGGTAGTGTGGGTGAGCAGTTAGGCTTATCAGAGGGTAGTGCTAAGCATTTGTTGTACTCTCAGGGGCAATAAATGAGACACACACTCAAGAATAAATCCGAGACCAGATTTGAAAAACAACGCTTCTTTTTATATATGAACTTCATTCAAAGGTAAGTGCAGTTTTCATTAGCAACATTCACAGGTAAGTAAAATGTTCAAACCCGGGCGCTTTTATGCACAATGCAATCCTACAGTAGGAAAAGTGAATGAAGCATAAAGGTAATTACGGTTGGTTTCGGGGGTTCACCTTCAGGGTTCAGAGTTGTAGTGGGCCAAGGCTGCACAGGTGGACTTGCGGACAAGTCTGAGGGCTCCCAAAGCGGGGGCTTAGGTCACAAGGAGTCTTGGAGGAGGGCTGCACAGCTGGTTCATCGGGACCCAGCCCAGGTGGCTCAGGTGCACAGTATGTAGGTCGGCTGGGCCAGGTGCGAAAAGATGCACCTCGTGGTCAGGGACAAACAGCTGATAGAGGAGAAATCAAAGGAGCTGGGCCACTCAAAAAGTGGGTCTCAGTGATGCTGATGTCCCTCGATGGCTGCTTGGTCCTGGTGCAGTGAGAAGCTGGACTGGACTCTTACTCTTGGTGTTTGATGTGGGCATCCGGTACCCTGAGGGTTGGTGCTACACAGCTCCGGTTGGTCCTTGTGTCTTCACACTAGGTGGGGAGACAGATCTGACCTTTCAGAGCATGCGTACCTTCTCCTGGTTGTCTGTGGTGTCAGTTGGGCCAGGGAGCTGCAAGACGCTGGACCGGGCTCTGCTTATTGGGGCCTGCAGATTGCTGGGGACTAGCAGTCAGTGATTTCTGAAGTGCTGACCAGCTACTCAAGGCTTTGGTACTTCACCAGCTCACAGGACGAGTCACTCTGTCGCGATTATCGAGAAAGGGCTGAGGACGGCAGGGTTTTGTGCCAAAGTTCTGCTGCAGTTCTCGCCAGGCAGTGGCTCTTCTTCGTCCTTCTTCTGTTGTTCTGTCAAATCTCAGTTCTTGGGTTCAGTGGTGCCACATAAATAGTCAATTTAGAGGCATTTACGGGGAGTGAAAGGTAGTAGCCAATGGGCTACCTACCTTACGGGTGTCTACACCCTCTATATGGCCACTTCCTCTGGGAAGTGGGCATAATCCTGACCTTAGAATGCTAATTCCACCTAAAAAAGCATGGAGCAATGTGAAAAGTGGGGTCCTCATCAGCTGGCCCACCATAGGGGTGGTGCTGGCTGAATGTGGGCACACCTCCTAATCTTACAAATTTTCCAACCTTGGAATGCCCATCCTGCTTGGAGGAGGTGTGAACACCTCCACCCAGAGCAGGCTTTGTTCCTGGCCTCTGACAGCGAGGGTTGTCACCTCAGAAGGTCAGAAACCTGTCTATGGTGGCTGGCTGATCAAGACCAGTTCCTGTATCTCTAAACTCTAAACTCTAAAACTAAACTCCAAAATATATCTCTAAAACTGGTCGAGACCAGTTCACGTATCTCTAAACAAATCGATTTTTATTAAGTCTGGTCTGTCTGTCCCAGGCTGCCTGCCCCTCCTCGCTCTGAGGCAGGAGACAGAAGCCAAGCAAATAATCAACTTTCTGAACTGTGACGCATGACGCAGTGCTTACTGTTCTAAAGCTCTTCATTGCCATTTTAGTCTATGGTAGTATCCACTGTTTCAGGCATCGGGGTCTCCGTCCCTGCGTGAAGGCAGCCGTCTGATATTCACAGGCATAGATTCCACCCTCTCCAACTCATCACACATAGGAGTGGATGCAAGTGCTTGCGTTTTGGTGCATTGTCCTCGGAAATGGTTTAATCTTGTGTTATGGGATCCCTGGTCAAGCTAACCTCCCCCACTATGACACTCCAAGCACTGGCTGCATGTCGCTGACCTAGTTAGAAGTGGAGCTGCTGTATTTGTTTCCCGTGAAATTGATCCAAAAGATGCTCAGAGTTTTTGTTCCCTTGCGAAGTTAATCCAAATATCTGAGTCAAGCACAAAGGGAGAAATATGTGCTTATAGTAAAGACAGTTATCTGCTGTATGGCAGTAAAACTGGCTCTATCTCCATGCCCTCAACATTAAAGCCAAAAACATGGATTGATTTATGAACAATGAATGTTAAAATCGTTAAGGCAATGCATGTTAGCGATTTAGTTCCTCTCATACTTCACATGATTTACTTAATCTTGTATTCCCCAAGAATTAGCTGTTTTATCATGTTGTGTTTCTGTATTTGTTTCCGTGCATATTATTACTCTTGCATAGTGCATACTTTGAGCTGTGCCAGGTGTTTATGAGGGCTTTGATTGAAGCTGAAGCCAAAGCAAATTGACTGTCAGTGGGTTGGCCTCTCTGCAGAACACACAGAACAAAGGTCATGTATCCCAATTGCAATTGAAATTCTGTGAAAATGTGTGTGAAGGGGGTACATAGATGTCAAAATATTTACAAAGCAAAAGGAAATAAATTGCTTAAATGTGAGTGAAGTTTGATCCAATAAGGCCTATCTGGGGGAGGGATCTATATAATATAGCACAACATTTATATCCCCCACATTGCCATCAATCTATTTCTAATCTTCCAACACAACATCCACTTGAATCCAGTGTGTTAAGGAATTAATCTCACGATTTATTTTCCATTCATTTTTATCAAGAAGCTTTTTTCATTTTGCCATTGGTAACTTCATCTGCAGTATATTTACAACATTAAATCAAATAAATTAAACCACAATGAATTGAAAAACTTATATACAAAAAAGGAAAAAATAGGAAGAAAAAAATTATAACAATTACAGATAATGTATTTAGCATAATCCAAAATTCTTGTGAAAATTGTGAAGATGTAGTGTCCAAAGTATTTTCAGTTCACTACATCTCATGTGTTTCCCCTCTGGGGATGAAAGAACATTTTTCGGATTCCTTCTCTTGTTTTAACCTCTGTTTTGTTTTAAGTGACTTATATCTCTGTTTTATATCCACAAGTGGTGTATTGCACTTATGTATAGAGGAGGATCTTCAAAGTCTTCCTTAGATCTCGTGCCAACGCGTTTTGACCTCTGTGAGGATCGGGGATACATGTGTGACGTTCCGGTGGCGCAAAAGTGCCGATAGGGCCTCATAAATGAGGCCCATGGGGTCCAGTTGTGAACTGTGTGAAATTCCGTTCTGCATAATTGAGAGATCCAGTATTCCTGCACCCAGATTTTTTCTGGGCATGGGAACAAGAAACCATCGCTAAAACCAGGAGGTAACCTCACTGTAGGAAAATGCTGCATTGTAGCACGGACTCCTTCTGTAATCACTGCTGAAAACTCAGATAAGACATGGGGAAGCCCACTCTCCCCTCCCATCCAACATGCTCCACTCCTTCCTCCACCCTCCAGTCCACTTCTCCTCCTTACAACAGCACCCTGCCCACTTTTCCCACTTGCTCAAAGCAGTTGGTAAATGTTTGTGTTAAATCCTATGGAAAAGGGAATATCTTGCAGAATAGTGCTTGCTAAATCCAGTTCCATAGAGTAATTTCCCATTCTGTGGGGTTTAACTTGTAACGGCGTGGTACTGGTAATTAGTGGTGCAGAATTTTTATCTGGCTAGTACTGTGCAATTAGTAATCAGGGCCATGGTGGGTGACTTAAGGTGCCTGTGGATACCGTAATAGGAATGAAAGGCCCAGTTGCCACATCCCATCACATCTACAAATATACAAAAGATATACTTCACCACACTTTAACTTCAACAAAAGCCAGAGAATGCAAGATTTCATAAGAATGTAATAGAGGCATGTATATACACACACACATACACTAGACTTTGAAAGCACGACATACATGTCAAAAACTCAGGCATTACAAATTGTCTCCTACTGCTATTAAGACCAGGTAGTACCCAGTGTCACCAATGGCCTGCCCAGTGTCAAAATGACTATTCCTTCTCTCAAGTTGTTTGTGACAATTTGGCCTATTTTGTATATGAGATGAACTAGAGATTAAGGCCATTCATGATTATTTTGCCCAGCTTCTTGTTTCATCCTGTATCATGCAGCATAACAACGAAGCCTTCACCTTTTTTGTCACCACGTTGCCACTCCTACAGCAGCTCTCCCACTGATTAAGGAAGTAGAGGGTTCCTCCTTGCTTACCTCCTTAACATTGGGCTCTTCAGATTATGTATGTCCAGTCAGGACTCTATAATCTTTACCTGCGATTGTAATAGCAGTCAGCAAGATTGGTGAGAAGTTCTGGCTCACCAGCTTTCTAAATATCTTAAAGAGCACGAGTTATCAGTTGCTAACCAGATAAGTTAAAGACCTTGTTTAGGCACATAGGGCCACATGTGTCAAAAATCAATTTTGCATTCCCTAAATAGCGAATTTGAGGTAATAGCTATCTAAGGAATTGTATGTAAGAAAATAGCGATTACCTAATAGCGATTCCTACAGAGTCGCAACCGCAATCAGGTAATACTACTTCATTCGTTCTTCTGGGCCTAAAGAGGCCCATAGGTGTGAATGGTTTTTCATTACCTAATTTGTGAATATCTAATTGGTAATCACATATTAGGTAATGCAAAACCAAGGGTGGCCGGGGGCTTAAGGCCACCCTGAAGCACCCCCAAATCAAAATGTGCACATGTAAAGTGCACACATTCCTTGGGGCATGTGTGCGCTATATGGCACTTTGAAAAATGCATTTTTTGTGCATTTTTAAAAATGACACATGGTTACAATCGACTTGGAGCCCATGGTAATAGCATTTCCTAATACACAGTTTGCATTTAGAACATGCTTGGCCCATTGTGCTTAGAGAAAGGCATATTGCAATTCCCTATTTGTAGTCACAATTTTAGGTAATCTCAAAGAATTGCGATTACCTAACTTACTCTGCCAAAGCCTTTCATATATCTTGAAAGGCTATTTTGCATTCACAAATGTTCAAATTCAGCAATTCGCACCGTTTGCAAATGAAAAATAGGTTGATACATGTGGCCCGTAGACTCCCCTTGTGGCTGTATTGTATGACGCCAGACAAGATTACAATGATTATATTTCCATTTGTCTCATCCTTCTGTTGCAGTTGTGATGCCCTGGTACTTCCAAATAAGAATCTTAAAGAAAAGCCTTCTTTTTATTCCATGTCACTTGAATGCTTGCATTTTTAGTGCTACCATTATTTCTAGATTGAACTAAGCAAATACTTCCTACATTGGCCTTCCTGAGACAGCTATGTTCAAGCTTCAAGGTGTTCAGAATTTGGTAGCACGGCTTCTCATGAAGTTCCTTCTCTTTTGATGCTTCATCTATTTGGAATGCACTCCATCTTGACCTGCACAAAATAGAGGAGCATTCTATGTTTTGTAACACTCTTAAAATTCATCTATCTTATTTCTGAAGTTGTTAGTCAGTTCAGCACCAAGATGCCTGAGGGCATTTGTTGCATGTTTTCAGTAACAACTCAATTCACATCTGGCATACATAGGTTTTCAATATATATAGTTTGTGTCCTCAGGTACTAAATGCAGGGCTAGTCGAAGAAAGCAAGTAGAAATGGTGGGTTGTGTCTCTTTCTTGTGATGGAGCATCGTTACTTTACAGATAGCTCAGGTGTCTGGCGCCTGACTGTATGTAGACTGAGAGGTAACTCAGCTATGTGAAGCCTGAACATATCATTTATGTCTAACCAGAGAGATAGCCCTTCCACATAAATCAAATGCCCTCTATGACAAGTTTCTCAGAGTGCATTGCAACACAGATGTTAGTTTCCCTACTGGATTGTTTGTGTGATGTTTTTCCGGGATAGTGTCTATCTAGGCAGTGCTGCTAGCTGCTTCTCTGTTCCCAGTGGTAATTCCTCATTCTTAGTCCTCTAAACAATGCTGCAGCTGTGTCTCTGGTTACAGTGGTAGTTCCTCATTCTTGGTCCTCTACATAATGCTGCTAACTGCTTCTCTGGTCCCAGTGATAATTCATCATT
Source organism: Calotriton arnoldi (assembly GCA_963921515.1). Classification (NCBI taxonomy): domain Eukaryota; kingdom Metazoa; phylum Chordata; class Amphibia; order Caudata; family Salamandridae; genus Calotriton; species Calotriton arnoldi. The sequence continues at coordinate 204,097 of CAWUFW010012109.1, forward strand.
CTAAGTGCTATAAACAGTGCTGCTAGCTGTTTCTCTGGTCCCAATGGTAATTTCCCATTCTTAGTCCGCTGAGCAGTGCCGCAGCTGCGTCTCTGTTTCCAGTTGTCATTCCTCATTCATAGTCCTCTAGACAGTGCTGCTAGCTGGTTTTCTGGTGCAAGTGGTAATTCCTCGTTCTTACTCCTTTACACAGTGCTGCAGCTGCTTCTCTTGTCTTAGTAGTAATTCCTCATTCTAAGTCCTCTAGACAGTGAGGATAGCTGCTTCTCTGGTCCTGCCGGAAACTCCTCCATTCTAAGTCCTCTAGACAGTGCTGCAGGTGTATCTCTGTTCCTAGTGGTAATTCCTCATTCTGCGACCTCTAGACAGTGCTGCTACCTGCTTCTCTGTTCCCATCTGTAATTCCTCATTTTAAGTCTTCCAGACAGTGCTGGTACCTGTTACTTTGGTCCCAGTTGTAATTCCTCATTCTAAGTCCTATAGGCAGTGCTGCAGCTGTCCCTCTCTTCTCAGTGGTAGTTCCCCATTCCTAGTCCTCTACACTCCTCTAGTAAAAAACAATATAATTTACAAAATCTATAACATATACCTAAACCTATACTCAGCCTTCCATCATTTCTTCCACCAACACCCTCCTCTTCTTTCGACCACAACAGCACAACCGCACAAAACTTACACTCCACTGTACCACACTTATTACCTCTTGCAGCAATCAAGTCTAAGAAAAACACTCTTAACTCTAGTTCATGCCCTCTTACATACAAAATACACTATACTCACAAACACATCACCACCCCTTTACCTTAAAACTTCCACTCACAAACAATACTATACAAACAAATCCATATCATAAAAGAAATACATTAGCACCTCTTTTTGCTACTCCTCAAAAACAAAACATAACAGGCACACCAGCACAACAAAATCTCTCACACACAACACCTCATAATACTTTCCATTACAAACGACAAACATACACCCTCCTTTCAGACTACACAAATGAACAAACTCCAGTGCCAAGCTTGCTCTCTTCCCCCACACCTAACACATATACAGCAACACAGAAACTCTCTTTTAACCACCTCCCATTCATTGGACAATTTAGAACCTTACTACATGACCCACATGCTCCAACACCAGCCCTAACTCATACACCTTCCGCCATAAACAGACACAAACAAAATAAGCAACATGCCACACCTCACAACTTCGTTTCTCCATGTCTACTGCACAACAAGGTTACACTACAAAAACAACACTGCGCACCAACTCACTCTCAACCACCTTCTCCACCACCTACACACACAGATCCATCAAAATAACTTCTTAGCCTGCTGGATGAGGAACACGATACAAAATAGCTACACAATTGCTATCCTCATACAGCTAATACCAACACTAAAGACACACCTGCTACAAGCCCACAAAATACTACTCACTCTTCTACAAAACAAAGTCATACTATCACCAATGCACATACTCTAAACTGTCTACTAATAAATGCTCAATCGCTCTTTAAAAACAAACATCATGTCTACGACCTTTTCACTGACGCAAAACCTGACATACTATTCATAACTGAATCATGGTTGGAAGATGATGTGGCTCCAGTCCTGCATGAAGCCATTCCTCTAGGCTTTCAAACTATCATGCAAAATCGTATAGGCAAAAGAGGAGGTGGCCTAGCTGTTATGTTCAGACAAACATTACATATCACTAAAGCTGACAACGTCTCAATAAAAGATTATGAGGCCCTTTTCACCAGATGCAATCCTACGCTATCTTCCTCCTGTAACTTCCTGCTCCTTTACAGACCTCAATCAATCAATCAGGGGTTTGTTAAAGCGCGACTACTCACCCGTAAGGGTCTCAAGGTGCTAGGGGTGGGGGGGGTTGCAGGTTCCATTCCATCAAGGAGGGGGTCTGTCGAAGAGCCAGGTTTTGAGGTTTCTTGCGAAGATGGGGAGCGATGTTGTCTGTCTGAGGTGGAGCGGAAGGGCGTTCCATGCTTTGGCCACGAGGAAGGAGAAGGAGCGGCCTCCCGATCTGGTCTTTCTGGTGTGGGGGACCACGGCGTAGGAGAGCTGGGCTGATCGTAGGGTCCTTTGGGGTGCGTGGAATTTGAGTCGGCTGTTTAGGTATGCTGGTCCGGTGCCGTGGAGGGCCTTGTGTGCGTGGGTGAGCATCTTGAAGGTGATTCTCGCCTCGACGGGGAGCCAGTGGAGTGTGCGCAGGTGCTGGGAGATGTGGCAGTGTTTTGGCAGGTTGAGGACCAGTCTTGCGGCGGCGTTCTGGATGTTCTGTAGCTTGCAGGTGAGGTTTTTGTTTATTCCGGCGTAGAGTGCGTTGCCGTAGTCGAGTCTGCTGGTGACCAGGGCGTGAGTGACGGTCTTTCGGTGTTTGAGGGGGATCCATTTGAAGGTCTTACGAAGGAGGCGGAGGGTGTGGAAGCAGGAAGATGAGACAGAGTTGATCTGGCGGTCCGTTTTGAGTTCGGAGTCCAGGATGATTCCCAGGTTGCGTGCGTGGTCTGTGGGGGTTGGCGGGTTTCCGAGGGCGGGGGGCCACCAGGTGTTGCTCCAGACATCGGGGTTTGGGCCCATGATGAGTACTTCTGTTTTGTTGGTGTTTAGTTGTAGGCAGCTGTTTCTCATCCATTTGGCGACGGCTTCCATGCCTTCTCGAAAGTTGCATCTGGCGGTGTTGGGCTCGTTGGATAGGGAGAGGATGAGCTGGGTGTCATCTGCGTATGACACTATGTTGAGTCCGTAGGTTCTGACAATGGGCCCAAGTGGAGCCATGTAGACGTTGAAGAGCGTCGGGCTGAGAGAGGAGCCCTGGGGGACTCCGCAGGTGGTAGGTGTGGGGTCCGAGAGGAAAGGGGGGAGTCTGACCCGCTGCGTCCTGCCGGAGAGGAAGGAGCGGATCCAGTCGAGGGCCTTGTCCTGGATTCCTGCGTCGTAGAGTCTGCGTATTAGGGTATGGTGGGAGACTGTGTCGAACGCCGCTGAGGCCTCCACCTAACAATGCAACATTCCCAGACACACTTCTAGATGTGGTTTCAAACCTGAAAACACTAAACTCCAACCTATGCGTTCTGGGTGACCTCAACATTTGGTTTGACAAACCCAATATGCCCCATCCGAAACAATCAGCACTGGCCAAGAGGCACTGGACCTACATCAGATTGTCCAAAAACTCAAATACATCACTGGACACATCCTAGATGTCATTTTTGCTAATATATTACCTTTCAAACAATGACTCCAGTCACATGGTCAGACCACCATTTGCTTTCTTTCCAACATAAAACAACACAAAGCGACCCACCTAAAACCACCTTACGTGCATCCACCTATCGACTGTGGAACAAACTCAATTTGGAACACTTAGAAACACAACTAACATCCAGTACTGATCTAGATACAATACATTCTGTTCAAAAACTATATGAGTGACTACAGGAAGTTTTTGATATCCTTTTTTTAAATTATTTTTTTTTTAATTGGAAATCCACAGTATTAAAATACATATAAGCGTATATCTTGAATCAAGACACAGTAGTAATTCAATTCATTCCCCTGTGTAAACATTGATATCAGTCCCTCATAGAGACATTTGATACAAACAAAAGTGTCAGGCATCAGTACATAAACCCAGGTCCTACACCAAAAAAAAAAAAAAAAGACAACAGCATTTCAAAATCATTACCTTAGATACATGCTAGTGTCAGCCCGTCATATATTCAATCATTGCCCCCCACACATAAAGACCAACTTTTCGTTTTCTGGGCCCTTTAACAGAATACAGACTAAACTCCAAATTAAAGGTGTTATAAAACTTAGCCCGCCATATTTCAAAAGATGGAGCCTTCCGGTTGCAGCCAAACGGATGCTATACATATCTGAGCCACTGCCGTGGCAATAAAGATTAAATAACAACATTTATACATTGGCATCCCTTGACATAAGTCCTCCCCAATCCCTAACAACATCATGGAGGCCGAGATTTTTATAGACACTCCAGTAACCTCTGATAAAAACCTTTCTATGTATCCTAACAAAGGGGTCAAATTGGAACACAAATAAAATATATGAAGGATATCAGCATCGTCTGCACCACACCGAAAGCATTTCCCATCATTTTCACCCTCCCATTTCAGCATCTTCGCAGGGGTATGGTACAGGTTGAATAACGTTTTATAATGCTGGGTTTTTAAGTTAGCTGCCAGGAGAATTTTCCCTGCGATATCAATCGACTTCTCTAAAGAGACCGACTGGTCTCCAAGCCAATTTCCCCATTTACAATTATACTTCTCTAAGTCATCCAACCTTGCTGCCAACAGTATTTTGTAAAGAGACCCAATTTTTTCAACACGCCTAATAGCTTCTACTATCTTATACAGTGTCATGGTGGTTGTGTGTTTAACTAAGAAATCCCGTACTTGTAGAAATTTAAAGAATTGAGTTTTAGGTAAATGGTATTTATCTGCCAAACATGAAAAAGAAGAGCATACCCCCCCAGCCTGATAAAAGTCCCCAATTAGGGTAATTCCTTTCGATCTCCAGTTAGTTGCAACATGATCCCAGAAGATCGATGGAAGTATCCCTGCTGCGGCGGTGGGTGTATAGAATGATAGCCCTGGAATCTGCAAGTTTTTTCGAACTGTATTCCAAACTTTAAAAACTGCTCCCAAAACTTTAAAGCGGGTTCTTTTATAGTAACTACCATCAATTCTTTTAAACAGGCAGTTACTAACCTCAGAGCCCAAAACCATCTGATATATTGAAGGGGCCTCGGCTGAGTTGTTCACTTCCTCTCCGGTCAATAAAATGCGTATATTCGACAAAATACACGCATAATAATAGAGAGCGAAATCGGGGACCGACCACCCACCTCTATCCTGAAGTAGAGTCATAAAACGAGCGGCTCTGCGTGGTTTCCCTGGGGCCCACAGATATCTGGCACACAGTGATTGTAAATGTTGAAGTTGTCTACTGGGTATTTCCAAAAGGACTGCTCTAAAAAAGTACATAACCCTGGGCAATATATTCATTTTAAGGACATTTGATCTACCGACCAAAGAGAGGTGCAGGCTCTCCCATCTCTCTAGTGATAGTTTCACCTGGCCGATAATATCGCCCCAATTAACCTCGACTAGCTCTTTTAAACAGGCCCGAATCTTAATGCCCAAATATGTAACTTCCTTGACTACTCTGGGATCGTTGACCAAAATTTGGCTCGTACACAGAATTTGTGTTTTGGATGTATTAAGCTTATAGCCTGAAACAGAACCAAACTCCTGTGCCAGATGTTCGATTTTAGGTAAAGCTGCAACAGGATTGGATGTTACGATCGCAATGTCATCGGCGTACGCCAAAACACAAAAACAATCCTGCCTGACGATAAAGGGTGCAATCTGGTCACTCCGCTCTAGCATTATTATGAAAGGGTTAATGTACAACGCAAACAGGAGCGGGGAACAGGGACACCCCTGCCATGTACCTCTGGAAATCTGGATTGCCTCAGAAGTACACCCCATTGAGCATATTTTGGCCATGGGAGATCGATATAGAGCCCGGAGACCCTGAATATATCCCTGGCCAAACCCCATTTGCTGTAGGACCCCCCAAAGAAAGTCCCACGCAACGCGATCCAACGCCTTTTCGGCGTCGAGCAGGATCAGTCCTAGGTCCCTGGACTCTACCTGCGCGATGTCAAATAAAGTCACTACTCTACTAATATGGTTCACTGTCCCCCTTCCGGGTATGAAACCGTGTTGTCTTAAGGAAACCAAGGGGGAGATGACTTTCGCCAACCGATTCGCAAGAATCTTAGCGTAAATTTTACCGTCACAATTGACTAGAGAAATCGGACGGTAGGACCCTGGCAGATCAGATGGTTTATCTTTCTTTTTAAAGATGATGATATTAGCCTCGTCTCAAGATCGCGGTGCATCCCCCATTCGCGCTGCTTGGAAAACCGCGAGCATATCAGTTTTGAGGTCTTATAAACTTCTAACGGAAGTTTATCCGGGCCTGCAGCTTTTCCGGTCGCCAAACTATTAATAGCCTGCTCTAGTTCGTCAATGGTGATGGGGCTGTCCAACAGCTCAGCTTCCTCACGATCCAACTGTTCCCATAATGAGGATGGGAGCCCTAAATCTATCAGATGTCGCCCCATATCTTGTTCTGTATAGAGTTCTGTATAAAAGTCGTAGAAAACCTTAAGGATCTCTTGAGGGTCGTGTACTGTATTACCCAAGGCATTCTTCATGCCTGTAATTCTTTGCCCTGCCTCCTTTGTGCGTAACTTCTGAGCTAAACAGCGTCCTGTGGCCTCTCCATATTCATAGCAATCTTTTTTGTAGGTTTGATATTTTAGTGCAATTTCTTTACTCCATAGCAGATTAATGTTAGCTTTACATCTAGCCAAACTGGTTTGTAGATCCATAATATTATTACCAGCCGCTATCCCACCTGCCAGATTCTCTTCAGCTGTTTTAAGTTTATTATATAGCTCCTGAACTACCAATTTGGCCTGCTTTTGTTTGTGTAGTCCATAGCTCAGGACTTCTCCTCTAAAACAGGCTTTAAATGTATCCCAGACAACCCCGCATATCGTGGAGTGCCGATTAATTTGAAAGAAGTCCTTTATCCAAACCTTCATGTGGTCAATAAAAACATTGTCCAGAAGGTGTTTCCTATCAAAAGTGAAGCCCCTTGGGGCTACACATGTACCGAGTGCGGGAATATCCAATACTACTGGTGCATGGTCAGAAGTGATTCTTAGATAGACTTGTATCTTAATTCCTGCGAACAATAAAGGGGATACAAAAAAATAATCAAGTCGTACTAACTTGCTATGTGGGTAAGAATAAAACGTATACCACGGGTCTTGCAAATGTAGGCTGCCCCACACATCCATCAGGCCATGATCAGCCAACAGGTGATATAGGGTCTTAAAGACCCTAGGTTTCCTACCTTTATAGTCCTGAACACAGGATTCAAAGTCTGTCTTGCTCAAATTGATGTTAAAATCGCCACACAACACCAATGGAGCAGGCCATAGTGCAAGTTCCCCATTTAAATATTCAAGAACGAGGGCCTCATCAAGATTAGAGCCATATACAGTACACAGGGTGAACTTCACTCCCCCCAAAACACATTCCAGAATAGCCCAACCTCCCTGAATATCTGCTAACACACGTCCAGTTGTTTGAATTGCTGACCTGGCTAAGACCGCTACACCCCTTGTCATAGTTGATTGTTTTGAGGCTACTGAGACCACATAGCCCAATTATGACAGGATCTTCCGCTTCCCCCATGGTATTTGCGTTTCCTGCAAACACACTAAATCGGGCTGAATCACACGGAGCTCAGCGGCCACTCTTTGTCTCTTATTATGATTGTTTAATCCACAGACGTTTAACGTACAAATTCGAAGACCTAACTTAGCCATAAGTTAGACATGGGTACCACCATTTGCTCAATTCTAGGATAACATAGACTCAAAACTCTCAAAACTTCAACGATACTGTGGATTATTTTTCTTTTTTTGTCCCCACCCTGATCCCCCTCACCCCCTTCCACCACCCCTCCCTGACCTCCCTCCATCCCACATCCTCCCTTCCGCCTCCCTCCCTCCCTCCCACCAAATGAGGCATAAGGACCTATGTCCTCAATGATGAAGAGCTGTCAGTCAGCTCTCTCCTGGCCTTCCTCCCCCCCGTAGAGCAGAAAAGGTAGACAAAGCAACTAAAAAGAATACAGACAGAGAAGAGACCCGATTCTAGCATTAAGACTAAGCATCGGATGGACATCAAACAGCTTACATGAATCAACAAATACATTATGTTCGCTTGTCCACCTCAAATCGATTGCAGAAATTCTTTTGCTAAAATTTCAGAAGAGAAAAATTGTGTCTGACTTAAGTATAACCTTCAATTTGGCAGGGTTAAGCAAGAAAACCTGCGCCTCCTTTGCCTGAAATAATGGGATCAATTGCCGAAGCTGCCACCTTTTCTCCACTGTTGCCTGACAGAAATCGGGCCTCACAAAAAATTCACAACCCTTTCCAGCCCTCTTCCTGTCCGGTCTAGCCAGATCATATATTGCTTCACGAGCCATAAAATTATTAAGACAAATCAAAATGGCTCTAGGCCGATCAATAGATTGCCCCATCTTTTTTTTACGTTGATTAAAAGGAAATCTATGGGCCCTTTGCAGTTCCACTGCCCAGTCCCATTGTGTAAGTTCGGGAAATGCTTCCAAAAAAAGTTCCACCACAAACTGCCGAACATCAGTACCCTCCGTGCCTTCTGGAATGCCCAAAACCCTCAGATTGTTCCTTCTAGGGAGATTCTCCAACTCAGTCAGCTTCCATATTGTGTCATCCTTCTGAGCTTTCAGGGAATCAGTAATAGTCTTTTGTGCAGCTAGCTCATCCTCCAGTGTCGATATTCGGGCTTCAGCCTCTCCAAATCTGGCTGCAAACTCTGAGCAGGTCTTTGCCACCCTACGTACTGAGTTCTGTAACTTACGAACTGCACCTTGGGTCTGTGAGCTCTCTGCCCGGGTCTCTTCCCTATGGGCCATTATACTCTGGTAAATAGTAGAGAGTGTAATTTCATCTGGACCTCCTGTATTTGAGCCAGCAGCTCCCATGGAGACTCCTCCAGCATCTACTTCATTGCCATTCAATTTTGGAGAAAAGGAGTAGTCCCAAACCAGTGAGCCAGCTGGGCCCAAAACCTTATTTAGCAGGGTTTCATCTTGCTCCCTATGTTTACGAACAGTTCCGGGGATATAGGAAGAGTTATCTCCTGTCTCCCCCTCTTCCATGCGCAGGCTACTGGTATCACTTTCATCTTCTGCCCAATCCCTTCCTGGGCTCTCATCTCCCGAGGAATTGGAGGGATCTGACATAGAATAAAACTTATCCCCCAATTCCCCCTCCTTTGCAAGGCCCATAGCTGAATGATCTTCATTTTGAAGCCCCTGCTGGGGGGCCAGATCCTCTACTTCACCCCTCTCCCTAGGACTACTTCCAGGGTAATTCCTTTTTCCAAGCCATTCTTTTGAGAGATTCCAGTCCCCCCAGAGATTGCTTTATACTGATTCACGGGCATTATACCCCCTACAATGCAAGGCGCTGGAGTAGTCAGTTTTCCCTCAAAACCAATGAGACCAACAGATCCCCTTGAGCCTTCCTGAACCACTCCCTTTCCATCACTCTCCTCACTCTCATTAGAAAGAGAGATAAATACAGTACCATGAGAGAATGCTTCCTGAGGCAGCGCAGAAGTCTTTCCCGCAACATTGTCTCCAATTGGCGTGTCCACCGTATCCGCCGTGTTTTTGCCTCTACCTGCTTGAGCTTTGAAGAGAGCAGGGACCATCTGGCCGCCGCAAGCAGGCATACCTCCTTTCCCCGCTGGCTCGCCAGGCCCTGGAGACGAGCCATCAGTGATCCGGCGTGTTCCCGTATCGCCTCCCTTCACACTTGTAGGAGCCTTCTCGGGACGCCCAGCGCCAGGACCTGCAGGCGGCCCCCGGGTCCTAGTGCCTTTAGCGGCCGTTTTTGGAGGCATCGCAGGGATCGGAAAGATTGAGCGGGTGAAAGCGGCTGTGATCGCCGAAGGGAAGAAGTAGAAGGGACCCGCATGGGCCAGTCTAGAGGGTGCAGGGAGCTCCAACCGCCGCAGCCAAAATTGCCAGATCATGCCCGCAGTCCTACACAGTTATCTCCCTGCTACTTCACGTGAAGACTGAGTAGGAAGGGGGGGGGAGATTAGCCAGGAGAGCGCTGATGAGCCAGCTCACTTGGCCGGATGTGCGGCCGCCATCTTGCCTCCCGCCTTCTATCAGCTTTTGATATCCTAATACCACAAAACCGACACAACAGAACAAATAAAAACACGCACCTTGGAGAAATACAGGGATAAAAGAGATGAAACAACAAATTAGAAAGCTGCAACATTCCAGGCTCAAAACAAACACCAATCAAGACAAACTTTGCCTACAGAAATATAACAGAATATACAAGTCAGCTATTAAAAAAGCTAAGAAAAGGTACTATTCAGACAGAATTTAAAATGCAAAATGTGTAAATAAAGAATTCTATAAAATTCTCAATGATGAAGTTCGTAAACCAAATTGCTTAGAAGGAGCTCATCCCGTTTCTTAAGATTTCACAGACATACTGGCAAATCATTATACGGCCAAAGCAGACAAGTTGGACTCATATTTAAAACAAAGGCAGAGCACCAGGACCAGCCCCTTTCCAAAACAACAATCTAAGAATACTCTAACCCAGCCTCTCCGTTCCTTCCAACACATTTCACATGATGAATTTATGGCCCTGGTTAAAGCAAGTAGGCCTAGCAGCAGCCCTTCTGACCCATGTCCACCACAAACCTTCAAGACAATTCTTCAAACAACCTCTGCTGCCACACCAGTAAGAAGAATCATCAACAATTCCATAACCGGAATATTTCAAGAAGAACTCAAAAAGTCATACATACGCCCATTACTGAAGACAAAAAAGCTTGGACCCGCTGAACCCTGACAACTACAGACCAATTACAAATGGACCTTTCCTGGGAAAACTGATCGAAAGAGCAGCATTCACCCAGATGTCACAATTCATTGAAGATAATGCCATACTTTCAGACTTCCAAACGGGATTCCATCCAGGAAGAGGCACAGAATCTGCCCTTGTTGCCATCTGGGATGACCTGAAGAACACAGTTGACCACAACGGGGTTGCTGCGCTACTTCTCTTGGACCTCTCGGCTGCCTTTGACACGGTTGACCATGACCACGTTTCAACAAAGACTCTACAAAGCCGGCATAGAGAGGACTGCTCTAGACTGTATCATATCCTACCTTCGCAACAGAACTAATGTCATCCATACCCCCCGTTCTCGTCCAAACCATACTTCACAAAAGCAGGGGTCCCTCAAGGCTCTATCATCTCGCCCATGCTTTTCAACATCTACATGAAGTCATTACCAGCACCGATCAAAAATTTCACCTCACAGGCTATAACTATGCAGATGACACGCAAATACTCCTTCAACTGGAATGCAGCAAAGACATTGGACACTCACCAATTTCCAGTTGTCTCAGAGCCATGGATCAATGGATGACGTGGAGCCATTCAAATTGAATGCTTCCAAAACAAAAATACTCACGTGCGGCGACTGGAAAAATTATGACCCGCTCACCGGCTGGCCTGATGATATGGGAACACTGCCTAAAGTATTGAAGGAAGTAAGAAATCTCGAAATGACCATGGACTCCAAGCTGTCAATGATTGCCCAAGTGGACAAACTAGCAAGATCAACCTTTGTCACTATAAAAATTTCAAGAAATCATCCCCAATCTGGGATTTCCACACAAGGTCCAGGCTACTATTTCTCTTGTTCTGTCCAAACTCAGTTACGCCAATAGCCTCTACCACTGATCACATTTAATGACTATTAAAGACTACAACGGATTCAGAACTAGGCTGCCAGACTACTCTTACATATAAAGCCGCAAGACCGCATCTCCTCTACCTTGAAAGCCCTGCATTGGTTACCGTTTGCCTGAAGATCCACGTTCAAGCTGCTTTCTATCACCCACAAAGCGATACATGAAATGGGACCGCTCTTCATCAGGAAAAAAATCACCAAACACATTCAACAAAGGAATCTCCGCTCTAGAATGGCACCTCATCTCAAAATCCCAACATACAAGAAAAAACACAATGGGTGCCACATCCTTCTCTTTTCAAGCTGCCAAACTATGGGACTCTTTACCCCCCAACATAAGATCCACGGATAACCATCTTATCTTCTGAAAACTACTCAAGAATTGGCTCTTCCCCACATAACCACCATACGTAAACAGAAATATACAGCATATCCCTCTGTATATAAGCATTTATTTGGACTATACATATGTACCTATATATGTGTATTGCTTTGTATAAACGTGTATAATAATTCTGTTTTTAGAAATATAGATATTCGTTGGTTCTGCTTAACAGATGTACAGATCACTGATAGTTACATTATTCTATGTTTTAACATGGATATAAGTGACTGCTTAAATAATATTTATCTACAATTGCTTCACTATTGAATTCCAAAAAATAAAAAAAATAAAAAATAATAATTTAAAGTACAACACTTTAAAGATAGAGTTTATTAAATGCATCTTTAGTCTACATATACTACCTTCCTTATGCATATATATACCTTCCATGTACTTATGTATCTATATATGTATTACTTTGCTTCTAATTCAGCATATCCAGTGCACTACCCTATTTCTCACCCTGCTCTCAATATACTCCTCTACCTCAACTCTCTGATTCATCTCAAACCTCATTCTACTACTCTTTCCAATGCACTACCCTATTTCTCACCCTATACCTCTATCAATATATCCTCTACCGCCACTCTCTCATTCATACCAAACACCATACCTCTACCATGATCCCCAAAATAACCCTTTCTAGACTCTTCCCTGAAGGAAGTGACCCGTTTAGGGCCACCCGGTCACTCGCGACCACCTCTCAGCCTTCCATGCAAATGAAGAGTCGGTCAGACAGTAGAGAATACAAACCAAATTTATTTATTAGTATGCGCTCGAGCGGAGTCCAGTCTGACCTGCCTCCTTAGATAGCTGCCGAGGGACTAACCCTCACCAACATAACATCAGATATTATACATTTCCAATACCCAACAGGACCCGCACAGACTGGAAATTTCCAGTTGGAGCAGGTTAACAAAGGAGGCACAGAAGGATGAGCTACCATCCTGAGACCAGGAACACGCTATCTTAGCTTCAAGGTTACTCAGCCCGTGCCCGTCTCTCTGAGAGTGGGAGAAGGGCTACCTACAAGGAAAGCCATGCAAAACAAAACGAGCTATTCATTAGTGCAGCGAAGCTCAACCTTGAATAATAAAAAAAACAATCGAGGCTGCTTTCTGCTGAGGCAAACAGTATGAGACCGAAGCTTCATTACGATTACGGTATAAAATGGCGGCTGAATACAAAATGGTGCCGCAAATGCTAACTTAACTAGCACAATGCTAGAAGGAGTCAGCCAGACGCGTTCTTAGTCTAACATCCCTCCTCTACCCCTCCTTGCATCATCCCATACCTCTTTTACTATTCAACTCTCCCAAACAAGCCTTTCTAAACCCTTACCTCTGACCCCCTCCACCTCCCTTTTACTCATCCCAAACTCCCTCTTACTGCTGTGAATTAAAAAGAAAAAAAGATTCTCACCCTTCCCTCTTCTATCCCTCCTTCCCTCTTCTATCCCTCCACTATTCCTTTTCAATCCCAAAAAAACCAGAATAACATGCCCACCACTCAAATTAATTTCATATTTCCCTATAATAACTCCCCTCCACCTCCCCTTTACTCACCCCAAACTCCCACCTACAAACTCCTCCCCAAAAAGATTCAAGCCCCCTTCCCTCTTTTATCCCTCCACTATTCCTTTTCAATCCAAATAACAGACTAACATGTCCACCACTCAAATTAATTGCATATTTCTCTATACTAATTACCACTAATCCTGTTTGGGCTCCGGAGTAGCGTGCTACTCATCGAAAAGCACTTCAACACATCATCAGGGGTAGCAAGCCCTGTATAAATGCAAACCTTCTCCCTCTTCTATCCCTACACTATTCTTCTCAATCCAAGTAACTGACTAATATATCCACCGCTCAAATTACTTTCATATTTCATTTTAATAATTCACCACTTATCCTTTATGGGTTCCAGAGTAGTCTGCTACTTGCCAAAAAAGTGCTTTAACACCTCATCAGGGGTAGCAAGCGCTATATAAATGCAATTACAATACACTACAATACAATACAAGGTATTGGATTGCTCTGTTATGCCTCTCTAATCTAGTTTAGCTAGGCAGCAAAATGATTGAGAAATCTTAATATGCTTTCAAACTAAGCCTGGCTCTGTCAAAAGCAGCATAACTTCGATATTGTGTACACTAGATGGCCAATGCAAATGCAAAACTCTACTTTATGCAGTTCTTGTTCAAGTGTTAGAATGAGAAACGGTTAACCATGTTGTTTGCCTAGTGTCTCTCCTTTCTAGGGTGTCCCTTTCACTACCCTGTCCGGACTAATTGATTTAATTAGTGTAGACATTTAGGGCCAACCATTTTATAGAAAATATGGTAATTATTTTCAATTTTGAAGAAATCTATAGCGAATATTGCATTTTATAATGCTTGTTGCCCATGCAGGAGTTAATAACAACATTGATATTTTAGTGGATTTGACACTTTGGGGCCCCATCATAATCGGCCCCTCGGTTTACTTTCTGATTGCCGCATTACAATGCTGGCGGTTGGAAACTAAACCGGCCAGTCATTCCGGCTGGCCTCCGACAGGCTCAAGGAGCCCGTCGGCCAGTTGGAACCGGCTCGTAGTCCCAAAGGGCGGGCTTTTCCGCCCTTGGGATTACGATGCACAGTTTCCGGCATGGCCTGTCCTACATGAAAACCATGTTGGAAAGCGTGTTTGAGGGCCCCCAGCAGAGCCCCCTTGTGTGTGCAGCCTCTGGTTGGGGGCCGAGGGGGCACCTATGGTGCCCCCCTGTTGATCCCTCCACCCGGTGGCAGGCACCTTGAGGTGCCTGCCACTGGGTGCAGGGATGAACAGCACCTCCCATTTCCCTATGGGAGCATGTATTACGGCTGGTTTATGGCCGTAATGCATGCTCTCATAGGGAAATGTAGGAATGTGACCGAACAGTGTTCGGTCACATCCTAATTAGGCGGTCAGGACCGCCGACCAGAGGTCGGTCGGTCCCAGGACCGAGACGGTGTCAGGCAGACTTAAGTCTGCCCGACATCGTAGTTAGGCCCTAAATGTGCTGGGGGCTTCAGAACACAATTGAAAGCATGTATTTTGTTATTATAACTTATGATATTTAGCAGCATGACTTGTGTTTCGGTTGCAGTGACCTCTTTGCAGGACATGAGTCACACATTTAGAGGCCGATTATGAGTCTGGCAGTCCACGGACCGCCAGACTCGTAGGTGCGCGGCGGTAGCGGTCTCCCGACTGCCCTATCACAATAAGGGCAGTCATACCGCCATTGCCCTCCACAGCGGCCAGCAAACCGCCATTCCGTGGTGGTGTTGCTGCAGTCAGGAACAATAATATGCTTGGCAGGACTTCCGCGGTGCCACCAAGTATGTTACAAGTTTTCTCCTGCCACGGTTTTCATGGCTGTTCCACCGCCTTGAAAACAGTGGCAGAGATGAAACAAAGGGGTGCCTCATGCCCTGTGTGCATGCACACCAGTTCCTGCACGGCAAAGACTTTATAGTCACTGGCTAAGAAATTGCACTGGCTAAGAGCTGACAAACGGATCAAGTTCAAGGCCTTGTGCTATTTGTTTCGCACTAAACATGGTCTCGCTCCCTCCTACATCCAAGCTCTGGTGTCCCCTCCCGTGATCTGAGATCAGCCAACCTCGCTCTGTTTGCGGTCCCTAGGTTCCTTAGAGCTCGTCTTAAGGGTAGCTCCTTTCCTGTGCTGGGCCCGAAACTCTGGAACGCTCTGCCGCTTTCTCTTAGATCCTGCAATTCACTGTTTCAGTTTCGTAAAAACCTAAAAACTTTACTTTTTAGCACCCTGATTAAATCCTTCTCTGTTAGACCTTGACACCCTGCCACTGTCCCCCAACAGCGCCGGGAGACCCTTTGGGGTAGCTGCACGCTCTACAAGCTCTTAATAATAATAATATAGTCCATGCCGTGCAGGAACTGTTTTGGCATTCCCATTGTGATACCAAACTTTAGAGGTACTGCCATGGGAACGCCAATAAAAACGACCGCCAGACAGGAGCAAACTCCTAATCTGGTGGGCGGCCCGACCACAGCTTTGGCAGTGCGGTGGTAGGGCGGACCTGGCGCAGCACCACCAAAGTCGTAATCAGGCCCATAATGTGTTGTGAGGACGTAAGGAGTACTTGTATCTTTGCTTGCTGGAACACCATTATTTGAAAAGTTATTTGAAGTAGATACATTTGTTGTCAGTTCTTCAGGACTGGGGGTTTTCTGCATGACGTGGCTCAGTCATCTCATGAGAACAGCTTAAAATGGAGTCCTGTTTTACTATTTTATTTAACATATAGGTAACCTACTAACATTGTCAAAACAACTAAACATGATTATATATAAACACATATATGTATATTTAAAACGCACAATTTATCAGTATTTTCTTGTATTGGCACTTAGGATAGCACTCCAACCATTGTTTGAAGTGTTAGCCCTGCCTGACGTTCAGGGCTAGTGGCACCCCTAGCTCATGCTATAACTAGATTATGACCAATATAGAAGTAATCTTGCTTCGTAAGACATTCACATACTCAATGAATGAGGACTTTGCTTAAACTTCGGTGACAAGGACTTTGTCAAATTTGTTTGGGATATCCCGCCCATAGTATTATTTCTTCCATTTACTAAAATGAATTTTTAATAAGGGCGATGGGACATCTGTCATGTTTGTGACGCAGTGCTCAGTCTGACACACTTCCAATAAGGCACAGTTTTTTTATATTGATACATGTCACAACTCTTCATGTGTCAAAATTTCGCCATATTGCAACAACACAATACACATGGGTGATTTAACAATACACATGTCAGACTTACATCTGTGTAAAAGAATGAGATACATATGGGCCTAATTTAGCCCTTGGTTAGCAGCTAGCAGTCCTACTGCCAGAGGTCATGACTTCTGCCACCCTGTTATTTAATGTGTGCAATGTTTAAAGCACACTCTTTTAAAAAATGTTTTAAGGGCAAGAAACAAACTTCCAAAGTCTCAGTTATTTGTTATTGCTAACAAAAATCAAAAAGCCATATATATCACCAGGGATCTTTTTCACTCTGTGTGGAGAATCTAGATACTTTTCTCTACTCCTGTCCACCAAGGATTGCATGCTCGACATGGGGAAGAAAAAATAGTGAAGGTTGTCCTTTTCCAAAAAGGATTTGTAAGACATTAGGGCCGATTTCGATGGCGGTCGCACTGCAACTGACAGCCCGTGGGTTGTGGTCCGACCGCCATCTGCTGCAGCGGTCCGACCAACACATTATAATGCGTGCGGTCAGAGGCAGCAGGCGGAGGGACTGTCTGGTGCTTTCCAACGGGCTCAAGGAGCCCGTCAGACTATCGGAACACAACATAATCCCTTTATAACGGCGGAGCCAAGCTTGGCTCCACTGTCGGGATTATGATGGCAGTTTCGACAGCCATTTCATGTCAGCCTTTCCGACATGCAAAGGTTGCCGGAAAGTGTCTTTACGGGCCCTTAGCAGGGCCCTCTTCCCTCCTGGCCCTTTGTAATGGGGCCTGTGGGGCACCTATGGTGCCCCCCTCAGCATTTTCTGCACCGTGTGGCAGGCACCGCATGGTGTCTGCCACAAGGTGCAGACCTGTTTCAAAACCTCCATTTCTCAATGGAAGCTTGAGCTGCGGGCCTTTTCCTGATGCCGCACAAGCTTCCATTGAGAAATGGAGGTTTGTGACATTAAAATACTGCGGTCGGTACCGCCGACCTGAGGCCAGACGGTTCCTTTCTGCAATGGTGTCGGGCAGACGAAAGTCCGCCCGACATCGTGATAAGGCCCATAGTTGATTCACTGACTAAATATCACATCTGGAAATATCGAAATACAAAAATATTGGTGTCAAAAATATTGTCATCCTATACTTATAATGGTAAGTACAAACATATTGGGAAAAAATATTGTTGTCACTAATATCATTGTATAAAATATTGTTTTTTATGTATATAAAAATTTAAATAGTAAATATTAAATATATTAAATAATAACATTAATATAATAAAAATATCATATATTTAGGGCCTTATTACAATGTCAGTTTAAACTCCGACCGCTGTATAACAATGACGGCGGTCGGAGTTTAAACCGGCTGGGGAATCCGACTGGCTCCTTGAGCCTGTCGACTAGTCGGAAAGGACTCATAATCCCTAAAGGACGGCGTTTCCGTTGTCGGGATTATGATGGCACTTTCTGGCAGCAGTTCCATGTTGGCCTTTCAGACATGGAACTGCTGTCGGAAATTGTCTTTGGGGGCCCCTAGCAGGGCCCCTTTCCCCCCTGGCCCTCCGAATGTGGCCCTGGCACATCCCTGAACCGAGGTGCCTGCCACTCGGTGCAAGGATGTGTAAAAACTTCAATTTTTCAATGGGAGCCTGTGCTGCGGGCGGTTTCAGCCCACCGCACAATCTCCCATTGAGAAATGGAAGTTTGTGACCGCACACTGTGGGGTCACATCTTAATTGAGGTGTCGGAACTGCCGACCTTAGGTAGGTCGGTTCCACATCCGCAGCAGTGTCGGTCAGAGACAACTCCAACCGACATCGTAATCAGGGCCCAAATATTTATTTAGAAAAATATAACATTAAACTGATTTTAGAAAAGTTAAACACACACACACACGCACACACACACACACATATATATATATATATATATATATATTTTATATATATATATATATATATATATATATAAAGTTAAAAACTATTAAAATAATTATCTAAATTTTTCTGTGTAATTTAATAACTTTTTTAATATTATATATATATATATATATATATACACACAAATACCCAATAACATAATACATTAAAGAAAAGCCTTTTTAAATACAAATAAAAAGCAAAGAACATAAAAAAGTACAATTTACTAAAATTATCTTACAATTAAAAATATTATAATTTTAAATAAATAAAAACATAATAATATAAATTCTAACAATATAAAATAAAATATAATATATTACATACAATACATACACTGATCCCACTACAATTTTTACAAAAGTACACAAACTATTTGCCTAAAGAGCAATAAAATTTACATCACACAGGGGTAAAATCTACTATTCCCACTCCAATCAGTGCAAATAGGGAAAGTGTTGGATTGGAGAGGGGTAAAATTTACTATTCCCACTCCAGTCAGTGCAACAGTGGGAAAGTGTTAAATTGCAGAGGGGTAAAATTTACCATTCCCACTCCAGTCAATGCAACATTAGAAAAAAACTAATTCACTTCAACATAATGAAATAATTTCAACAACATAATAAACAATTAAAAATATAAATATGTAAAAAATGGAAATATAATTTTTTTTTAATTAAAATTAAATACGCATTACAATGTTAAATATATATCATAAATTACTACACATCTTATATTTTAAATACAAAACCATGGTGTCCATTACGATGACGGACGGTAAAAAATCCGCCAACTACCACAGCGGAAAAAATCCGCCCGCCTACACCGTCTGAATACCGACCGAGCAATTACGATGCCGCGAACCGAAAACCGCCGGAGGCGGAAAATAAACAAAGAATACCGCCCGCCCATGTCCGAGTGTAAGTCCATCCGCCCGCCACGGACGGAAAGACGCACGACAACCCAAAACCGCCCGCCCTGACGACCGAGACACCGCCCGTGAAATTAGGATCGCACCGACATGAGCGCGGAAATCCACAAATACACCGCCCGCCAGCGTAAAGAACAGTGACGAAAATGGACACGGCGGAAGCACTGGCGGCCACGTCCATGCACAGAAATCATCCGCAGACAAAACCAAACACACACAACATGGCCAACAAGTCCACACAGCAACCCACGCACAAATACCCAAACACAGTACACATTCCGGAAACACCCCCCCTGGACAAACAAATCAACTACAAATCCCAGAACACTAGCCACAACACACCTGAAAACAACAGACCATCATGACACACCCACATAGGTAAGTACAAAACCAGCCCCTTCACAGACCACAACCCCCTGCAACATTAGAAACTGAGGACGAGAGCACACAACACAGCGAGACAGAAAGGACAGCAGCACACCACAGACACGCATATATCACACACATCACCACTACCACCACCAAACACCGGCCACACAAACCCCCTGCACATCACACACCACACACCGCACCAGCACCACAAACACCAAAACACACACCATGGCATCACACAGAATGCCCAAGTTCACTTCCACTGAGCTGACGGTCATGGTCGACGAGATCGTCAAGGTGCACCCACAAATCTATGGCAACCAGGTCCAACAGACACCACCAGCCACCAGAAACAGAATGTGGAACAGGATCGTAGACCAGGTCAATGCAGTCGGGAACGTGCCACGCAACAGAGGCGAAATCAACAAAAGGTGGAACGACCTGAAAAGCGTGGTCAAGAAGAAGGAGGCAAAGAATCGTGAGCTGGCTGCCAGGACTGGCGGAGGTAATCCCGCGCTATTCAAGACCTTCAAGGCGTGGGAGGAGAAGGTGCGAGTCATCATACATCCGGAGATCCTCACCGGATTACCAGGGGAGTGGAGGCTGGTAAGTACAAACAAACGTATACCAGCACACCGCCATGTACTCACATGCACTACCACTATGCCATAGCTCCTAGGGACAAACACCCCCATGTCCAGTACACAATACACAAGACAACACTCACACATGCAACAGACACTACCACACACCCAGCCCAAACCTACCAACTAACAAAACCATGGGGGCATGTGTACAGTCAGCCAGCACCGCAACTCCCACCAGGTCCCCTTGTACTCCAGAAGCGCCAGAAGGAGCACTCCCCACACCCACACCCATGTGTCAGCCATAGCTGCACTAACCAACAAGTAACAGGTAAGTAGCCGGAACACAAAGTCAGTGGGTCGGAGGGGGACAGCTGAAGTACAACACCCACCAGGCCCCCACTCCCACAGACCAGCAAGGTGGAGCACTCCCCACACCCATGTGTCAGGCACAGCTGCAGTAACCGACAACTAACAGGTAAGTAGCCGGAACACAAAGTCAGTGGGTCGGAGGGGGACAGCTGAAGTACAACACCCACCAGGCCCCCACTCCCACAGACCAGCAAGGTGGAGCACTCCCCACACCCATGTGTCAGGCACAGCTGCAGTAACCGACAACTAACAGGTAAGTAGCCGGAACACAAAGTCAGTGGGTCGGAGGGGGACAGCTGAAGTACAACACCCACCAGGCCCCCACTCCCACAGACCAGCAAGGTGGAGCACCCCTCCCTCCCAGCACCATGTGGCATCCATTGCATTGCGCACTCAAAAACAACCTGTAGGTGGGAAACTGTACAGGGCGGGGTGTCTGTAGGCATGAGGACTGTACTACGACTGACACATGGGACATGTCACGTAGCAGAGGAACACGCAGCACTGCTCCCAGTCACAATCATGTGACCAACGTGCACACGGACATGTATTACAGAGTCATACCCCACATGACCCATCACAGATACAGCAACACCCAAGGAGCCACGTCTGCATGCACAAGTCCCACTGGAGTACAGACCCACACGGCATGCACTGTGCCACCCACCACACACATCAGCAACACCATCGAAGTCTTGTCCATGTAGTCCTAACTGCCTGTCACCCACACATCGGACAACAACGCCCATGTAAGACAGACCTTACTAGAAGTACCAGCTTGGAACCACAATATTGCACACAAAGACAACTGGACCCATGAAACACACAGGCACACAATGCACATTCAACATATCATCCATCCCATCTCTCAGCCCCAGTGTCATGAAAGATATGTCATCCGAACAGCTGGCCCTCATACAGTAGTCATGCAAAGATACCTGCCCATGACAAATCATGTGCCTGCAGTGACTGAAGCGCACGTCACACTGCGAGTAACAACACACATAATGTAGTCAACACCCCAAGAGCACTGCATTGATGCACATGTACAAGGGCAGCACGCACACAAAGGATTTGGCCCATCTGCAATACGTCGTGTGGCACACAACAAGCACGAACTCACAACAATGCTACCAATGTAATGTCCATGAATGATAACAGTCAGCAGATATGCCGGGCATGTCAGACAGACACACACCTTCGTCTATGCACTGTCATGTTGCCAGAACACATGTCACGTCCTGCACCCATTACTCACAGTATGTACCCCAAAAGCATATTTCAACCCAAAAGCGTTTAGGGGGCTGAACCCCCTTTGGCATCAGCGTTTCTAAGCGTACCATTTGAACACCAAAAGCATCGTTCAACCCAACATCGTCGATGGTCCTGGAGCCCGCATACACCCGACCCACAAAATGTAGGAGCATAGCAACACACACCCATCGGCATTGCTAATCCGTCCCATGCCACATGTCCACATCACACAGTTCCATTGCCTAGCCCACGCATACACACATTGTACATCCACACACACGCCCCTGGGAAACCTGTGCACAACAGTGCACGAACTGTGAATGTCAGACAACCAATACATACTTTGCCAGGTGCAACACAATGACCTATCTCATTCTCCCCACAGGTGCCGAACTGCTGGATGCTGTAGAGGGAGACAGCAACCAGCACAGCCAGTCCGCAAGCCCCCGACCCGGACTCACGGATGTAGAGGAGCTGGACACCTCATCGGACGCGGACCACCCAGCAGGCCCATCTGCAGTGGCAGGGCACAACCGCTCCCCAGGGCCCCTCCTGCCCACCAACCCATCACCCAGGGCTGCTGACCAGTCACAGACCCCTGCTGCCACGGTCGTTGCGGCCACCACCACCGCCGCAACCACCACCACCACCACCACCACGCCATCCCTCGCCACAGCCCCTGCGCAAGGGTTGGCACGGCCGTCGGGCTCCACCCTGGGAGCCAGAGCGAGGACCGTGGTGAGCAATGTGGCTAGTGGGCAGGTCGGTGGCAGCAGTACTGGTAGGAGGAGCAGGGCCAGGCCAACGCCAACTGTGCCTGGGAGCCAAGCCCTGCCGCAAATCGACAGAGTCCTTGGGGCCTATCAAGAGGCCCAAGGAGAATGGGCCAGGTCGGCTAGCGACACGCGGGAGGTCCTTGGGGTGTTGAGGTCCATGGACACCCATATGGGCCAAATCGCGGCCCTCATGGGCCAGCTGGTGGTGGGGGAGGGCACAAGCAAGGCCAGCAACACCACCTCCGCCACCACCTGCTGTGGCGCAGGGTCGTGCAGCATCGCGTTCCCCTGCGTCCACAGCGAGTGAGCACTCCTCAGCCACCACCAGCAGCACATCAACACACCCCCCCCTACCAAACGTGGAAGGGGCCGTCCGAAGAGGAAACAGGTGTCCAGAGAGGACTTCGCACGCACCAAACGCCAGTGAGTCAGCCAGCCACCTTGACCACCTACTGCATTGACTTGTAATACGATCCTACCCCACACTGCCATGTGAATGGCATGTGTCTGTTGGACTGTGGACATAGAACTCCATGGGTACACCTTGACCATCACGCAGCCATGACCGTCAACTCATTGTCACAGCATGCACCACATTTGTCATCACCTTGCACACAATCACATGTCACCGCTGTTAATAAATACACCTTGATCACAATCGGCTTAATGTGTCCTGGGTTTATTCAACGATGTGCAATCGCCACCATGAGCAGAAATGCATCTGCTGTGTGGTATGTCGATGGGACAGGAGAGGCTGTAGGGACCTAGGGGTGAAAAACAGAACAAGAGTACATTCAATGAGTGTGTCACACACTCATCACACAGTACTTGTCACCAACTACAAGCAATGTACACACATCTCACAGAGCAACAGGGCACAATGCTACAGCCACTGTCAGTGGCATACCAACCTGGACATGGACCATTGACACACAGCACTCAGTGAACAAAAGGCCCCCGTGACAGAGCACACATACACCTGCACAACTACAGCTACATCAGCCGTCGTACATGGACACTCACCGTCAAGTGAAGTAGCGGGCGATGAGCTGCTGACGCACATTCACAGCTTCATCCTCTCCACTGTCCTCTTCACTAGAGCTGTCCTGGTCTGCAGGCTGGGGCCCTGGTTGATCTCCGTCATCCACAATTAGGGGGATCTGCTTGCGGATAGCCAGATTGTGCAGCATGCAGCAAGCCACAACTATCTGGCACACCTTCTGTGGGGAGTACGCCAGTGCGCCCCGGTGCGGTCCAGGCATCTGAACCTGGACTTGAGGAGGCCAAAGGTCCGCTCAACCACACGTCTGGTCCTCCCATGTGCCTCATTGTAGCGGACATCAGCTGGGCTCCCAGGACGTCGTAATGGGCTGAGCAGCCAGGGCCCATTCGGGTAAGCAGAGTCACCTGGGTGTGAGGGACACAGAGAACCGTTGCAATTCCAACTGGACACAAGACAGCATCGCACAGCCAGCACGCTACACTACTCCACATACTCACCAACAATCCAGCCACGGTCCGGTTGCAGATCGGTCATCAGACGTGGTAGGATGCTGTTGCGCATGATGTGCGCGTCATGGGCCGATCCTGGGAATTTCGCACACACGTGTGAAATCACCATGTCCGCAAGGCACACCACTTGCACATTCAGGGAGTGCGTGTGCTTCCGGTTGCGGTAGAGGTGCTCAGTGGCCTGTGGTGCAACAAGGCCAACATGGGTGCAGTCTATTGCACCAACGACGTGGGGGATCCGTCCAAGGGCATAGAAAGCACCCTTCACTGCCGCCAATTCACGAGCCCTGGGGAATCGGATGTATCTGTTCCTGTACAGCATCATGGCTGACAGTACATCCCTGAGCACCATGCTGAACATGGGTTGGGACATCCCACCTCCACTGCCCACTGTGTGTTGGAATGACCCAGTGGCGAAGAAATGCAGTGCAGCCATCACCTTAGCCGTGGGGGTGAATGCTGTTGGATACACCCTGCGAGGACGGAGGTGGGGTTCCAACAAGGCACATAGACGATGCAGGGTGGGTCGGTCCAGACGATATTTGCGGATGACCTCCACATCCACCATGTCTGACAGCAATTGGTAGGGGCGATGAATGTTTGGTCTCCGCCTAGGAAAGATGGAAGTGGACACATGTCAAAGCAACACGCCACATGGCATATTCACATACACAAAACATAAATGACTGAGCAGGCAATTGAATAACAGAACAGCTGACAAGTAGGGACAGCACAGCCACAATACACTTACACAGGTCCCCTACCAATAGCAATGGGCAGTGACACACCCCATTGCTATGAGCATGCACATGGGGATCTAGGCCTCAATCACTTGTAAGGCATGCTGATGGTAACAGACTGCATATTCGGCAAGCGGCAACACCACGGCAACATGACTTAGCTGCTGTGCATCACACTGCTTCCGAGGCTGGGTGTGTAGGGCACACACCAACAACGCTATGGACACAGGCTGAGCGGCCAAAACAAGTGGGACCTGTGGCACGAGGGGATATGAGACAGTCATTGATGTCACTACTGCACCCTATGTACAGCACTGTACGGATCACACCTCCAGAAACATTGACAGGTGTACACATTGACAGCCCCATGCCAACACGGCTGTGTGCTTGCAATTACACATCACAAGTGACACGTAACATTGCACGTGCCAAGTGGCAGATGTACATAGTGAAAGATGGCATGTGTGTGCATATGCATATCCCATGCTCCCATGCCAATGTGTACATGATGATGTGCCAACAGACATGTGGAGGCTGAGCACTGGCCGTCCCTGCCTATGCACACAGCATGTTGTGGCCCTGTCCATTGTGGACCTGCACCCACACGCAAATCATGGCCACACCTGCAGATGCATTGCGCACATTATACTGTGTGGTGCACATGGCATCAGCGGACTGTACCCGCCATGGGCCAGGCCCTTACGGCCAACTCCAATGACCCTCGCGGTTGCACCCTGCGTGTTCCACTATGGAGGTAGGCGTCCAGGGCCAGCTGGGAGCAGGCCAACGTCTGCAATTGAAGCTGCCAGACATGGTACACGAATTGCAGCAGCTTGTACCCACTGAAACTGCCCCAGGGGGTTATATGTGTGTGTGAGTGGGACAGGCATAACCACAGCTACCTGGCACTGCAGCCTGGCACCCCTCGACAACACCTGCTGCTGCCACCACTCCACCTACACGTGGATGACGCTGAGGACATGTCCAGGTCCACTCACCAGCGAGGAGCTGGAGATCCTGGATTCCGAGCTCCACGCACACTGCACATGGCTATTCCTTGCGAAAGTTGTGTGTGAGAGACAACTGCAGTGTGTGTGGGAGTGCATGTGGGGGACACACATGTCGTTGCTCCGCAGCACTATGAGTCAGAGCCTGTGGTGTTCAAACATGCACTGCTCACCATGCTGACTGCAGGTGGCATGGGTATGTGAGCTCTCGGGCGCTTTGACCTGTCTGTCCCTCCCGAGTGGTGGTACATGGCAACTTCATGTCAGACATCCAGTGACACAGACAATTGGCAATGCAGGTCTCAGTGCACTTGTTGGTCGTGTGGAAGTCAGGCTGGGGCCATGCTGCCCTTCTCAGTCCCAGCAGGCCTGGCCTGCACATTGACTGCACAATGCCAGTAGGTGCCGACACAGACTGCCTAGTGGGTTACATGTGTCTCCTGTTCAGGACCCTCTGGATGAGCGCTAACTCAGTCCTGTCGATTGGACACACCGTGCCTCGTGATAGGGATGTGTGTGTGAGATAGTGGCACTGCATGTGACCTCCGTTGCGGGGTGGGCCATGCACAGGGCGAGTACGTTGATGGTTGCGCAGTGTTGGTCACAGTGGGTACACCCGCACAGATGTGTTGCCTTGTGATATTTTTCTAGGTCCGCCTGACAATGGACAGTAGATGTGGGCAGACTACACATTGCTCGATGTGCTGTCTATATGCATGTGCCTTCACACCAGGCACAACTGCCCCTGCACATGTGACCCCTGCTGCACTCAGTGCTGGGTCTGTTGAGCTGATGCACCATCTGTGCGTGGGGCAGACAGCTCTGCTCACTTCCGTCATTGCCCATGACATCACTTTGCCGCAGGTGACATGGATCATGGAGGGCCCACATGTACGCGTGGGTGGACTACACAAGACTGTCCAATGGTTGTCACCCCCAGTCAGTGCTTCGAATGGGTAGAATGTGGTGCTGGTACTCATTTTAATGTGTCGAGTGGGCGGGGCTGGGTGCGGGGCTACATGCAAGACATGGGAAGTTCATCGGCTGATCTACTAGTTGCAATACACACGAGACACGTCTTTTCCGACCACATCAGGGTCATTCCTTAAACTGGCTGAAAATCAAACAGTCATCTTTTGCACTGTCCTCATGGCCTCCCCTCGCTCACCCCAATATGCGTTTGCACCTGAGCAGCTAGCGCATGCACAAGCAGCTCCAAGCTCGCCCCAGAGAGGCCAAGGAGTGTATGTGTGGGTCCAGTTGAACAAGTGGTCTGTCTCACGGTATAATAAGTGGCGGGACGCCGTCCACCTGCGTGGTGCCCCGACTCGAGACACGGGCAACATTGACAATGCATGACAGGCTCCGCAGTCCGGATACACCACCTGCAACACACAGAGGCTGTAGCTGCCCTAGCGGGCCAGGCCGCGTCCAACTGGAGCTCATGGCCCCACACATTCACTCTTTGGCCTCTCTGGGGCGAGCTTGGAGCTGCTTGTGCACGCGCTGGCTTCTCTGTTGCAATGGCATGTAACGTGTGTGGGTGTATTGGCAATGGGTGGGATGGTGCGAGCCACCTTCCGTGACGTCACTCCTGCTTGTGATGTGTGCGTCCCCCCACTACTTCCATTTGACTTGTGCCATACTACACATTGAGGATGTGTTGCCTGCGTGATGTGACCAGGAGGAGCGCGCCATGACCTCTCACCCACCATGCTCCACTGCCATCCCGTGCCCTGGATTGCCTGTGCAAGTGGACAATGTTGGGGATACACCAGGTCGACAGGGGATGTGAGTGCCTTGGCAAGGGCCTGGCGGACGCACAGCAGTATCCAGCATGTCCACGGAGGGTGGGCTGACGTCTACACCTGATGCAGCATTGATCGTGTGCCCGCCTGTTGTGCACACACGAGTTCACATTCATCCCCAGACAGGTGGTCTTTACAAATTCCGAGGAGAGCGGCAATGTACTGTTCCTGAATCCTCCCAACACAGCGTGTTTCAACATTGCATGTGCGCACCTACCCGTCACACCCACCCACCTGAGCCATGCGTAACTCCCGCTTCACATGACACACGTGTGTCTTCCACAGTTGTGCTACTCATTTGCGTTGACATCCAATGACAGTGGACTACATGGTCATCTCACGACTGCCGTGTACTTCACACACTCTCATCCTCTCTCATTCGGACTTGTGAAATGAATCAGCAGAGACACATTTTTGCTTCAAGCCATGTATTGGGACTTATGTCCTCTGTGATGCAGTATAGTGGACACTACTGGCAGCGAAATGCATGTGGAGGATATACTCAGCATGTGTACACATAGCATAGGGTGTAGGGGTACATGTGATTAGTTGTTGACTGTGGGATGTGGGCTTCAGAGTTACAACTGCTTAGCCGTTGCTGTGCTAATGTACATTTGCTAATTACTGTGGTGCTGCTGACTTTGACACAGACAGTATACATTTAGCCTACCAGTCCGCTTGTCATCATGGGCACAGTGCATCTCAGTTCCATGTTACAGGTTTGCTGCTATAGTTACTCATACACACGTGCGTGGAGGTGACATCAGGGCATGGGCTTACGTGCATGCAACGGCGTCCCACTTGTTGTTGCGATGTGGTGGGTACTGGCCATGTCACAGTCACTGGGCTCATGTTGTTGGTGGATGCACTTGGTGTCCATGCAAAGGTCCTGGCACGGACGTTCAGAGGGAGGTGAGGTGACAGCTCTCACATACTACAGCAGGACGATTACTGTCCACTGACCGGTGCATATGTTCATGGGCGCAGGATCCATATCATGGCATGGTTGTACGTGCAGTTCTGTCCATGTGGTTGCCATACACAATTCCCATGCCTCTGCCTCCCCCTGTTCATGCAGAGTTACTGGATGTGATGAGGAACAGAGTGCATGTCCCGAAAATATCCGATGTCATGGCAGTGTAGTTGATGGTGTGGTGTCAGTTGCAGGTTGTATGGTATAGTTGTTGTACTGGTAACTGCCTAGTCCGTGCGGAAGCCAAGCATGGGTACGGTGTGGGACATGATTGTTCAATTGGGGGTATAGCGTCGGGGCCCAACGAATTGACAGGTTGTCAGGTATGCGATACCTTCCAGCAGGGCTTCCATGGCATTGGTGGTAAACATGGATGCCATCCAATGTAGCGGATGGTGGCTGTCAAGGTGTTGGTCGTAAGTTGTCCCTTGTAGGAGCATGATGGGACATGTTGGATGACATTCGATGTAACTGTGATCCATAATCCGTCGTGTGGAGGCACAGTGGTCCCATTGCAGTGTGGGTCCGATAGCAGCCACATACGCCATGCCCCCATAGGCTGAACAGACCCTGTCGTGGACGTCCAGGGGGTTGAATAGTTGTAGCAGGTCCGCCCTTGGACATGCCGGGTTGGAGAGACATATATCCACAGGATAGTGGAAGGGACACCTCCGACAGTAGAAGACGGGGATGACGCAGCTGAACAATGCGATGCGGTAAGTTAGTCGGTAACTTACGTTCAGCAAGGCCAGATTTTCACATCCCAATATCTGTATCAGGTTATGTTTGTACAGCTTCATCTGTCCGGCGTAGTTGGGTAGGTGTGGTGCAAGTGCCATTTTGCTGCAGGGCGATGTGATGGCGTGCTCCGGCTGTCTGTGCAGTCTGCACTGTGCAACCTCCGACGTTGCTGGGAATTCTGTAATGGTCGTAGGGAGGCAGGACTTGTGTTATGTTGGCTTGTGCGGAGGACACGGGCCCTCATCCCACATGCTTCTCTGAATGGTCAAGGTCACTGGTGTCTGACTCCTTCCAGATAACTTGCATGCGAACCACATGGGGAGTGTTATCATTTCTTTTTTCCGTTCTGAATGTTCTTTGGTGTTATGCGCTATCTGCCCTGTGGCCGCTTCCCTCTGCATGCCTGTGTTGGTTTTTTTGGGACATTGACTGTTTTCTCCGGCTTGTTTAGTCGGGATGTGGTTTCAGAGTGGGAATGGAAGGTCATTCAGTGCTGTCTCCTCTCCCGTGTGTGGGCGTCAGGCTGCGTTTCCGCTATTCGTTGGGCCTTGTGTGTGGGTGTTATAATTGGACCCACCTGTTGTCGGTCCCCGGGATCTTTAATGTTACGTATTGCATGTCTTGGTATTGGGTGCAGGGTGATATCGGTGTTTCTGTGTGGTACTGGCGTGCCTTTTGCCGACGGGGTCCAGATTCTGCTCGGTGATGTTGCCGCCGCTGTGTGCTTCGCTGTGTTTTGCACACAGGGGTGTGTCCTAATTTGCAGTGACATCACTGACATGTTCGGGTCACTTGTGTGTCGTCAGGTTGGCAACAGTGATTTGCCGGTTGGGGACATGACTGTGGCAGGGCTGTCACGTGACATGTGCGTTCTGGGTGGGGCTGGTGTGTGTGGTGTTTGGTTGTGACCCTGTGTAATTTGTGTGCGGCGCATACATGGCGCTGCCGTTGGCCTCTGTGTTGTGCGCATGTGTGGGTGCAGTGGTGGATGTCGTGTCCACGCAGGGGTGTCGGGGGGCCATATACAGTTTTCCCGCCCTTGCAGTGTGTGCGGTGTTTGCGTGCCCTTGTTGTGTGTCTGCCTACCTGCGTCTCCGCGGTGCGTTGACTCCTAGGTTCTGTATCAGGTAGAGCATGGGGAGGGCCTGCAGTGCTGGATTCATGCTCGGGGGTCCGCCTCTTGCTATCCGTACTGTGCGTTCGGGTTTCCGCCTTGCTTTCACGTGCGGTGTCTCTTAGCCGGGGGAGCTGTTTGGTTGTGGCATCGTAATTTGTACGCCGGGCGGTACGTGATTTCGTCGGGCGGTGTGTCTCCATTGGGCCGCGCCGCTACGTGAACGGGCGCACTTTGATGGCGGACGGCGTCGCTGGCTTACGGGCGGTGTTAGGCTGTCTTTTCACATCCTAATTGGGCGGGCGTGTGGGCTGCGGCGGGCGGACGGTAACTGGTGGTTTTTGCATCCGCCAGCACGGCGGTGGTGCTTCCGCCCGCCATCCTAATGGGCCTTCATATTCTCAAAATATATTAACTTTCTATCCTACACTTCAACTAAGTACACAACACATTTCTAAAAATCTTTATTAAAATACTATTATTTGCACGTTACATAATTAAATATTAGTTAAAATATTTATAATAATTATTTATTCCTTAAATAATTATAGTGAAGTACCACTCCACCATTTATCTATAAACAATTAAAGATCCGCCAGCAATTATATAAATTAAAAAATCATTATTTCCATAATTTTCATAATTAAATCTCAAGTAAACAATTGTTAATAATTAACTAATAATTAATTAATATTTAAAACTTCCCATCACCCATCTACTGCTACAAATTCAACAACTCACACCTAATATATAATTTAAATAATTATGTATTCACATATTTAACATAATTATTTATAATTTCTATAAATATTATAAATTTACTTTATTTATTACTTAGTATAATTAATTTCCTACACACCTTTACACATACAAAAACAACACGCAAAAACAGTAAAAACATTTAATATATTTCACAATTTACATAATTAATTATCATTTAAATAATTAATATAATTTAAAATTAAATTAACAAAAATACAATTATTAGATATATCTAATTTAATTACTTCCCACCCTAAATCCCTACAGAACACACTACTCGCACCTAAACCTGAATTTAAAAAAATGATTGTACAATTACCATAATTAATTATCTATTAAATATTAATATAAAATGAATGACTAATTAATTAAAAATAATTTACTTCCCACCCTATACGCCTACCAAACACATAACCCCCACCTAAAACGAAATTTAAACAAATAAATATACAATTAACATAATTAATTATCAAGTACATAAAAATTATGAATTAACAATTAATAATTAATTAATTATAATTCAATCAATCAATCAGGGTTCTATAAACGCGCTACTCACCCGGCGGCGGTCTCAAGGCACTGGTGGGGGCGGGGGGCAGTTCTGGGTCAGCCGAAGAGTCAGGTCTTGAGGTTCTTCCGGAAGGTGTGCAGGGTGGGGGAGCATCTGATGTTGACTGGGAGTTCGTTCCAGGCTTTGGCTGCGACGTAGGAGAAGGCCCTTCCCCCAGCTCTGATTCTGCGGATGCATGGGGTCGTAGCTAGGGCGAGGTCGGGGAGTGGAGGTTTCTTTTGGGTGCGTGGAAAGAGATTCTTTCGTTGAGGTATTTGGGTTCGATGTCATGGAGGGATTTGTAGGCGTGGGTGAGTAGTTTGACGGGTCTGGCTGCGGTGTTCTGGATGGTCTGGAGTTTTTGTAGGAGGGATTTGTTGATTCCCACGTGGAGGGCGTTTCCGTATTCCAATCTGCTGGTGATGAGTGCATGGGTGACTTTTTTTCTGGCTTCGGGTGGGATCCCCTTGAAGGTCTTGCAGAGGATGCGGAGGGAGTTGAAGCATGTGGATGCGACGGCGTTGACCTGGTGGGTCACGGTGAGGGAGGAGTCCAGAATGATGCTGAAGTTCCGGGCGTGGTCCGTCAGGGTGGGTGGACTTCCGAGGGTGGCGGGCCACCAGGTGCTGTCCCACGCTGAGGGGGAGGGTCCAAGGATGAGGACCTCTGTCTTCTCTGAGTTCAGTTTTAGGCAGCTGTCGCTCATCCAGGCTGCAACGTCTTTCATTCCTTCTTGGAAGCTGAGCCTGGTGTCTTCAGGGTTCTTCGTGAGGAAGAGGATGAGCTGAGTGTCGTCGGTGTATGATACTATGCTGAGCCCATGCTGTCTGACAATGGCGGCTAGGGGGGCCATGTAGATGTTGAAGAGCATGGGGCTGAGCGATGATCCTTGGGGTACTCCGCAGTTGATCTCTGTGGGTTCGGAGAGGAAGGGAGGGAGTCTGATCCGTTGGGTTCCTCCGGTGAGGAAGGAGCGGATCCAATCAAGGGCAGGTCCTTGAATGCCGGTGTTGTGGAGTCTGGTTGCAAGGGTGCGGTGGAAGACAGTGTCGAAGGCGGCAGAGAGGTCTAGCAGGATGAGGGCCGCGGTGTGTCCTTGGTCGAGTAGCATGCGGATGTCGTCGGTGGCGGCGAGGAGGGCAGTCTCTGTGCTGTTGATGCTGCGGAATCCGGACTGAGAGGAGTCGAGAATGGTGTTCTCTTTGATGTAGGTGGTCAGTTGTGTGTTGATGAATTTCACTGTGACTTTGACTGCCAAGGGAAGGAGAGAGATGGGCTGGTAGTTTTTCAGGTCTGTCGAGTCGGCCGAGGGTTTCTTGAGGAGGGTCTTGACCTCAGCCCGCTTCCAGTTGTCGGGGAAGATGCTGGATTTGAAAGCGGTGTTGATGGTGCGGCGTAGTTCGGGCACGATGGCGGCGGCGGCTCTGTGGAAGATGTGGGGCAGGCACGGGTCCGTGGGGGGGCTCCTGAGTGTGTGCTTCTCATGGTCACTGTGGTGTTTTATGTGGTGACCGGTGTCCAGGGGGTGATGGTGGGCTGGCTGTTGTTGCTGGAGGGGCATGTGGTTTTTGGAGTCTGTTCGTTGAAGTTCTCATAGAGGGCCTTGATATTTAGGTGGAAGAAGGAGCCGAGTTTGTTGCTGAGGAAGGTGTGATGTCTGTGGCTTCGCTGGGGGGTTTGGTGAACTGCTGGATGATGTTGAAGAGTTCCTTTGCGTTTTTGGCATTGGTGAGGATTTTATTCCTAATGAAGGTCCTTTTGGTGATTCTTATGAGTTGGTGGTATTCTGTAGTGGCGGGTTTGTAGGTGGACTGGTCTTCAGTTGTTTTGCTGTTTCTCCATCGTTTCTTGAGCCGTCTGCAAGCATGTCTAGCTTCTTGGAGGTCGGTGGTGAACCAGGCAGCCTTCAGAGGGCGTTGTCTGTCGGGGCTGCAGAGGGGAGCAAGCTTGTCTGCGCAACTGGAGATCCAGTGGTGTAGTTCCGTGGCTGCAGAGTTGGCGTCGGTCGTGGCAGGGGGGTCGTGGATGAGGGTAGAATTGAGGTCCGCGTCTGTGACCTTGCTCCAGTTTCTTTGTGGCAGGCGTAGGGCGGGTTTGTGTGTGGTGGAGGTGATGAAAGAGAAATGTACGCAGTGGTGGTCAGTCCAGAGGGGCTGCGAGGTGTAGCTGAAGTGAATGTTGGTTCCTCCTGCGAAGATGGGGTCGAGGATGTGTCCGGTCTAGTGGGTGGCGGTGGTGATGAGCTGCTCCAGTCCGATGTTGGCGAGGTTGTCCAGGAGGGCAGTAGAGTCAGGGTTGCTGCGGTTGTTGAGGTGGAAGTTCAGGTCTCTGATGAGTATGTAGTCCGTGGAGGGGATGGCGTGGGGTGCGATGAGGTCGACAATGGTGGTGGTGAAAGAAGCGCGGGGCCCGGGGGGTCTGTAGGCAAGGGTGCAGCAGAGCGTGGTTCTGGGGTTGGTCCGGATCTGGAAGTGGAGGTATTCGGTGTTGGTGAGGGGGTCGCTCGTGCTGGAGGTGGAGATTCGGAGGGAGCTCTCGTGTGCGATGGCGAGTCCTCCTCCAGGGTGGTGGAGGCGTTCTTTCCTCTGGATCTTGTAGCCATCGGG
Organism: Calotriton arnoldi; assembly: GCA_963921515.1. Taxonomy (NCBI): domain Eukaryota; kingdom Metazoa; phylum Chordata; class Amphibia; order Caudata; family Salamandridae; genus Calotriton; species Calotriton arnoldi. The sequence continues at coordinate 238,738 of CAWUFW010012109.1, forward strand.
GATGGTGGTGGCGATGTCAGGGGCAGAGGCGGCGTTAGTCTTGGTTTCAGTGAGGAAGGCGACGTCTGGCGAGAGGGTGTCGAGGAGGTCCCAGATCTCTATGGCGTGTCTGTGCAGGGAGCGCACGTTGAGGAGGATGCAATTCAGGGCTTTGTTGGTGAAGGCGTCCGGCGTTGGTGCGGAGGTCGAAGGAGTATCGGCAGGAGAATTGGCTGTGGGTGGTGTTCGGTGACAACAGCTGGCAGTTTCTGTTTCTACTGGGGTTGAGTGCGAGGAGGACAGCTGGGTTGTAGCGGTGGATGGCTGAAGATCCAGGGTCCCTGGCGCCGGTCGCGGTCGGGGTCGGGTCACGGACGGGCGCAGACGGGCTTGCCTTTGGCGCGCCCACTGCATGCGTCCGCCATTAAGTAGGAAAGGGGGGAGGGACTCGCAGCTGGGACGTGGGAGCGGGAGATCGGCAGGGGGGAGGGGCCACGTGGGTCAGCAGCGGCGAGGAGGGAAACGGGCGGGAACAGGCAAAAAACAGGACAAGATCCGGTGGCAAGACAAAATAGAAAACAGGCACAGTTACAATAAAATACAATACAAAGCAAGACAAAAATAGAACAGAGGCACAGTTACAATACAGTACAAGCAGTTACAGTTCAATTACAGTATAATAAAAAAAAGGAACCAGGACAGACACAGAGACCGAGAGGAACGGGCACCATGCAGTGCAGGAGGGCCTCGAACCTAACTGAACACAGCAGAGCACGGGCAGTGACACTTACCAGCGGGGCTGCAGGGGGAGAGAGCAGGTCCCTGACCAAGGTCAGAGGTCTTGCTCGAGCTCCCTCGCAGCGGCTGCCATTAAGTAGGGACAGGAGGAGGGACTCACAGCTGGGAGGCGGGAGCGGGAGATCAGCAGGGGGGAGGGGCCATGGGGGCAGCAGCGGCGGGGAGGGAAACGGGCGGGAACTGGCAAAAAACAGGACAAGGTCCTGGGGCAAGACAAAATAGAAAACAGGCACAGTTATAATAAAATACAATACAAAGCAAGACAAAAATAGAACAGAGGCACAGTTACAATACAGTGCAAGCAGTTACAGTGCAATTGGAGTACAATAAAAAAAAGGAACCAGGACAGATACAGAGACAGAGCGGAACGTGCACCATGCAGTGGGGGAGGGCCTTGAATCTAACTGAACACAGCGCAGCACAGCACAGCACGGACAGCAGCACTTACCAGCGGGGCTGCAGGGGGAGAGAGCAGGTCCCTGACCAATTTACCTCTCACCTTATTCCTCTACAAAACACACAACCCACACCTACAACTTAATTATAATAAACAAATCATTTATACAATTAACATATTTAATTATCATTGAAATAATTACATTTTAAAACATTTTAATTAATATTTATTTATAATTAATTTATCTCCCACCCTATACCCCTACAAAACACATTACCAACACCTGAAACTTAATTAAAAAAATAAAATAACATAATTAATTACCAATTAAATAATGAATATTAATTAAAAAATAATTCTTAATTAATTATAATTAATTAACGTCCCACCCTATACCCTTACAAAGCACACAACCCACACCTAAAACTTAATAAAAAAAAAAAATAATTATACAATTAACATAACTATTAATCAATTAACTACAAAATATTAATTAAAACTAAAATATAAATAAATTATAATTAAATTACATCCCACCCAGTACCCCTATAAACCCCCCAAACCGCTACGGTATTAAAAATGAAATAAAAAATTATAAAATTAAATTTCCAAACTACTAACAATTAAATGACAATATTAAACAAACCATTAACAATATGTATACATACACTTTAAAACATATACAATTAAAATCCATACTAAAATACATTAAAATAATCCAAAAACAATATTAACAACTATATTTTAGCAAACTATATTAATGCTTATAATATATCTATAAACTATATTAATGACTTTGATATTTTTAACCTTGATATTACTTACCTAAAATTGATATTTTTGGCACCGGTATTCTTGAACATGATATTTCTATATCATGATATTTAAGACTCAATATTTTTGTAGGACGGTATTTTTTTGCGATATTCTATCTGAATACCACATTGGGCTCGATTACGATGTTGGGCGGAAAGCCTCAGACCAGCTGTCGGAGGCTTTCCACCCGACATAGTAGGTTTCAGTCTGACCATCGTATTAGGATGACGGCGGTCAGCCTTAAACCTCCGGGGGGATTCCGGTGCACTTCCAACGGGCTCAAGGAGCCTGTCGGAAAGTCGGAAGCCACCATAATCCCCGGAGGAGCAAGACTCGCCTCCGCCATCGGGATTATGATGCCTTTCCGACATGGAAAGGCTGTTGGAAAGTGTTTTTGGGGGCCCGTAGCTGGGCCCCCTTCCCCTCTGGCCCTCCGCTATTGGGCCTGCCACACAGTGCTGGGTTGTTTGAAAACAACCATTTCCCAATGGCAGCTTGTGCTGCGTGCCTTTTCTGCCCACCGCCCAAGCTGCCATTGGGATATGGATGTTTCGGACCACCCATAGGGCGGTCGCATCCAAAGATGTTGGTGGGAACCGCCGACCTATGGTCGGTTGGTTCCAGACTGCAACGGTGTCCATCCGACATCGTAATTAGGCCCATTGTTTTTTTCAGGACAAGAGGAACCCCGTATTATGGCAATTGTCCCTCTATACCTAACAAAAAATAATCCCCTATCACTTCTTGACTAATGGTAAGGAATGGTTGTGTATATATGTTTTCTAATGGTATAGACAAATATAATTTACTGCTTCAGAGTCCATGAAATGTGAAATTAAAATGTGTAAACTTCAGCAGAGCAGCGCAATTCTCAACACCCAGAAGTTATTGTGAAGTCACATTCTCTGTATCGCTTTGAAGAAATTGGCTAATTTTTGTTTATTCATCAACCACAGACAAACAAGTGGACAAGTGGCTGATGTAAGGAATTATACAAACAAGGGGAGTTCAGGACAAAACTGAAACAACACAAAACAAAACAATGCGTCCTTCTTCAATCTGTGCTTCGACGACGTTTCGACCATTGTGAAAATACACGGTCATCATCAGGGCAAGAAAATAATTAACTGAGCATCCATGAAATTTGCATAAAACATCTATCCCTGAAGGGAATCCGGCCCGAAATAAATTCGCAACTTAAGGAGAGTGCAGCAAGAGTTTGGAAGCGGAATAGAATTGATTAAAAGTTGATAAAAGAATTGTAGCACGTGATCAACTAAGTGATTATACATCTACCCATGGCTCAACGCACATATGTGGCCGAGATTGAAGAAGGACGCATTGTTTTGTTTTGTGTTGTTTCAGTTTTGTCCTGAACTCCCCTTGTTTGTATAATTCCTTTCATCAGCCACTTGTCTGGTTATGCACTGTATTGTTTATTATTTTTTCTTTGTTACCAGTGTATTGTTTTGAGCGCCACTGTCTTGTATGTTTTAATATTTAATGAACTGAATAAATTTGTCATACATTTATAATCATTTGTACATAGGCTTCAACCCTTTTTTCTTTTTCTCTTTTCTCTTTCTTCTTTGTACTGATGTTTTTAGATGGTAAATTTGGTTGTTTGTAATCATGTTTGTTGTATGTATTGATATCTTGAACCTTTGTTAGGATTCAGTAATAACCTAAGATGAGCCTGGCAGGCTTACCAAATTCTTTTTATGCAAACTCTCTCTATTATATCCTATTTACGTTTGGAACCCAAATACAGGATTTATGCTCTGGGGTTGTATTATTGCTGAGTATGCTGTCAGAACTGATCTTGTAGAGGGGCCACCAAAATCTGTAATAAACTTCGTCAAATTCGACACAGCGGTTCAGGCTTTCACCTTTGTGGCCTTAATGTGATATCTACAATTCTATCTTTTGTGGAACCACATACCTAGGTACTTATAGGAATCTTCTTCCTCCACTTTACTAGGCCCTTTAAACCACAAACAATGCACTCTTTTCTTACCAAACACCATAATTGTATTCTTATCTATATTAATATGTATTTCTTGCTGGAACAATGATCAAAAGAAATGTTAGGTTTTCATTGAAGTATGATGTTGTTGGTGTCCTTCACAACTAAGGGCCCGATTTGGATGTCAGGCGGAGAGCCTCCGACCAGCGGTCGGAAGCTCTCCACCGACATCCTAAGGTTTCTCTCTGACCGCCGTATTTTGATTTCAGCGGTCAGAAGGAAACCATCAGGGATATTCCACTCCTCTTCCGACGGGCTCTGTGAGACCATCAGAACAGTTGCGGAATAGCAATCTCTTCAATGACGGCGGAGCCAGGCTCGGCTCCGCCGTCAGGATTTTGATGTCAGTTTCCAACAGACAATCCATGTCGGCCTTTTCCGACATGGATTGGCTGTCGGAAACCAACTTTAGGGGCCCATAGCAGGGTCTCCTACCCCCCCCCGGCCCTCCGCATTTGGGCCTGGGGGGCACCTTAACATCCCTGTACCATGAGGCAGGCACTACATGGTGCCTGTCATACGGTGCAGGTATGTTTTTAAACCTCCATTTCTTCACCGCACAAGCTTTCATTGGGAAATGGAGGTTTGCAACTGCTCTATGGGCGGTCGCATCGTTAGAGAGTGGTCGGAACCGCCGACCTAAGGTTGGGCTGTTCCTTTTCCGCAACTGTGTCGGGTGGACGTAAGTCCGGTCGACATCGTAATCAGGCCCTAAATCATCTTCATGTAGCAGACAGGAAACAAGGCTTCAACCCAGCCCCATCTTTGGTGAAAAAGAGGCCATATTATCGAGGGCTGTGGGAAGATTTTACAGAAAAAGTGCCTACAAAATTGGGGCTAACACACAGCCTTGTCTCAATCCATTTTTATTTGAAATTCTCCTATAAAGAGACCCTTCACAGGCCCATATCACTCTTGGCCAAAAATGTCAATGTAGTTCCCTCACAATTATGAGCAGCCCAGCAGGAAATACCTGAGCATGCAAACTATCTCACAATATTTGAAGATTTACTAAGTCGAATGCTGCTCGGAAGTCGACAAACCAACAAAATAATTTACCTCTAACAACTTCCAAGTTAATGCCCAAAGACTGAAACAATGGTCTGGGGTAGAATACTCTTCCCTATAGCTTCATACTCCTTTGTGATTACATTGTTTTCCTCAGAGCATTCCCTCATCTCCCTGAAAAATATTTTAGCAAAGACTTTGGTCCTGTATCCAAAAAACTTCATCTTTTTTAAAAATCGGTTTTATAATAGCCTCTTTCCAGCTAGCTGGGAATGGGCTGTCCATAGGAATGCACTAGTACACCATAGATTGTAGACTAGCCCAACAATCTATACTGCATTTTATCATGAATGCTGGGTGGTTTTCAGGGCCTGCTGTTCTTGTTAATTTTAGGGAAGATATTGTAGTTTTCACTGCTATAAAGAAGTATAAGACAAGGATTCCACCATTACTTTGGATTCCACGTATCCCACTATTGAACTGCAATACCAATTAGGACAATGAGATTATTGCTTCTCAAATTTGGCATAGGTCGTAACCCTTTCTTTGTGTATCCAGGGGCAATTAGGAAAATACAGGAAAATGGAGGGAAACAGTTTTGCGGGTTACCTTTTAAGTGTAATATTGAACATGTTCTGCTAGACTGTTTATTTGCGCAGCATGTAAGAGGAAGGATTTTCAAGTCTGTTTTAGTGAAGCAATTCAATTACTTTTTAGAATGCAGACTTTGAATGCAACATGTGCAGTGGATACATTTTTAACTGCTAATAACAGAAAAGAGATATAGGCAATTTTATGAGAATTTAGTTAATACATTTATCCTTTTAGAAAGCATTTTATTATATATTATTATTAGGTAGGTCCTTGCAGTAGTGAAAAACAATTTTAAGAGTTTTTCACTACCAGGACATGAGACATGTTTCAAAGGGCTACTTAGGTGGTTGGCACAATCAGTCCTCAAGGCCACTAGTAGCATTGAATTTACAGGCACATATAGTGCCACTTTACTAGGGACTCACCAACAAACCTGCAGTTCCCAGAACCAACTTCCACAGCGGGATGAAGGCTGTGGCCAACTGGATGAAAGACAGCTGCCTCAAGCTCAACTCGGACAAGACCGAAGTACTCATCGTAGGATCCACCCCTCCCCCCCAGCCTGGGATGACTCCTGGTGGCCCGCCGCACTCGGAACCTCCCCCCCAACCTCACAGACCACGCACACAACCTCAGCATCATACTGGACTTACCCCTCAGCGCCTTGAGACCTCACGGGTGAGTAGCCGCGCTTTACAAATCCCTGATTGATTGAGTGATTGACTTACAAGTAAATTAAATATGACAATTGGGGATAAGCCTTTTAAGGAGTGAGCACTTGCACTTTAGCCCTGGTTAGCAGTGGTAAAGTGCAGAGTCTTAGGGCAAGCAAAAACGAGATCAGCAAAAGTAGAAGAGGAAGGCAAAAGGTTGGGGGTAAGACCCCCCAAAGTCTGACAGGTCTAACAACAGTTAACCAATTAAATTATGAGAGGAACAAACACTGATGACCCTTTTTGCAAGAAGGAGACCAGGCACAGATACTCTGGGGAACCCAATTGAATACCTTTCAAGATGGACAGGATTCATTTTGCTCTCCTAGTTGAAAGGAGGCCCAACTTGTACTTGATGTTGCAGCGGGATCTACAAAAATGTTAGTATCTAGCATGTCTTTTAATAATTTATATCTTACATCTCTTACCTTAATGCCATCATAAATGTTATTGATTTTAATGAAGAAGTGACAAGCAAGATTCCTGGGAGGGCTTCAAAGAGCCAGAGATGCAATTAGGCTGAATAAAACATCTTAATGTGCTAAAACGTTCAGTAGTGGGATCCTAAAATAAGATTACTCAAATAACTGGAATTGGCTGAAACATTTTCTTTCTTGTAACTCTTTAACCGTTGCTTATAGATAGTTGTATCACCATACTTAGAGGTGGGTCTCTACTTTCTTTCGGCTTGCCTCACCCAGAGTCTTGCTTCCTTCAAAGAGTCAGAAACCTTCAAAACTTTAGAAATAATTCTCTAAGACAGTTAAGAATGTTTTCCTATGCCTCTGACAAACTATTAGAGTTGGATATCACTCTTAAGAAATCATAGAAACTTCTCAATAAACCTTCAAAAATACATTTCTTCCAAACAAACAACTGACCTGATCTCTGGGCAGTGGTAAGAGGTGATTCCCATTCTAAGTGAATGAACAAATGTATTAAAGAGTGATCAGTTCACGGTCATAAGAATCAATGCTAATTAAGCAAACAGGAGACGTGATTTGTTCATGAATATGGCCAAGTCAGTGCAGAAAAAATATTCTGCAATAACCCGTATAAAGCCATAACTTCAAGGAACTGAAGAGACTTAAGTTTATTTTTCTCACGCACATGAATATTAATTTCAAAAAGAATTAGAGGGCTTTAATACTTCAGAGATAATTGGCCTGCCATCCATAAATGCATTTTTCAAAATGTTGTCATCTAAATTGGGAGAGAGGGACTCTATTAGCAGGGCCATAGCTAGGAGGCCAGGGTATTTGAGGGCCAGGCCAGCCCACAGGGGTGGCAACTGCGCTAAGGCGGAGGAGCATCGCCCCACTGCTTTGTGGCAGTGAAATAAAGGAAAAATAAAATGATAATAACTTAATGTTATTATCATTTTAATTGTTCCTGCTGCTGCAGTTTTCCAGGGCGGGCAGGGCTGCTCTGATCACAGAGGAGCAGGGGGAGGAGTGGTGGGCCCTCTGTAAGTGCAAATGACTGTTTGGCTGGTCGTCTCGGGTCGGCCAAACAGTCATGCGCACTTTGCATGTTCTCCACCCAGGCTGCATTACAGCCTGGGTTGAGCAAATGCCCAGGCTCCAATTCCCAGGCTGAGCGCCGAACCACGCCACTCAGACCAATCACAATGCTGCATTGCAGCAGTTAGGGGAACATTGGTGCTTCCTGTTCCTGGCTGGGAGAGACACGGTGATGATGGAGGAGAGACGCGGCAAGGAGTCAAGCTTTTTTCTTCTTATTTTTTTTACACCCCTCTACCCCCACCCCCTGCCATCCCCTATCCGTGCCGGCTGCCACTGCCAGCCCATATTAATCTTTGCGCCCCCCAAATGATGAAGGCAGCTGGCACTATATTTAGCAAATCCTCAGTTTAAATTCAATGTAGCTAAACAAACTGCATTCACATTTGAATGCATACAGTCTAATCGGGAAAAAAACATGTTGGAGTTCACAAGGTCAACAAGCAATAAAAATGCCTTTTCCATCTTGTTAGAATTCCTGCATGTTCAAAGACAGTTCAAATGTCACGTTATGCCTTCTGACAAATTGCTGCTTATGTGGAGATGTTCTTTTCTTTTCTTTCTCAGACTGCAAAGTAAGATGATTTTATATAGTGAACTATGTGACAATCCCTCTGGGGCATAGGCAGGGCCACTGGAATTATTCAGCAAGAAAGGCCTAAATTATGCAGCAAGTTTGACTAAATTATACAGCTAGAGAACACAAATATTGCAGCTTAATGTAGCACATTTTGTGATGATATTACTACATTATTTTGTTATTTTTATACTTTAGCACTGTCTGTGCAAAAGTTTCACTTCATTAGTACCAGTTCCACATCCAAATACAGCTATAAGTAACAGAAAGATGGCCAGTCAACCTTCGCGAAGGCCCTTCCCCTGCACGGCAGCACGTGTTGACCATTTTTTGAAACCTTTGATCCGTTTGAGCTAGAAACAATTTTTTTTGTTAAAATCTCCAGATTTTGCAGCATAGGATGGATTCCGTGGCAAATGCGGCAAATTAATAATTATGTGTAAAATGCCTCATCCAAAGAATCCCATAATTCCAGTAGCCCTGAGTACAAGTAGTGAGAAAATAAATACTGTACAATGTCAATTTGTTTCTAATACACAAAAAATGTAAATACCTCTAAGTGAACTGCACATATATTTCAACATATATCATTAGTTATGAAAGCACAAATAAAGCACATTTATGTTTTGTCATTCTGAAGTATGATGGAAACAAAGATTTGAATAGGGTCAAAGCAAGTCTTGGTAATGCACAAACGATAAATATTGTATTGTATTGCAACATTTGTATAGTGCTTTCTACCTCTGTGTGGTACTAAAGCACTTACGTACATGGTCAGCAAGCTACTCTATATAGGATTGTGTTTGGTTGGAAAGACATTGTCTTTGTTTGTGATCCTATGTAGGAAGTGTTTCCATGTTTGTGCTTATTGACCACCAAGGTGCGGTTATAGTGTTATGGGATGCATCTGCAGCAGTGGGGTGGACGATGAGGTGTGAAAGACACAGACGTGAAGTTTATGGTTTTTCAGTATGCTGGCAGCTTTGAACAGCTCTGCAGGTCCATTTATGGTATTTCTTATGATTATAGTCTGATTAGATAGTTACTGCACTGGGTTGTCCAGTCAAAATGTTTGTATGTATTTGTGGGCCTGGGCTGGCAAGGTTGTAGGGGGAGAGAAGTGGAGAGATCTGTTGAGATGTGTATCATTACTATCATCCCATATCTGAGTGTTATTGTGAAATGTAAAGAGGCGGCCATAGTGTACATATATTTTGGACCTGCAGTTCTGGTCTTCATTAAAGTCCTACGATTGACCCGCAATGTGTAACAGATCTCTCCTCAGTTATTCAATGCCTGTTCATTTAGTGTTGGCTGGTTCATTGGCTGCATAGTACTGGTGATAAACAACCCTTGTAGCAGATATATCTTATGTTAATGTAAGAGGGATAATTTACAGTTGGCTGATGACACTGAGTGTTATGGTATTAGAATTAGTGTGAGCCAGAAATGTTATACATCCCGGCTAATCATAGGACAGCCCTCGTTAACCTACCTGGCTATCAAAAGTAGTTTGCTGATAGGGTTGTGTCCAATCTGTGGATTGTAAGCTGAAGATTGAACTTGAGGGTGTGACTGTCTTTCAAGGTTCTGTTGCCGTAATGTATGCTGGTGTAGTTGTTTTGGAAATAACCATGTTTTCAACTTTCCTCAAAAGTGCATGCTTCTGGATGCTTTGAATGCTGGCTGGTGGTGAGTTCCAGAGCTTGGTGGATTGTGGTGAGAAAGTAGTGGATGCTACAGCTTTCTTATGGAAAGGTGGTATGATGATAAGTGGTGCAAGCCTGGAGCACAGTGTCCTGTTTTGTTTGTATTGCTTGAATTTAGCTTGTTGGCATAGTGGTCCTTTTCCTTGGAGGCTATGTGGACAATGCAAAGTGCCTTGAAAATTGCTCTTCTAGCTATAGGTAGCCGGTGGAGTGATTGCAAGACTGGAGTAATGTGTTATCTTGGGATGAGGCGAAGAAGTCTTGCAGCAGCATTTTGGTTGAGTTGTATTTTGAGTATGATGAATCAGGGTGTGCCAAGATATTGGATGTTGACATCGTAAAACTTGGAGATTACAGGTGGGAGGATGGCTTACAGTTTCTGTTGGTATCCAAGGTATGTGATGATGCAACATAGTGTTTTTCTGTGCAGAATGCACTCTGTTTGACATTATTAATGTGTGGTATCAAAAAAGGTCTGTATCCATGATTACCTCTAGGTTTCTGACTTCGCTTGATATTGGTGGAGGGGCTTCATGTTCCTTGGGCCATATGGCGCTAGGCGGGTATTTTTGCCATTGTCCTCTGGTCATAATCTCTATCTTAGCGATATGTAAGTTTACATGGTTATTCCTCATCCATGTGTTTATGGCCCAAAGGCAGCCATCACGTTTTATACTGTAGAGGTCTTCCAGACCATTCATTTTTTGAAAATGTGGGTGTCATCTGTATAGTTGTAACAGATGAAGTTGAATGATGTAATCAGGTTTGGTAAGGGGGTTAGGTAGATGTTGAACACTGGAAGGGATATGATGGGCCCCTGAATGATGCCACAGTATTGTGTGTGAGGAGCTGATGTGAAAGGCAGTGCCAACACTAGTTCAAGGTCACAGCTGAGAGGCCAAGATCTCAATGGGCATTAGCTGTACTCCATCTGACCTTTCAGATATGGTATGTCAAACAATGATTTGCTCTGTGGAAAGATTGCACAACTGTACAGGACATTGAGCTATGTTGTTCTTAAGCCAGCAACTTTCATGACCTTTCCTATTCCTGATACATAAGTTGTCATCACTACTAAGACCTACCACAATTCAGAAACAATGTCCAATCAAGAAACTTGAGCTCACCTTTCCTTATGCTGACTCATGGTTGTGCTCTGCACCTGAGATTAAACCTACTGTGCTCTACCCTCACAATTTCATCCACCGTTACAGTTAGCATATTCTCAGAAATGTGAGGGGATCTGGTACCTCCTTTGGCAGTGGTTTCTATTGTGGAACAACATAGGTCTGTGTTGTCAGTGGTAAATGGTTTGGGGGGTTTGTGAGGACTGTAATGTTGGGGAGTCAGCAGGAGTTTGTAATTGGCAGATGTACATCAGGTGTATTTTGACAGTTTGTCCACTTAGTTTTGATGGACATCCACTCTACTTTTGGCTTTCCCCCATTGCCAACCTCTGTCACAATGATTCCTGCATCACACCATGACAAACAGCTCTAACTATGGCGGATGTTGTTCTGCCACATTAACGTTGATGCACATATGACTGCCAATGGAGGGAGGTTGAAAAGCCAACAGAAGTAAGAAGGATCGTCAATGGACATCACTCTCCTTTGCGGTTGGCAAACATGAAGGACAAAACCCTGAATAAAGAGAATGATCATCCACCATTTTGACAGACAACAATGTTCCGCCATGGCGAATGAACAGCAGCTTGACTGCCAAACACAAAAGGTCCCAAAGGCCTGATTTAGAGATTGTTAGATGGCCTGCCATTCGCCAAGGCAGTTGATGCAATAACTCTGCTTCCCTGTCAGTCTAACACCTGCTGTATTTTAGAGACCTCTGTTGGCTTGGTGGAGATCTCTGTGCTTTCAGAGGAACAGCCACCACTGCTGCTCCTCTGAAGGCATTGAATGTTTGTTGAGCGTTCACCATATTTCATGCGGCTGCTCAGTAAATGTTTTTGTTTTACAGAAAGAAACTCCCAAAAACTAATGATCCTGATATGCTGTGAGTTTTATCCCAGAGTGTGGAGGTCATTATTATTTTTTTCTCTTTGTGACCGGCAGGCTTTTACTGGCAGTCCTTAAGAGAAAAACATATACATCTGACCATCTGCTCAAAAAAGAGCAGACAGTCAAATGTACTCACACTGACTTCTCCCTAGTCCTTTGGACTGTCTGTGTAAGGTTTTCACTGGCGTAACCAGTGGGAACACGTTGGTAAAAATATGACAGATTGCCCGACTTTAAGTAGCGTGGGCAGAACGTTGGTTTGGCGGACAAGGTACTTTGCCAAGTATTTGTCAGAGTACCCTGTCCGCCGAACTCTGAAACAGGCCCTAGGTTTCTTTTTTTGTGATTCTGGCATACTTTGTGTATCTGAGTGACTGCGTCATGGTCCATGTAGCCATTGGCCATCAGCTCTCCTGATTATGGACATCCTTATCATGCCTTGTAACTGTGTTTTGGTGTGAAACCTTGGCAAATTAGGTTTTCGCTTGTTTAAATTGGATTACTTTAATTAGAATGTTAAGCATCCCATTCCCCTCTCTCAGATCAAATCTTTTTGTTTTCTAGATTAAGAATCAAGTTTGGTGTAGACAATCTGTCCATCCTGGTAGAAATCCATATTTATAATTGTTATTTCAGAACTTGTGGTGGTAAATTATATACTGCTCACAGGTTATGAGAACATTCATCAGATTTTGATTTCCCCCTTTCATTGTAAATATCTGAAATAATGAAACTTTAAATATCTTCCCAATCAGGAAATCATTTTTGACAAAAATCAACTCTCCTGCATTGAGAGAGAAACTAAAAGTTCCTTATTCTTATGGGGTTTCGTTGAGCTGCCAGCAGATGGCAACTCAAAGGCCAAGCTTGCAGGTGTAGATAGACGGGCGGAGTTTTTTAGGATTAACACTCCTTTGCCTCAGTGTGGTGAATTTCCCTTTTGTTGTAATGCTGCATACCATAGACATTGTTCCAGAACTGGTGACTGTTGAAGTCTGCAGGAGATCGTGCCTGTTAGTTTCTCAAATGCATGAAGAAAATACATGTAGATTGGGTGGAAACATTTAATTTCAGTGGGAGTGCACACCTTTTGAATACTGTTCATTTCTATGGACAAGTGTAGTGTGCTCTCCAGTTTTCATGGATGAAGTGACCTGCACCTTTGATGAGGCAGAAAGGATTGATGGGCTCTGTGGTTTCCACAGGTAGTGTAGAATGTCTTCAAGAAACATGAAGTGGCCATGTGCTTTCTAGTTTTTTTGGAGGTGAAAAGTGGGCCTGTGAGAGAATCAAAGAGGATATTCAAACCTCTCTGCGTGTGAGTTTAGTGATAGGAATCAACCCTGAGGCAGAGAGAATGAAAAGTGAGTGCCTAGATCTATCTGCAGAATGCACCCTAGCCTGTGTGTCACTTGGGACTTTGGCTATCAGGGCCCTGGTCATTTTGACAGTGATTGTTGAAGATGCTGACCATGCATTTGTGGTTCTAGAACCGCAGATGAAAGTGAGGGGCTGCAGATATCCAGTATGACTGAATCAAAAAAAGCTACTAAGCTAAAAGCCCAATCTCATGGCGTAGCCATCAAGATAGTGAAGGTGAGTGTGGAAAGAAATTTTTATAACGATAAAATCTCCAAGCTGAGAGCATCTTGAATCCATTGGGACCCCCAGAGTATTTTATGTCTGTCCATCCAAGGATAGTATAGTTTCTCCAGATTGGGGGATGTCAGGTTACCTGATTCTTAAGGGAGCATGAGACGCTTACATGACTCCCAGAGGACAATTCATGTGACACACATGGGTTATCCCGCACCTGGATGGGGTTTTCTGACCTTCGCCTCACAGAGATGAACAAGACAGAATCCCAGGCTTGATTCCTTCTCGTGAAAGAGTGCCCAGCATAGATTCTAGATAGTTTCCATTGTGGAGCGTTCAGCCCTCCTGACCCCACTGGTGAAGAGCTGTTTCTCAGCCTCTAGACACGTGTTGGTTTGCAGGACTAATGACTAGCCTGAGACTGTGCCTTTGGGAAACAGGCATCCTGTATATGACACCACTGGCAAAGCAGAAGATGCAAGCCTGTTTTCTGGGATGGAGAGTGCAGTGTGCCTATAAATTACAGAAATATTATGTGGAAGATGTTCAGTGACTTGCCCATGTCATTTGAAAACAAGATGCCCTTGTATGACATTGTACATAATAAAACTGTAATAAAACAGTAGGCAGTGTGCACCTATGTCATGTGACTGTCTCTATCATTGATCCATTTACATTGAAAAGTGTGGTCGCCAGGTACTCTGTGAATCAAACAGGCATGAACTATGCCTCAAATATCCACAAACAAAGAAATGTTGATGGCAGGAATGCTTCCAATATGTCTAACCACAGGCAATTGCTTGGGGTAGCATTCATGCCCATCGTTGAGGTGGTAAGGTGGTATTGCCAGTGTTTAGACTTATTGCAAGCATTCCTCCCATCACCTTTTCTTGTTTGTTACAATGTCCTAAAAGGCCCAGGCTATGTCCAGACGTGGGTCCCATACTCACTGTGCCACTGGAATTAAGCTACACCTGACTAGAGAGACGAACTTGAGGTGAAGCCGGTTTTGTGTTGCTTGCGTTTTGGTTCAGGGAGGATCTGCCCTGGCAGTTCGTGCTGGACTGTTCCTACTGCAGAAGGATCAAGACTGATTTGCATGTGGCTGAGTCCAATCTGAGGTGGCATAGTGGGCAAAAGAATGATGGGATGGAATGCTACCCTGCGCGATTGCCAGTGGTTAGATTTATTGCAAGCCTTCCTTCCATCACCTTTTCTGTATTTGATGTAAAGCCCTAAGTGAACAAGGGTAAGCCCAGATGAAGGTCCTGTGTTCACTATGCCACTGGAACTAAGCTAAACTTGACTGAAGAGCCCCAATCAGGTGAAACCGGTTTTGGATTGCTTGTGTTCTGGTTCATGGAGGACTTGGCAGTTCAGGCTGGAAGTGCTACTATTGGAGCATGGTCAAGACTGATTTGCATATGGCTGGGTCCAAACTAAGCTGGCATGTTGGGCAAAAGAACAATGGATTGGAATGCTACTCTGAACGATTGCCAGTGGTTAAACGTAGTGCAAGCATCCCTCCAATCACCTTTTTGTGGTTGATGTAATGCCCTAAGTTGCCAATGGTGGGACATATTATCAAGCACGGCGTTAAAATTATTGCCGGTTTAGCGGCAGAAAACTGCCGCTAAAGCGGCGATAATGGGCTTGATAATATGCCCTGGAGAATTCCAATAGAAGCCCATGTTGACACCAGAACATGGGCTTCTATTGGAATTCTCAAGGGCATATTATCAAGCTCATTATCGCCGCTTTAGCGGCAGTTTTCTGCCGCTAAACCGGCGATAATTTTTAACGCCGTGCTTGATAATATGCCCCGGTATGCCCAGACACAGCTTCTGTGCTCAGTATGCCCCTGAAACTAAACTACACCTGACTGAAAAGCACCTGTTAAAGTGAATCCAGTCTTGTCTTGCTTGTATTCTAGTTCAGCAAGAACCTGGCCTGGCAGTTCAAGCCGGACTGCTCGTCTCGACCTACCAAGGCCATTTCTCATCCAGCCCCCGGTCCTCCAACAGAGGAGTCACTTACACCTTCCACAAGCTGGTGGATGTTATGCTGACATAGCTGCAAGAATGCTAACAATCTGACTCCTGGATGTCAATAAGGGACCCCAATAATATTTGAAACAGGTCAAGAGCCTGTGCGTGTTATGCACATTTTTTCCCTGTGTTGCCTGAACCAGTGCATGTGTTCTCTATTTACAGTCACATGTATTTACCCTTAACTAACTGAAGGTTTCTATGTGTAATTTATACATATAGGTCAATTGCTTGTTTACCTGTAGCAGAAGCAGTCACTACCCTATAAAGTGCTAGTGTGGACATTTGTTTTGGGGACTTCAGTCGCATCTGCCAGATACTGAGCGATCACCATATCTCAGTCAAATTCTTCTAATATACATGTTGATTTGGCACACGAGAATGCAGCAGAATTTGTGCTGGGTTTATTTATTGCTCTAGTAGTTACAACTGCCCCAGTTCTTAGACAGCCACATTGGGTAGATAGTCAGTTTAAATTGCAGTCTTATTTCTCCTAAAAATACAAAATTGATGTTGGGTTAACAATTATTCCACTTCTGTGGAGTGGCATAATTTTTATGGGATAAAGTACCTTTTGCCTGATACTAACATATCAAAAATCAGGTATTGGCCTTTGGTATTTTTGAGAGCTGGTTTTAAATTCTGGAATTGCAGATCACTATGAGTTTTCATGCAACAAAGTGCATTGCTACTCCAGTGTTCTTCAGTTTGATGAAAATGCACACTCATCATTTATCAACTATGAGATACTTTACTCTTGCTGTTTGTATATTTTTGACTATTTGCCATCACATATTTACATTAGATACTTATTTTAATAGACTTTAGACATGTGTTCATATTGTATATTACCTAGTGAGATCCACAGTAGAATTGGTGTATTTGGATTGGCATCCTATGTGGGTGTGTCTAAAATTGTCCCAGTCATTATGGAAATTGTGGAACCCGAAGCATAACTGTTGAGTTAGTAGTGTGTTGTAATCATAGCTTTGGTCAAATGAAATTGAGTTCAAAATATTGCTATGGACTGCTCAGCGAGATGCCGAATCCAACACAGTGTTCTAATTTTTTTTTAATGAGGAATTTTAGGTAACAAATTATGTATTTATACATACTAATGATTTTCATGATGAATATATTTGTAACCGATAAATTAATAATGTTGCACTTTAAACACCTTTCGTGAAGGTTTGGAAGTGTGTCTATTGATATAGTTTAGTTTTGCCACATTTTTGTAGAGACACCATTTTATTAACATGGATGCAATTTTTCGTACTTTGCTGAACTTGCTCCTTCTCATTCTCCCTCCCAATCAATGTGCCCCTGCGTTTGTTTCTCTCCTCCGAGTTTCCACGGAGCACAGTACACTGCCACGCAATTAATTATTTTTCTTAGAGAGCAGGTATTGTGAATGAAACTTTTCATTGTGTTCCTGATGTATCTTTCTGAAGAACACTTCAGCTAGAAGTTCAGATGCAACTTTGTAGCTCACTAGTGTATGGGTCTTTGTTTGAGAATGCTTCATAATGTATTTTACATCTTTGGACTGCTGTTAATTAGAAGCTAATGGAAGATTCCTGATTAGCTTAGAAATGGGTTAGTTTTATAATAGTTTTAATGATGATCTTACTTCTGATTTGTCCAATATTTGCTACGGCTAGTCATGCCATGCTGAATCTGCAGTTTTGCAAATTTTTTATGCGTAAAATGTATATAAAACCCTGTGGTTTTGGAGGTGACCTGGAGATGATTTCTTTTTCTACCGGGGTTCTGTCCAGTTTATGTTTGATTGAGAGACTTTTTGCGTTGCTCACTGAACTCTATCCATTTAGGAGAGACTTTTTGCTTTCTCCACAGGACTATGTCCGATTATTGGGAGACTTCCTGTTTCCATTAGGAATCCTGTCTTTATGACTTTTTGCTGCGATTAAACTTGATTTAATTTCTGACTATGTACTCTGTATCTGAGCCTTCATGGCACTTTCTGCATTTTTCTGTATAGTCTATTTTGAGATTTTTGTAATAAAATTCTTTAACTTTTTATGAATCCACAACTAATTTATTGAGTGGTCCCAGTCATTATTTGATTTACTCTACTAATTCTGTTGGGTCTGATGTGGAGGGTGGTAACTGCTATCACTAGACCAAGGGTGCTGGAGCCGAGCTGCTAGAGGTAAATTTTGGGGTGAATTAAATATTGGGGTTTGGTGAATTATTGGGGTTTGGGCTCCCACAACAGCTTGCAGTGCTGCCAGTGCAAAGGAAGCAACAGGTGTTCAGATGCTGTCTACTAACTAATACTAACAGTATTCCATTCTTCTTATTCCATCAGGCTATCATCAAATGAGTAGAATTTGACAATCGTGCTTGCATATTTTTGATGCATGCAAGCCGAACTGCCGACCGTGGCAGTCTGAGTGTTCTCCGTTTGAGTTGTGGCGGTCATAGTAGTCTTTGCATGGGCTGCAGCAGTTGGAAATGTTGCCAGTAGGGATTCCAATGCCGTCAGGGAAGTGGTACCACCCCCGAGAAGATTACGATGAGACCACTGTACTGCCGGTCCCTTGTTGGCGGTTTCACGATTGTGCTAGACCGCTGCACTACTGCTACCTTGAAGCACCACAGCAGTGCATTTTGGATGCAGAAAAAAACAACATAGCTGATGGCCATTGCCAAAGTGGACACACCTACAAATCACACAATAAAACACACCTCATCCCAGACCATGATTTTTTCCCTCTATACTGTAGCACAGTAACTTAGTGGTCACATAAGTTAGCTCTTTTCACACAATCCCATCACACACACTCCACACACGTTTTTTCCACTCTTTTCTACATATTTCCTTGGTGTAAAGGCATTTTTCATTTTCGTCACGCTCACTCATTTAATTTAATTTAAATGTCACAGCCAAAAATCCACACTTTTCTGACACCAAGTTGTCAGTGATGGTGGATGAAATCATTAGAGTAGAACCACACATTTTGGAACCCAAGTCCAAAACACTTCTCTTGCTAGGAAGAATGAAATGTGGGACAGGATACTCAACAAAATGAATGCTGTAGGTACCACCCTGTGCACAAAGGAATAGGTGGCATGACCTGAGGGCAAGGGTGAAGAACCTGGTCTCCAGGGCACCACCTTCCTGCCCAGAAGACTCGCAGTAGTCCCCCCGCACCACAATTAGAACTCACATCCTGAGAGGAGAAGGTGCACACCATCCTGTAGTCTGAGGGCTTGATAGGAATACTTGGGAAATGGAGTTCGGTAAGTAACACCACACCAACTGTGAAAGCATTTCAATGTTCTGTTTGCACACATCTCAGCTTTTGCTATCATGCTCCTCATCTACTTTTCCTATATGCAGTAACCAAAGTATCAAAGATGTGTGATTGCCAGTTCAATCAGTAGCCCTGCATATAAGTTCACATGTATCAACCTCCATTACATCCCATATGTGGGAATGCTGTCTGTAAGTGCATTACCATCAATTCATCATCCCAAGACCCATTATATGTGCAAATGTCTAATAGTTTTGCCCACTACAACTGCATTTTGCAAACAGGTAAGTAACACAAACCAGTTTTGCTAGTGTTGGCAAGTCAAAATTGAAACAACTAAAATTACCATGAGGCCCTGCTGCTTGAATACTTAGCAGGAGGCACCAGTGCGGTTTGTCCTTACTCACTTGTCAGCCATGTCACTACTGACGTTCACCTCACAGGCAGTTAACCAATGGTCAAGTGTGGGGTAGGAGTGATTGAAATGACTACAATGACTATGAGGCCCGATATCTCAAAATCTGAACAGGAGGCACCAGTGTTGTTTGTCCTTACCTACTTGTCAGCCATGTCACTACTGAGGTTCACCTCACAGGCAGTTAACATTGGTCAAGTGTGGGGTAGGAATAATTGAAATGACTACAACTACCATGAGGCCCTGTTGCATTAACACTTAACAGGAGACACTAGTGTTGTTTGTCCTTACTCACTTGTCAGCCATGTCACCACTGATCCCCAGGTCATATGAACTGAGCCCCTTACACACATGTCCATGTGGGAAGCCATCACCCAGAAGGTGCGGTCCCTGGGAGTCACTCGTCGGCGCAGTGTTCTCAGCAGGAAAAGGTAGAAGGACCTGAGATGTTGGACCTGTAAGATCGTGGGGGTCCAGCTGGGGCTGTCCTCCCAAGGAAGAAGGGGCACGCACCAGACCCTGACCCCCTAATGGCCTGCATAGTGGCGGTGCCATACCCGGACCTTGATGGGCAGTTGAGAGCCCACCAGCAGCTAGGATGGAGTGAATATTGTCCTGAGTGAAACATTCTGCATGACGATCTATCTTTTGTTACATGCAGCTATTTCCCCATCAAGCTTGAAGGTGGCTCATGTCCCACGCAATGGGAGAGTTGTTGCATGTGTAGGTCTGGTAGTAGGTGCCTGATGTTAACCATAGACTATTGTCCATGTGACCAGGAACTAAGCAGGGTCCAGTCAAATATGAGTTTCCAGAGTTGAACAATCAAATGGCTGCCTAATGTCTCAGATTACCTGCATTAGCTTTTGATGTCATGTGTGATAGTGGTCCCAAACAGGTCATCCTTGTGTCTGGAGTGATGTGCCCCTACTACTGTGTCTTATTTGATGGTGGACCACTTATTTGTGGCATGGAATACTTTGCACTCTGGATGCAGACACTGAGAACTACTTCCCCTTGCTAAGTGGGGAATATACAGTATTGTCAGGTAGCTAACCCCACTGGTGCCATCTGTTTTGATGCCTACACGCTAGCAAGGTTTTCATTCAGATTCCATCATATTTATTTGTGTTGGCCAATGTGTACATGACAATATTATTCAGTGATGGGTATACAGAGTAGGTGTAGCCACACACGGGGGGTAGACATGGGTGGTTGAGTCACACATACCTAAAAACATTGATGGATGTCATTAGCCAGGTCAAATTGTTGAGGCTATGATACACATAATAGGAAGACTTCCAGTACTTTCTGGCAATGTGAGTTAGCATGCCATTGAAAAGGATGTATTCAGTTAGGTGTGATGCATGTGTGCATTTGTAGAGGGTCATTCACTGGCCGGTGACATGCATCAGGGAGTGACATGCGGACATGTTCGGGTCATATGTTTGTGTCAGCACTCAGTACTACTTTGGTATTTGTGTTTGCGAGACAAGAAAGGTACAGTGAATTCCCTTCCCTTCTGCACACGATTAAGACTTCTTTATGGACTGGATATCTCCTAAGCCTCATGTACTTTCAATGTTTTAATGGCATTGAGATTTGCAATGTGAAAAAGGTGCGCTCACATGAAGCAATCTTGGCTGGGGATGTTCCTAGGCAGACCCATTACAATGGTTCTTTGTGCTGAAATCTCACTCCACTTGGAGCCACATTGTCTCCATTCTACTCTTCTGTACTACATGTGACACCTAGCTAAGCTGCTCATGTGCAGCTTTCAACAGCATCATCTGGTTGTAGACAGGTGTGAAAGTGTCACTTAGGAAGTGTGAACAGTGTGGAATGGGCACTTCCAGGTCACCTTATACTTGGTAGTCACATTTGCTGCACCTTAGCTATAGCAGGTACCCAACAGTTATACATGTTGTGGGTTAGGGACACCTGGCCATTTGCTGATTGCAGGGCAATACATTTCATGTGGACATCCCAATCATTGACATCAGGTAACTTTGGTATGCTACAAAGGCCTAGGTTGACAGGGTGATGATATCTGCTGCTACCCACATGAGGGTGAATTTGGGACACATGCACTTGGAGCAGACTGTGGTTATGACACCATTATCTGTGACTGCACAGGTCATGTAGCATTCATGCATGTGCTCATGCCAATATTGGAGCCAATGTAGTCATCCTTGTACGTGTTATGATCTGTGCAATTGAGTAATGTGCTGTGTTAGGATCAGTTTCCCCAGTGTGTTAACCCAATTGCAATAAAACTATTTCTACTATCATTTCAGCATCAACCCAGGGCAGCAGAGGAGACAGGGTCGAGACCATTGGGGAACAGCTGGCCACAGTGGTTCCCATCACGCCAGTGACACAGAGGGAACCAGTGGCCCAGAGGGTGCTGGGAGTGCCATGGAGAAACAAATCGACACATCTTCACCATCTGAGTCAAGCTCCAGTGGCCACTCCCTGGAGGTGGTGGTGGTGGACCCCCCTGGACCTGCGTCCACAACGTCCATGTCCTCCACCCCCATTCCATCTCCACTCTCCCTGTTGCTCCCCAGCCAGCTGTCTGGGCCCGCCTACCTAAGATGGGAGGAGTCTCTTTGCACCAGGCACCTCACCCACTGCCCTGTCTCCCCTGCTGTCCTGAGTGTGGAGGCAATTGACATCCTGAGGCAGATCTCTGTGGGTCAGACTGCAGTTCTGAAAGCCATCCAGGTGCAAAGCCCCCAGATGACGCAGATGGTGGCGTACCTGGAAGGCATTCACACTGACATGTCTGCCCTAGAGAGATATTTTCATGCTCTAGTTTCCACACTCATGGGAGCTTTCCACCAATTCCAGCTTTCCACCCCTCCTCCTGCCTTTTCCCCATCAACAATCCCTATTCCCGTACCTTCCCAAAGCACACGCACACATAAGCACGCATTCACCTCAACATCCACACGCAGCACACAACAATAGAAACATAAGAAAAAATACAGGCACACAACCACTCACCAGGCTCTCGAATCCCTCACTACTGCATCCAGTGATATACACCCAGGCACCACAACCACTGCACCACATACATCTACAATACACATAGATCCAGACACCACACCAGCAGACACATCCAATACACACATACAGGCAGGCACCACATCACCAGACACAGCCACTACACACATACAGGCAGATACCACACCAGCAGACACAGCAACTATACACATACAGGCAGACACTAAATCACCAGACACAGCTACTACAAACATCACACACCCAGACACATTCATCACCAAAACACACTGAGAGACATGCACAAACAGCACACGCATCCACACCTCAGACTTCACATCCCTCTACTTCCAACACCCAATGCCTTGACTTATCTCTTCCCCAGTCTACCAAAGAACTTACCCTGTTTGCCTCTGACCTCTTCCCTGCCACACCTGCCCCCCCTCCCAAAGCCAAAAGATCTTCTTTCCCACCCCTACCCTTCCCTTCCACTTCACCCCAAAAACACCAGCCCCCCCACTAAACCCCTCTCTATCCCACAAGGCCATAAAAAACGGAAAACCATCCTTCCAGAAACCGACCCACCGGTTCCCAAAAACCAAAGGACCTGTTCCCCACCCCACCGTAGATTTGCTAAGGCCAAACGAAAAACAAAAAGAATGCTCCCGCTCTCCCTATACCCATCACTTCCCTTCACGCTTACTGAATTCCCCGTATGGTCAAACCCAGCCCTCCTAAACCCTATCCCAGACCTCCCACAGACCAACCCAAACCTCCCAATCCCAAGCCCAACCCTCCCAAAGATCAACCCCGCCTTCCTGATCCCAACCCCAGTAAACCCAAATAACATCAATCAGGTGCCTGGTCTGCCAACTAGATGCCCCTTCCTGGGTAGGTTTCCTTCCAGGAGTTCCCTTGGTTTGGGTAATCAGAATCTGCAGGGAGTCTTTACATTGTGGCCTTTAAATGGATAAGACTGTGGTTTGTGGTAATCCCATTTACCTGACTTTCCTTTTTCATGTGAGTGATGTGTGACGGCCCATTACAGTACTTTAGCAGTGGACGTGTGTTTCCTTTTCCTGAAACATCCATATTGATGTATGTTAGATGACACAACAGGACCTTGCTTATAAGCAATGTGAGGGTGTCACAGAAGATGATTGCTATGTTAATCATGAGGAGGTGATGTTTTGTGACACTGTTCATTGCACACATCAGTACACCAGTTTCTGAGATGTGCACACATGTAGAGTTTGCGAGTGTGCCTGTACATTGTCAGTGACCTGGACATAGAGGGCATCATGCAGATGTGATGGGAACATACATTAGGTGATGTTGCATACAGGGACACACAAAATATTCTTGGACCAGGGATACAATGCCACTAGTTTTATCCACAGTGTTGTGGCTCCAGAGGGGGTGTATGTAGTGTCACAATCCCATGACTGATGTATCATGTGGGACAAAGTTGGCTAGGAGTGCTTTCAGTCAGGTGATGTGCAGTGTCTGTAGATTTTCACTAGGGATGTTTTACTCGCCCACACTGACACATACACATGCTATCTCTCTTCTATGTTGTGGTGGACTTGTACAATGAGGTGAATTTTGTGTTTCATGATGTTTTTCGTCATCTCCACTGAAGGACTTTGAGTGGGATGGCTGTTATGGGGGGGGGAGTCTCTCACAGGGCTGTGACTGATGTACATGAGGGCGTGGCTTGTAAGCTTTACATCTCTGATTGGCATATTGTCCCACACAAACAATATATTCCTACTTCTATCATTGCACAACATCAATTTATCTGATACAACAAGTTAGATTGCACCTACAAGTTACCAGGACTATTGGTTTTGCTAATGGTTGATAATGTCATTAGTTAATGGAGCAACAAGTGTGACTTAATTGCATGATATTATGATAATGCTTCAGTTTTGACCTGACAACACTAGGAATGGAGTATTATGAGTCTCTATGCAGTTATATCAGCAGCACAGGAAGGTGGTACTGCTGCAGAGTTTAATTTAATTCACACACTGAGGATGAGTGTAAATATGAAGAGTCCGATGGAACCGATCTCTTCATTTGCTTTTTCAACCTGCCGATGCTAAGCACCAGCAGACCCTGAACCTCTTCAAGGCCTGCTACACAACTCTCACTACTCGCTCTTCCCACTGTCCCTCCAGGCCCCCTCATGTCCTGCTTCTCATGAAATATGTATTGGCAAGATGTCCCAGAGTGATGACTTGGAAACATGTTGCTCACCTACCCCCACTCATACTGAGTAAGCCACTCCCCTGCCTTTCCATAGTGGTGCAGCGATTTGCTGAGGACTCCATGTACACAGGTAGGTGTAAGACTTACTGGTGGTTGCATCCATGGCGGTGTTGATTTTGGGCATCATTGAGAAGGTACAGCAGCGGCAGGACATGTAGGATAGGCTCCATGTCAGCACAGGATGTGACAAGCTGTGTACAGGTGAGTATCAGCCTTATGTCCCTCACTTTCTGCCAGCTCAGATGAGGTGGTTGGATTGCCACGGTTGGCTCGTTGGAAAGGCACATCATAATTGGGCGGGTGGTTCGTAAGGCAGTCCGCTCTCTAACTGGCTCCATTGGTCCTTTCCAACGCCACTGCACTCGAAAATTCCTGGTGGAGTCGGAAGGACCGCGTCGGTCAGATTTCTGTGTATTCGCAAGCATTGTAATCAAGCGGTCAGAGCGACCGCTTATGACGAGACCACGGTGGTCCGACCACCTCCGACAGGACCCCAGAAGCTGGTCCGACTGGCATCGTAAGGAGGTCCACAGTCTCTAGTACTTTGTTTGTGGTTTGCAGTTAAAACATCTAGGGTAGCTTCTCATTTGTTTCTCTGTGTTAAAATGATTGAGTAATGGAGTATTCTCAGCCATAAGGCGAATCAGAGAACAATACTGTGTGATCCTTTTGTAGACCTCTTGGCTTGCTGTGCCTATGTGTCACAAATTGCATGGGCAAAACATTGAATATATCACTTTTTTTGAATTGCAGTTCACAAATAGGTCTGTCTTTGAAGACATGCTGTCTCTATGGTTAAGTTCTTTGCTGTGTGCCATTAACTTGCATACTGACCAATTCCTGCATAAGTGGTGTACTGTAATTGGCAATGACCACCAGATGTCAGTGATAATAGGAGTGATGTTTTTGTTTTCTATTGGTCTATAACCACTTACCAGACTGTCTCCCAGCGTATCTTTGCAGTGTAAGGTTGAACTTTGGATTCAGAAGGGGGATATAGGTGCTTTCTGATTTTTTTATTATTCACGGAAGGTAAGGAAATCTTCATTCTGATCTTGAAATATATAAAGTTTGTCATCAGTGTATCTGCCTCAAGTGTTTGTGCGTTGTTAAATGGGTGTTTGGATCTGAAGCTCCAGTTCTCATGAAAGTAGAGATAGATTAGCCAAATGTGGGTTGAATGTTTAACTCTTAGAGGTGCCCTTTATTTGGATGTAAAAGTCACCTATATATAGAAAAACACTTATATTTTTAAAAAATTCTGTCAGGAATAAGCTGTTTTTCCCAGGCCATGGCAGAAGGCTGCAAGGCTATGGCTGACTGGCCTATGGAGGCTCGGGTGCCAAGAAAGTTAGGCAGAAGAGGTCTGTAATGGGCACTATGTAGAGCAGTGCTACTTAGGGCATTAGTTCCATGGGGTTGGTGCCTTCAAACTTCCACCTTTGCATTAGCTTTGCCAGCTTAGTTACAATTTCTATATCCTCCATCTTTCTTGTCTCCCTTATTGATTCCCTCAGTTTTTTACTACAAGGCAGTCACACACCTACTAAATCCTCCATCCAGACACTTATACATCCATTTATTCTTCAATACAGCTTGGTATATATATAATACATATTTAAATTTCAAAGAAAGCTACATTCACTGGATGATGTCATCAGTGATGTCATCAGTGATGTCATTTGAGATGTCATCAGTGATGTCATCAGTGATGTCACTGACCATGTCATGAATGATGTAATATGTGACGTCATCAGCAGTGCATTGCGGGGGTGCGAGTTATAGTTAGCTGAACTAACTATAACGGTGGAATTTCTATGGTTTTCTATGAGTGAAATGTCCAACAAACTATAACGTCCCTGAAACCTATGGTTTATCAGTGAATTTCTAAGGTTTTTTAAATGCAAATTTCTAACTATAACGTGCCTGAAACCTATGGTTTTATCAGTGAATTTCAAAGGTTTTTTTAAATGCCAATTTCTACCTATAACGTGCCTGAAACCTATGGTTTTTTCAGTGAATTTCAAAGGATTTTTAAATACTAATTTCTATCTATAACGTCCCTGAAACCTATGGTTTTTTCAGTGAATTTCAATCTTTCTTTTAATGCTAACTTCTAATTATAATGTTCATTTAACCTATAGTTTTTTCCGACACCCAAGAAGGACACAATACCCACTGCCACAACCCTCAGGACCTCCCCCCTCGTACCACCCCTCTCCCTACTGTAATTTTTTTTATTTGTTATTTAAACTATATAATGTCTTCTTGTTTTTTAAATATTAAACAACCATATACAGTATGAAAGGGAGCCCAGCCCAGAGCCACATCTAAAGACTAACACATGTCATAGACCTACTGATCAAGCAGCTCCGACACCCAAGAACGCCACAACACCCACCACCACCCCCAGGACCCCCCCCTCTACCACCGAGGCAGCGCAGAACAAGACTGTGAACTTTCCGAAAATGGCATGGCCCCTCAGCCACACAATAGCTGAATATTGGGACAGATGTGAACAAACTATATGTGAAGGAAGCAATTCACCCATGTTTAACAATGCACACAATGCAAAGTGTAGCGGTGATGTGCTGGACACATCTCAGTATACAGAACACACACCTCTCCATGTGCACAAATACTACTGGTGCTTGTAGTGTTGTGGACAGTGGACCCAACCATGTTACGTCAAACACTAGGGAAGATCTCAGTCATGTAGCTGTGTCGTCCCCCCCCCTGTAAGCATAAGCGTAACCGGAGTGGGCTGGTCTGACGTACGCCACTTCAGCGTAGGAGTGTGAATAAATAGGCCGGAGCTCTGGGCGTGGTTCACTTGTGGGAAGGCCAAAGCGTCTGCCAGGGCGGCGCCCCTCACCGTGCCACGAGGCCGCCGACGTGACCGCCAGCCTCCTCAGCCGATCGCTGGCTTCCGCCACACAGGCCCCCAGCGGCACAGCACCGCAGACTTATGTCTGTACAAACTACTGCCTTCGATATACACTGCGGACAGCAAGGCTCACAATTCAGATCGAGTCGCGATTGCAGATGACGCAGTCTAGTAGACAAGAGACATTGCTCAAGTCAACAACACATGGCTCTGGGCCATTCCTGACCGCTGACTCCGCCCTACACTGCGGTCAGTAGGGCTCACAATTCAGATGGAGTCGAGATTGCAGATGACGCAGTCCATTAGGCAACAGACATTGCTACCAGTGCGGCCAGCCTGGACCACGCATCATCGCTGACTGCGCACACGCTAAGTGCTTCAAGTACCACTAACTCTGTGCAGCTCAAGTCAACGCCACGTGGCTGTGGGCCCTTGATGACCGCTGCCTCCGGCCTACAATGCGGTTAGCAGGGCTAACAATTCAAGATTAGTGCCGATGCAAATTGTGTAAGAGAGTATATTCGGTTAAGAAGACTGTATGCTCCCAATCTGTGCAGCTCAAGTCAACGTCACGTGGCTGTGGGCCCTTGCTGACCGCTACCTCTGGCCTACACTGCGGTCATCAGGGCTCACAATTAAAATTAAGTCTTGATTCATTAATTACAGAGTCCAGTAGGCAAGTAACTATCACAGGCCTAAAACCTACATAATATCCTTTTCGTATCCTTGCTTCAAGAACTTTTTTATATCAGTTATAGCTTTAGTACAATCACCAAATTCATCTTTAAGTGCAAACGAACACTCATTAGCAGTCTACACTGCGGGCAGCAGAGCTCGCAATTCCAATTGTGGTGCCACTAACCCTGTTCAACACAAGCCGGCGACACGTGGTGCCACTAACCCTGTTTAACACAAGCCGATCCCACATCTGGAACTGTGTCCTGAGT
This sequence comes from Calotriton arnoldi, assembly GCA_963921515.1. NCBI lineage: Eukaryota > Metazoa > Chordata > Amphibia > Caudata > Salamandridae > Calotriton > Calotriton arnoldi. Next base: position 267,350 of record CAWUFW010012109.1, read on the forward strand.
CCTGAATGGCAGTGACCCCAAATCCGTGGCAGTGACCACAGCACCAGACTCCCTTCGATCAGTGAGGCATATTTCCATATGCAAGGCCGGCTACAGGTGGTGCCACTAACCCTGTACAACACAAGGCGCGACACGTGGTGCCACTAACCCTGTTCAATACAAGCCGATCCCACATGTGGAACTGTGTCCTGAGTCCTGAATGGCAGTGACCCCAAGTCCGTGGCAGCGACCACAGCACCAGACTCCCTTCGATCAGTGAGGCAAATTTCCATATGCAAGGCCGGCGACACATGGTGCCACTAACCCTGTTCAACACAAGCCGGCGATACGTGGTGCCACTAACCCTGTTCAACACAAGCCGATCCCACATGTGGAACTGTGTCCTGAGTCCTAAATGGCAGTGACCCCAAGTCCGTGGCAGCGACCACAGCACCAAACTCCCTTCTATCAGTGAGGCATATTTCCATGTTCAACACAAGCCGCGACACGTGGTGCCACTAACCCTGTTCAACACAAGCCGGCGACACGTGGTGCCACTAACCCTGTTCAACACAAGCCGATCCCACATGTGGAACTGTGTCCTGAGTCCTGAATGGCAGTGACCCCAAGTCCGTGGCAGCAACCACAGCACCAGACTCCCTTCTATCAGTGAGGCATATTTCCATATGCAAGGCCGGCGACATGTGGTGCCACTAACCCTGTTCAACACAAGCCAGCGACATGTGGTACCACTAACCCTGTTCAACACAAGCCGATCCCACATGTGGAACTGTGTCCTGAGTCCTGAATGGCAGTGACCCCAAGTCCGTGCAAGTGACCACAGCACCAGACTCCCTTCAATCAGTGAGGCATATTTCCAGATGCAAGGCCGGCAACACGTGGTGCCACTAACCCTGTACAAAACAAGGCGCGACACGTGGTGCCACTAACCCTGTTCAATACAAGCCGATCCCACATGTGGAACTGTGTCCTGAGCCCTGAATTGCAGTGACCCCAACTTCGTGCAGCGACCACAGCACCAGACTCCCTTCAGTTTTATTTGTTGTTGTTTTTTTTTAAATAAAATGTTTTATATGTAAATCTATACATGACTAAGATTCTTCTTTGTCCAACCGCACAGGGACAATTCCGGGCCCAAGAAGGTTGTTGGGGGTATGTTGCTAATGTGGGAAGAAGGTGCGTTACCTGCTGATGTGAGGAGAGGCAGCGTGAAAGGGGTATCTCTCACAGAAAGAACACCAGTATGTTTTCAGAAATGCCTCGGACAGATGCCAGCTGACGGAATGAATCACAAAATGGCTTTTCAATGCTTATGTAGTGCGACTTATGAACAGTTCGCACCCAGGCTCGCAGAGGGACAACTGCAGCCCGTCCGCTCGACTCACAGACGCAGTACTACGAGCCGTCCGCCCCCAAAGGAACAGCAGCGTAGTAGCTCGCAGAGGTACAGGCACAGCAGCGTACTAGCTCGCAAAGGTAGAGAGCTGCGAGCCAATGGACTGGCTTCTAACGGCATAGCTGCAAAGTGGTTATGTTGGGCAGAGGGAGCGTGAAAGGGTTATCTCACACAGACAGAGCTCCGGTATATTAAATTGCCCCTTTCTTTTATATTTTCACTCGATGCGAGAAAGCGCGCTTTCTGGACCAAGACCTTTCTCCCTACCAAATTTGGCCTAATTCCGTTCAGCAGTTTGACCTGTAGTCTTGTCTAAAGTTTCCATTGAGAAAACACGTTTTCACCCCCCCACATAGCTACCTGTCGCAGGCGTACTCTCTGTTGCTGTGCAGGTCAGTGGTCTAGTTGTCAACATGTCACGGCCACTCCCTGAGGGCAGGTTTGCACACACACCACACCCATCCAGCACATGCGTCAAAGGCCATGTGACCACACAAATATAATGGATCGACAACGTGACATCCTTTATTGCCGGTGTTGACTGGATGGCGGACGCTCCACGGGTCTCAATCATAAAGAGTCCATGAAAACTTGCGCAGAGGGTTAGTGCACCCTGAGCTGTATGGCCGTCAGGGGCCTACTACCACGTGGCGCGGACTTGAGTTGCACAGGGTTAGTGCCACCCGAAGCTGATGTGGCCGTCAGGGGCCTACCACCATGTGGCGCGGACTTGAGTTGCACAGGGTTAGTGCCACCCAAAGATCATTTGGCCATCAGGGGCCTACTACCACGGGGCACGGACTTGAGTTGCACAGGGTTAGTGCCACCCGAAGCTGATGTGGCCATCAGAGGCCTACCACCACGTGGCGCGTACTTGAGTTGCACAGGGTTAGTCACACCCTAAGTTGTATGGCCGTCAGCGGCCTACCACAACGTGGCACTGACTTGCGTTGCACAGGGTTAGCGGCACCAAAAGCTGATGTGGTCTCCGCCATTGATGACTCAGGACTCAGCGACATGTGTGGGATCTGCTGGGCCGTGGAGCGGGTCCACATAATGTCCACCAACCCATGTTGGCGGGACGGGCCCTGGAGCTTTCATGGGCACGTGGAGTTCCCACTGGTAGACACTCCGATGGCAGCAGGTAATTATTTGGTCATGGATGCGCAGGGGCGGCAATGTCTCTCTCTCTCTCTCTCTCTCTCACTTCCCTCTCTTCACTCTCTCTCTCACTCTCTTCCTTCCTTTCCATCTATCTCTCTCACTCTCTCTCCCTTCTCCCTTTCTTTCCTTCCCTCTCTTTTTCTCTCTGGCTTTTTTTTCCTTCTCTCTTTCTCTGTGTCTCACTCCTTTGATATGCGCATTACACACGTCCTTATTTTGTGCTTTATTTTCCAGGCTGTGTCGTCGACATTAATGGACCCGACAGGAATCTTCCGCCTTGTTGTTTTGTGTTCAGTTTGTTAAATTTAGTTTATCCTCTATATGTACGGAAAAATAAAGTTTGGAAAAAAAAAATTCAATAAAGTTTTTGGTTGTTACTTAAGTGCTGTGTGACTCTCTCTCGTTCTTATTACTGTTATTTAGTGGTGTCCACCATGGTGTTAAATTTTGGGGCAGTTATCGCGGGAATACTGGTGATGTCTGCTGTTTGCACCAGCTTCTGAATAGTGTGTTAGATTGATCTCAACTTTAGTTGCATTAAAGTGCTGATAATGAGATGCAGAGTAGGCGTTCCCGTGCAAAAACACACGAGGTGCACCTTTCTGATTTATTCTAAATACTAAAATCCTGTATTGAATTGCACTGTGGTAGTGGGTGCATTTATAGTGTATACACAAGATCAATGAAGAAATCTCATTGTATTTATATTGATTGGGAATAGTGGGTCAGGTGCTGAATCTTGACGGGATACACTGCCCAGTTCGTTTATTTTTCTGTACACGAAAAAACCACATCACAACTTTCACAACGAAGGCAAAAACTGCGATGCGAAACAAATTCCGGCGATAAGCCGCGTTAGCACCAGGAATTTTACACCTGCTTTCTGCTGGTGTTAAGCAGGACGACTACCTGCAGCATGAAAGGGAACACAGCCAAGAGCCACACCAGAACACCCACAGGTGCCATAGAGTCAATGAGCATGTTGCACGGATACCCATGAGGGCCACAACACTCATCGCAACAACCCCAGGACCGCCAACGCCCCCTGAACCCGCATCTGAGCAAGTGTGTCCGTGTGGTCATTGTGTTAGCATGATGGGCACGGGCCCTGCAACATCACAGTGTGCTGTCTTCAGCGGACGTTACCATGTCACCTCAGCGTTCGCAGTGAGCCTGGACATGTAGCTACGCACGCATCCTCCTGCATGCACAAGCGGTGTGTGCTGGTCCAGCGTACACAGGTCAGCACAGGGGTGTGCCTATCCGGCAAGGGGAACGGGGTGTCTCGGACATGTCCATGTGCAAGAAGTGCGGTAAGTGTGTCTCTGTGTTCTGGTGTGGCCGCCACAAGGGCCGCAGCAGTCGATGTTGTAAAGTGCCATGCACCACCTCCAAACGGCAGTGTCACGGTGTGATTGGAATGCCGCAGGACATGCGCAAATAGGTATTACAATGGTGTGCCGTAGGAGTGCATGGGATACAACAGCGTAGCGCACAAAAGTGTGGGGGCTCGTGGGAGGGAGGAGCAGCTGTTTGACAAAGTAACACACAGTGAACCCGCCCATGTGCCACGTGCTGGGCATCTCATCCATGATGACCAGGGTCGCAGACATCCCACAACACCCACGACCGGCCTTTGTACACATCCTGTATGAATGCAGCTGGAGAAGTTACTGTGAGGATGAAAGGTTCTTTGTCTGAGCTATCTTGCGCTAACACATCTTCTGCTCCGAGAAGGAACTTGCAAGTGGCCAGGCCCCCCTGACAGATACGATAATATTTGCATCCGTCTCCCACACTACGCACTGCCTGATTTGAGAACAACGAGTACACATCCCACACTCAAAAGTCCTTCGTCATAGTTAGCGTGCGTGAAATGGCCTTCACATGTACTCCCACCACACCCCTGCCCAGCACCCATTGCACACAGACCCGGCTCATTGCACCAAGCTGTGCCATTTCATCCACAAGACTGGCACACGGCAAGCCAGTGCAGCTACAAGCAGAGCCACTGACGCAATGGCAGGGCATTCCGAACACATGGTCGACTCCATTCACGTCCACCTATGCCTTGCACGTCTGCTGCATGTCCTGGGTGCACTGCCTTTGGCAGTTCTGCGGATCACTTACCGGCTGAGCTTCCGCATTGCGGACGTCACCTGCGTTCAACCTGTATTGCAATGTCGCACGTGCCTATCCGAGTGGTGCATGGACGTGTGCCTCTCCAACATGTGCGTAGCTGACATGGATTACGACGGGTGTGTGCGCCCCCTGTTGGCCCATGACCAGGAGTGTCATGGTGATGCTCGTTTATGGCATGCATGGATGTTTGGCATGCATGTTGGGAACTGGGCCTGGGAGATTGCACGTGTCGTAGTATGCAGTGAGCAAATTGACCCACTTCCCGATTCTGCTTTGGTGCACATTGTGTACAGTGGTTGGAGTCAGCACATCTGTCCCGGTCAGCTGATGGATTACGTCGACGACATGCCAAATATTGTGGCCAACCATCACTCATTAGAGATAGTGGCTTACGCAGCTGCACTCGCGTTCATGGACGAGTGACAAGGTACCTGCAACCACGACTCGATGTGCTACATTGCACGTGTCCCGCTGCATTATTGCACATTGTGCATCTGGTCACATGTCCCAAGACAACAGTGGACATGGCTGCATTGGTGTCGACTCATGTCCGAGGCGCGGACAACCAACGCTGCTTGACACTGACGTGTGTTGGTGATGGACTACCCCGAGGTGAACATGGACGTTTTCCTACGTTCCTTATTCAGGTATGCTGCTGCATTTGTCTGCATATCGTGACACTGCTCTTGGCCGTACTGACATGCACTTTTTTTTATAAAGTTTCCACATTTTCACTTGTCTCCAAATGTGTTGTGTCTTTATTTGTATGCCAATGTGTGTGTCACGGACTCTATGGCTGCCTGCCATACGTGAATTGCTACCCCATCCGGACTGTGGGTTTGTACTTATGCGTTCTAATGTGCCTGTTTCGTACTGACGCTTTTGGACGTTTATCCGCCAAAGGCGAGTGCATTTGTGTCCTGTGTTAGATTGTGCGAATGTTTGTGTTTGGACAACATTGTGTTGGATGTTGGTGTGCTCTGCTTCCTATGTGTGTGTGCTGCATTCTGTGTGAGATGTCCCTTCATGTGAGGTATTGTTCACCCTTCTCCCTTTCAGGCAGTGTGGTTTTCACTTCTGTGCTTGTTCAGTGGTGTGATGTTGGCGGGTTGTGTGACTTGTGCTCCTTGTTGGTGTGTTTCATTTTAGACATGGTTTGTCTGTAGTTGTGCTGTACTTAATTGTGCATGTGTGCCATTGTGCCCATCTCCCCCCGTCCCCCACTCCCTGTTTGTTCCTCTTCCTGGTGCTGTTGTGTCTGTAATTTTGTTACTCCACACAAAAATACATGTAAAGAACAAATTAGAATAGTTCCTTGATTCTTTTAGATTGCAAAACTTCTCTCTATTGGTTATTTTTCAATTTTCCATATAAACAGTTTTTTAATATTCAAGGACACATAGAAGTCAGAAGTGCAACGTATTCTATCAACACACTTTCTAGAACATTCTACAACACGTGCAGGTTAAAAGTTCATCAATTTTTTTAAACCTAACGATATTTTTTGCAACATTTTCTCGAACATTTAACGGCACGTGCACGTGCAGGTTAAAAGTTCACAATTGTTTTAAGTTCGAACAGTGCCTTCCAAATGCAAGTAGCAGGTGTGGTTGAGTTGACCAAATTTTATCCTATCATATGTACTCCACGTTTAAACTGCTTTTTCTTAACCAAGCACAAAGATGCTTTTCCACAAAACGAATGTGCACCCTACTTTTAAAAAACAATGCTTTTCATCTCCCAATCAGTTATCGTTTTGAATGAGAAAAAAAAATAGTTCCCCACCTTTACACATATCTCTTATTCTACGAACGGACTGCATGAGCTACAGACATCTATCCATACTTCCCAGCCATACCTTCAAAATGATAGTGTGGACCGTAGGACATAGCTATGTTTTCTGGTGCAAGAGGTATGCAGAACAGAGACGTATTGACTTACACCTAGGTTTACAAAATGTGGACATTAAATGGTTTGGACAGAGAGGATTGAAGTGGCACCAATTGTTGCCTTTGGTTAAAACCTGTTTGCATCTCCAACACCCTGACCTCATGATTGTGTACTGTGGTGGAAACGACCTAGGCACATTGACTGGTGTAGGTTTGGAAATGCTAATGAAAGACACCTTTCGACAATTGATGTTGCTTTTGCCTCAAACTGTCTTTGTATATTCCAATATATGCCAAAGACAGAAGTGGAAATGGTCAAACCAATTTTGTCCTCAGACTGAAAAATCTAGGAAGAATGTCGACAAAGCTGTGTCTGCATACCTCAGAGACCATAGAATGGGGTCGATCTACAACAACAACATACGTTTTGATATGGCTGATATCTACAGAAGTGATGGAGTACACTTCCCAGGGTAAATAGACATAATATCGAAAAAAATATATAGAATGGACAGAATATCGAATTCAAAATATAGAATGGACATAATATCGAATGGACATAATATAGTGGTTAATAATATCGAAATGAAGGTAAGTAATATCGATTTTCAAAATATAGAAGTACATAATATAGGCATTAAAAAATATCGAATTTTTAATAATATCGAATTTTTGTAAGTGTTTAGTATGTTAGTATATGAGTTAAAAATGTATATTAGTTTTGTAATGTATGTTTAATATTTTTTAAAGTTACGAAATTTATGTAAAATTATTTTTGCGTAATTTAATTCTGTAGCGGGTTGTGGGTTTCTGGGGGAATAGGGTGGGAAGTAATTTAATTATAGTAAATTAAATATTAATTTTTAGGAATTATTAATTATTTTTAATTTAATTTTGCGTTTTAGTTCTGTAGCGGGTTGTGGGTTTATAGGGGAATAGGGTAGGAAGTAATTTAATTGTAATTAAGAAAATATGTATTTTTATTTATTAGTATTGATAATTAATTTATTGTCAATTAATTATTAATTGGTAATTAATTTTTATTAATTGGTAATTAATTTTTATTAATTGATTAATTGATAATTATGTTAATTGTATTTTATTATTCGGAGCGGGTTGTGGGTTTATAGGGAATAGGGTGGGAAGTAATTTAATTGTAATTAAGAAAATATTTATTTTTATTTATTGGTATTGATAATTAATTTATTGTTAATTAATTATTAATTGGTAATTCATTTTTATTAATTGATTAATTGATAATTATGTTAATTGTATTAATTTATTATTCGGAGCGTGTTGTGGGTTTATAGGGGAATAGGGTGGGAAGTAATTTAATTGTAATTAAGAAAATATCTATTTTTATTTATTGGTATTGATAATTAATTAATTAATTAATTATTAATTGGTAATTAATTTTTATTAATTGGTAATTAATTTTTATTAATTGATTAATTGATAATTATGTTAATTGTATTAATTTATTATTAGGAGCAGGTTGTGGGTTTATAGGGGAATAGGGTGGGAAGTAATTTAATTGTAATTAAGAAAATATTTATTTTTATTTATTGGTATTGATAATTAATTTATTGTTAATTAATTATTAATTGTTAATTAATTTTTATTAATTGGTAATTAATTTTTATTAATTGATTAATTGATAATTATGTTAATTGTATTAATGTATTATTCGGAGCGGGTTGTGGGTTTATAGGGGAATAGGGTGGGAAGTAATTTAATTGTAATTAAGTAATTATTGAAATTATTTTTGTGTATTGATTAATTTATTGTTAATTAATTATTAATTGGTAATTTTTATTACTTATTACATTTTTGGTATTGAAAATTAATTTGTTGTTGATTAATTATTAATAGGTAATTAATTTTTTAATAAATAATATGTATTGGTATTTATAATTAATTAATTATTAAATATTTTGTAATTGGTAATTATAATTAATTAATTAATTAATTTTTGTCACTGGAGTGTGAATAGTATTTTTACCCCTACGCTATCCAACGCTTTCCCTACTGTTGCAGTCACTGGAGTGGGAATAGTAATTTTTACCCCTACGCTATCCAACGCTTTCCTTACTGTTGCCCTCTCTGGAGTGGGAATAGTAATTCTTACCCCTACGCTATCCAACGCTTTCCCTACTGTTGCACTCACTGGAGTCGGAATAGTAATTTTTACCCCTACGCTATCCAACGCTTTCCCTACTGTTGCACTCTCTGGAGTGGGAATAGTAATTTTTACCCCTACGCTATCCAATGCTTTCCCTACTGTTGCACTTACTGGAGTGGGAATAGTAATTTTTACCCTCCCGCTATCCAACGCTTTCCCTACTGTTGCACTCACTGGAGTGGGAATAGTAATTTTTACCCTCCCGCTATCCAACGCTTTCCCTACTGTTGCACTCTCTGGAGTGGGAAAAGTAATTTTTACCCCTACGCTATCCAACGCTTTCCCTACTGTTGCACTCACTGGAGTGGGAATAGTAATTGTTACCCCTCCGCTATCCAACGCTTTCCTTACTGTTGCACTCTCTGGAGTGGGAATAGTAATTTTTACCCCTACGCTAGCCAACGCTTTCCCTACTGTTGCACTCACTGGAGTGGAAATAGTAATTTTTACCCCTACGCTATCCAACGCTTTCCTTACTGTTGCACTCTCTGGAGTGATAATAGTAAATTTTACCCTCCCGCTATCCTACGCTAAAAATATTGAATATTTTTATTAATATTAAGTTAATCTATATTTGTATTAAAAAATAAAAATGTATGTTTATTTTTTTATAACTTACATTAATTATTTATTAATTTTAAGGTTATTTAAGTATTTTTAAGTATGTTTCAGTTAATTATATTTATTATTTTATTAATTTGACATTACTTTTAATACATTTAAAAAATTCGATATTTTAACAAACTATGGGGCTCATTACGATACCCGGCGTAAAAAAATCCGCCAGGCATGGAAGCGGCAAAAATCCGCCCGCACACACCGTCTGAACACCGACCACGCCATTACGATTACACAAACCGAAAACCGCCATTGGCGGAAAAATCACACAAAATACCGCCCGCCAACGTCCGAGTCGGAGTCAAACCGCCCGCCACGGACGGAAACACGCACGACAACACAAAACCGCCCGCCCTCACGGCCGACACACCGCACGTGAAATTACGATCGCACCGCCATGAGCGCGGAAAAACCACAAATATACCGCCCGCCAGCGCAAACAACGCCGATGAGAATCGACACGGCAGAAGCCATGGCGCCCACGTACCTGCACAGAAACCATCCGCTCACAAAACCAATAGCACACAACATGGCCAACAAGTCCACACAGCAAGGCACGCACAAATACACAAGCACAGTACACATCCCGAAAACACCCCCCGGACAAACAAAAAATACAAAGGCCAGAACCCCAGACACAACACACCTGAAAACAACAGACCATGAGGACACACCCACATAGGTGAGTACAAAAGCAGCACTCCCACAGACCACAACCCCTTGCTACATTGCAAACCAGAGAGGAGAGGAGAGGACACAGTGACACAGCAAGGACAGCAGCACACCACAGAAACGCACACATCACAACCACCACCACCACCAACCACCACCACCAAACACCTGCACCACAAACCCCCTGCACATTACACAACACACACCGCACCAGCACCACAAACACCATGGCACCACAAAGAATGCCCAAGTACACGCCCATTGAGCTGACGGTCATGGTCGACGAGATCATCAAGGTGTACCCACAAATCTATGGGAACATGGTCCAGCACACACCACTAGCCACCAGAAACAGAATGTGGAACCGGATCGTAGACCAGGTCAATGCAGTCGGGACCCTGCCCAGGAACAGAGGAGAAATTAACAAACGTTGGAATGACGTAAAGAGCCTGGTCAAGAAGAAGGAGGGCAAAAACAGAGAGCTGGCTGCCGTCACTGGCGGAGGGAATCCCGCGCTCTTCAAGACCTTCAAAGCGTGGGAGGAGAAGGTGCGAGTCATAATACATCCGGAGATCCTCGCCGGATTAGCAGGGGAGTGGAGGCTGGTAAGTACAAACTAATGTATACCAGCACACCGCTATGTACTCATATGCACTACCACCATGCCACAGCTCCCAGGGACAAACACCCCCATGTCCAGCACACAATACACAACACATCACACACACATGCAACAGACACCACCACACACAGCCCAAACCGAACAACTGTAACATACGTGGGGACATGTGTACACTCAGCCAGCCACGTAACCACCAACAGGTCCCCAAATATGCCAGAAGCGCCACAACGAGCACCCACCACACCCATGTGTCCGCCACAGCTGCACTAACCGACAAGTAACAGGTAAGTGGCAGGAACACAAAGTGCAGTGGGTGGGACGGTGGACAGCCCAAGTACAACACACACCAGGCCCCTAGTCCCACAGCACAGCAAGGAGGAGCATCCCCCACACCCCACAGCCACGTGTCAGCCACCGCAGTGCACAACGACAGCCGAAAGGCAGACATCACGGTCCACAGCAATCGGTGTCAGTGGGTGTCCAGCCACCCCCACGACCCACAACACCCCCCACCCCCACAGACCTGCAACATGGAGCACCCCCGCTTAGAGCCATGTGGCATCCAGTACAGTGCACGCACAAACAACTTGCAGGTGGGGAACTGGACAGGGCTGGATTACTGGAGGCATGAGGACCATAACACGACCAACACATGGGACATGTCACGTAGCAGACGAACACGCAGCACCGCCCACCGTCACGAACAAGTGAACAATGTGCACACGGACATGAACAACAGACTCACACCCCACATGACCCATCACAGACATAGCAACACCCAAGGAGCCACGTCTGCATGCACAAGCCACACTGAATATAGTACCACACGGCAGCCACTGTGCAACTCATCACACACAACCGAAACACCATTGAAGTCCTGTCCATGTAGCCCCTACTGCCTGTCAACCACACACCCCACAACTACGCCTATGTAAGACAAACAACACTAGACGCAACAGAGCGGAACAACATAAATGCACACGAACACCACTGAACCCATCAAACACACAGACACACCATGCACATACAACATACCATCCATCCCATCCGTCAGCCCCAGTCTCATGAAAGGCATGTCATCCGCACAGCTGCCACACATACAGCAGTCACGCTAAGATACATGCCCATGACCAACCATGTGCCAGAAGTCAATGAAGCGCACGACACACTGTGAGCAACAACACACAACGTGGGCCACACCCCCGAGCACTGCAGTGATGCACATGGCACAGGGCAGCACGCACACCAAGGAGATGGGACAACTGCAATACGTTGGCTGGCACACAACCATCACTCACTCATAACGATGCGTCCAATGCCATGTCCAGTAATCACAACAGACAGCAAATATGCAGGCCATGTCAAGCATGCACACACCTCAAACCATGCACTGTCATGCTGCCACAACACATGTCACGTTCGGCACCCATGGCTCACAGCATGTACCCCAAAAGCATATTCCCTCCCAAATGCGAATCTGGGGCATGGCCCCCATGTTGCCATATGCGTTCCTAAGCGTTCCATTTGAACCCCAAAAGCATATTCCCTCCCAAATGCGAATCCGGGGCATGGCCCCCATGTTGCCATATGCGTTCCTAAGCGTTCCATTTGAACACCAAAAGCATATTCCCTCCCAAATGCGAATCCGGGGCATGGCCCCCATGTTGCCATATGCGTTCCTAAGCGTTCCATTTGAACACCAAAAGCATATTCCCTCCCAAATGCGAATCTGGGGCATGGCCCCCATGTTGCCATATGCGTTCCTAAGCGTTCCATTTGAACCCCAAAAGCATATCCCCTCCCAAATGCGAATCTGGGGCATGGCCCCCATGTTGCCATATGCGTTCCTAAGCGTTCCATTTGAACCCCAAAAGCATATCCCCTCCCAAATGCGAATCTGGGGCATGGCCCCCATGTTGCCATATGCGTTCCTAAGCGTTCCATTTGAACCCCAAAAGCATATTCCCTCCCAAATAAGAATCCGGGGCATGGCCCCCATGTTGCCATATGCGTTCCTAAGCGTTCCATTTGAACACCAAAAGCATATTCCCTCCCAAATGCGAATCCGGGGCATGGCCCCCATGTTGCCATATGCGTTCCTAAGCGTCCCATCTGAACACCAAAAGCAAAGTACAAACCAGACCCAGGATGGGCCAGGAGCCCGCATACACCAGAGTCACAATAAGTAGGGGCACAGCAACACACCCATCGGCATGGCCAATCCGTCCCATGCCACATGTGCACAGCACACAGTCCCATTGCCAAGCACACACAACTACAGATGCTACAGCCACACACACGCCTCCGGGAAACCCATGTACGAGATTGCACGAACTGTTAATGTCAGACGACAAATACATACTTCGCCAGGTGCAACACAATAACAGATCTCATTCTCTCCACAGGTGACGAACTGCTGGATGCTGGGGATGGAGCCAGCAGCCAGCACAGCCAGCCTACAAGCCCCCAACGAGGACACACGGATCTGGAGGATCTGTCCTCCTCTTCGGACACGGACCACCAAGCAGGCCCATCTGGTGTGGCAGGGCCCAGCCGCTCCCCAGGACCCCTCCTACCCACCAACCCATCATCCAGGGCTGCTCAACATTCCCAGCCCCCTGCTGCCACTGTCGTTGCGGCCACACCCACGGTCATTGTGGCCACTACCACTGCCGCAACCGCCACCATCGCCGCACCGACCACCACCGCCGCCACCACCACCACGTCTTCGCTGGCACCAGCCCCAGCGCAGGTGGTGGCCCGGCCGACTGGATCCACCCTGGGAGCCACAGCGAGGACCGTGGTGAGCAATGTGGCTAGTGGGCAGGCCGGTGGCAGCAGGACTGGTAGGAGGAGCAGGGTCAGGGAAACGCCAGCCTCCCCTGGGAGCCATGCCCTGCCTCAAATGGCCAGAGTCCTTGGGGCCTATGAAGAGGCCCAAGGACAATGGGTCCGGTCTGCTTCAGACACGCGTGAGGTGCTGGGGGTGCTGAGGTCCATGGACGCCCGTATGGGCCAACTCGTGGACCTCATGGGCCAGCTGGTGGTGGCGGTGAGGTCACAGCCAGGGACAGCAGCTCCCCCTCCGCCACCACCTGCCGGGGCGCAGGGTGGAGCAGCAGTGTCCAGTTCCCCTGCGTCCACAGCCAGTGAGCACACCTCAACCACCAGCATGTCGCAAGCAGGCACCCCCTCGCAAACGTGGAAGGGGCCGTCCGAAGTGGAAACAGATCTCCCGGGAGGACTTCGCACGCTCCAAACGCAAGTGAGGCAGCCAGCCAGCCTTCCGCCAGCCTTCCTTGACCAGCCACTGCATTGACTTGGACTACGATCCCACTCCACACAGCCATCTGGATGGCATGTGTGTGTTGGACTATGGACATAGAACCAGTGGGTAAACCCTGAGCATCACGCAGCCATGACCGACAGCTCATTGTCACTGCACGCACCACTTTTGTCATCACCTTACACACAATCACATGTCACAGTTTGTAATAAATGCACCTTTTACACTAACTGCTGTTTGTGCCCTGTGTTTTATTTGTACGGAATACAACGGTCACCTTGGGCGGAAAGGCACCTGATGCGTGGCATGGCAATTGAATCCGGAGGGCCTGTAGGGACCTAGGGGTGGGAGACAGAACAGGAGCACATTCAATGAGTGTGTCACACACCCATCACACAGTACATGTCAACAACTACAAGCAATGTACACACATCGCACAGAGCAATAGGGCACAATGCCACAGCCACCAACAGTGGCATACTACCCTGGCCATGGAGCGTTGACACACAGCACGCAGTGAACAAACGGCCACCCTGACACAGCACACACACACCTGCACAGATACAGCCACATCAGCCGTCGTACATGGACACTCACCGTCAAGTGAAGTAGCGGGCGATGAGCTGCTGCCGCACATTACCAGCTTCCTCCTCTCCGCTGTCCTCCTCACTCGAGCTGTCCTGGTCTGCGGGCTGGGGCCCTGGTTGATCTCCGTCATCCACGATGAGGGGGATCTGCTTCCGAATGGCCAGATTGTGCAGCATGCAGCACGCCACCACTATCCGGCACACCTTCTGTGGGGAGTACGCCAGCGCACCCCCGGTGCGGTCCAGGCACCTGAACCTGGACTTGAGGAGGCCAAAGGTACGCTCGACCACACGTCTGGTCCTCCCATGTGCCTCATTGTAGCGATCGTCTGCTGGGGTGCGAGGATTCCTCAATGGACTGAGCAGCCATGCCCCATTCGGGTACGCAGAGTCACCTGGGTGTGAGGGACACAGAGAACCGTTGCTATTCCAACTGGACAGGGGACAGCATCGCACAACCAGCACGCTACACCACTCCACATACTCACCGACAATACAGGCACGATCCTGTTGCATATTGGACATCAGTCGTGGCAAGATGCTGTTGCGCATTATGTGTGCGTCATGGGCCGAGCCTGGGAACTTTGCACACACGTGGGTGATCACCATGTCCGCAAGACACACCACTTGCACATTCAGGGAGTGCGTGTGCTTCCTGTTGCGGTACAGGTGCTCAGTGGCCTGTGGTGGAACAAGGCCGACATGTGTGCAGTCAATGGCTCCAACGACGTGTGGGATTCTGCCAAGGGCATAGAATGCACCCTTCACTGCCGCCAATTCACGAGCCCTGGGGAAGCGGATGTACCTGTTTCGGTACAGCATCATGGCTGCCAGTACATCCCTCAGCACCTTGCTGAACATGGGCTGGGACATCCCTCCTCCAATGCCCACTGTGTGCTGGAATGACCCAGTGGCGAAGAAATGCATGGCGGCCATCACCTTAGCCGTGGGGGTGACAGCAGTCGGATACACCCTGCGGGGACGGAGATGGGGTTCTAACATGGTACACAGTCGATGCAGGGTTGGCCTGTCCAGCCGAAACTTCCTAATAACCTCTGTATCGTCCATGTCCGCCAGCAATTGGTATGGGCGGTCAATGTTCGGTCTCCGCCTAGGGACAATGGCAGAGGACACATGTCAAAGCAACACGACACATAGCAATTTCGCATACACATCACTGACATGACTGAGCAAGCACATGAGCCACAGCCCAGCTGTCAAGCTGGGACGGCACGGCCACAATACACTTACACAGGTCTCCCAACAATGGCAATGGCTAGTGATACAAACCACTGCCATGTGCATGCACATGGGGATCTAGGCCCCAATGACTTGCGGGGCGTGCTGATGGGGACTGACTGCATATCCGTCAAGCGGCAACGCCACGGCAACATGAATGTCTGCTGAGCATGGAACCGCTTCCGCGGCTGGATGAGTATGGCACACGACGACGACGATGTGGGCACAGGCTGAGCGGCCAAAACAAGTGGGACCTGTGGCACGAGGGGATATGAGACAGTAGTAGGTGTCAGCACTGCACCCTATGTACAGCACTGTACGGATCACACCTCCCGAAACATTGACTGGTGTCCACATTGACAGCCCCATGCCAAGACGGCTGTGTGCTTGCAGTCACACATCACAGGTGAGAGGTTACATTGCACGTGCCAGGTGGCAGACGTACATAGTGGGAGCTGGCATGTGTTTGCATGTGTCTCCTGTTCAGGATCCACCAGATGGGCGCTGACTCTGTACTGACCATTGGACACAGCATGTTCCGTGGAAGGCTTGTGTGTGTGGGATGGTGGCACTGGATGTGCCTCCGTTGGGTGGGGGGCCATGCACAGGGCGGGTACGTCGATGATTGCGCATTGTTGGTCACGGTGGGTGCACCAACTGAAGATGTGTTGCCCTGTGTTCAATTCCTATGTCCGCATGATGATGGACTGTAGATGTGGGCAGACTACACATTGGTCGATGTGCTGTCTATATGCATGTGCCTTCACACCAGGCACAGCTGCCCCTGCACATGTGACCCCTGCTGGACTCGCTGCTGGGTCTGTGGAGCTGATGCACCTTCTGCGCGTGGGGCGGACAGCTCTCCTCACTTCCCTCATTGCGCATGTCATGACTTTGCCGCAGGTGACATGGATCATGGAGGGCCCACATGTACGCGTGGGTAGGCTACACATGATTGTACACTGGTCGCCACCCCCAGTCAGTGTTTCGAATGGGAAGGTTGTCGTGCTGGTGGTATGTTCGATGTGGCGGATGGGCGGGCCTAGGTGCGGGCTTACATTCCGGACATGGGGGTAGTTGGATTGGCGACTAGTTGCAGTACACACGGGACACGTCTCTTCCTTTCCACATCTGGGTCATCCCTTGTACTTACTGACAGTGATACAGTCATCTTCGCCCCAGCCCTCATGTCCTCCCCTCGCTCCCCCAATATGCATGCTCACCTGCGAGGCTAGCGCTTGCACAGGCAGCCCCAAGCTCGCACCAGAGAGGGCAAGGAGTGTATGTGTGGGTCCAGTTGCACGAGTGGGCTGTCTCAGGGTATGATGTGTGGCGGGACGCCGTCCACCTGCGTGGTGCCCCAAATGGAGACCCGGCCTGCATGGACTATGCATCACAGTCTTCGCCTTCCGGATCCGCCACCTGCGACACCCAGTGGCTGTGGCTGCCCTTGCGGCCATGCCGCGTCCGTCTGTGACTGATGGCCCACACATTCACTCTTTGGCCTCTCTGGGGAGGGCTCGGGGTGGTGGCGCACGCGCTTGCACTTAGTCGCAATGGCATGTGGCGTGGTTGGTATGATGGGCAATGGATGGGATGGTGCGAGCCACCTCCCGTGACGTCAGTGCTGCTCGTGCTGTGGTGCGTCCCCCTACACTTCCATTTGACTTGTGCCATGCTAGACGTTGAGGTTCTATTGCCTGCGTGATATGACCAGGAGGAGCGCGAGGAGACCTCTCACACACCATGCTCCACTGCCATCCCGTGCCCTGTATCGCCTGTGCGGATTGACTATGTTGGGGTTACACCTGGTCGACTGGGGCTGTGTGTGCCTTGTCAAGGGGCATGGCGGGCGCACAACAGGATCCAGCTTGTCCACGGAGGGTGGGCTGAGGTGCGCCTGGTACCGCTTTGTACGTGTGCCCGGCTGCTGTGCACACACGTGTTCACTCCCCCCGACAGGTGTCCTCTCACAATGCCCAGGGAAGCGGTGGTGTACTGTTCATGACCCCTCCCAACACGGCGTGCTCCAACTTGGCATGTGCGCATCTACCCGTCACACCCACCCACCTGAGCACTGCGTCCATACGACTTCACACGACACATGTGTGTCTTCCACAGTTGTGCTACTCATTTGCGTTGACATCCAATACCAGTGGACTACATGGTCATGTCACGACTGCCGTGTACTTCACATACTCTCATCCTCTCTCATTCGTACATGTGAAATGAGTCAGCGGAGACAGTTTTGGTTTCAAACATTATATTGAGTCTTCTGTCCTCTGTGATGCAGTATAGTGGACACTACTGGCAGCGGAATACATGTTGAGGATATACTGAGCATGATTGCAAATGGGATAGGGTGTGGGGTTACATGTGATTGGCTGTTGCATGTGGGTTGTGGGCTTCAGAGTGACATCTGCTTGGCCAAGGCTGTGCTAATGTACATTTACGTATAGCTGCGGACTTTGACAGAGACGGTATACATGTAGCCTACCAGACCGCTTGGCATCATGGGCACAGTCCATCTCAGTTCCATGTGACAGGTTTGCTGCGGTTGTTCCTCATGCACGCGTGCATGTGAGATGACATCAGGGCATGTGCTTGCGTGCATGCAGCGGCGTGCCACTTGTTGTTGCACTGTGGTGGTTACTGGACATGTCACAGTCACTGGGGTCGTGTTGTTGTTGTATGCACTTGTCGTCCATGCAAAGGTCCTGGTATGGGATTCCCGGGGCGGGGGTGGGAGGGGTGCAGCACCCACAGACTCCAGGCGACCTATTCATGTCCACTGAGCGGTGTGTGTGTCCATGGGCGCTGGATCCATGTCGTGTCCTGGTTGTTCGTGCAGTTCCGTCCATGTGGGTGCGATACACAGAGCCCATGCCACTGCCTCCCACGATGCATGCGGTGTTCCTGGATGTGATGGGGAACAGTGTGCATGTCCCGGTCATATCCGATGTCATGGCGATGTCGTTGATGGTGTGGTTACAGTTGCCGGTCGTTTGGTATGGCTGTTGTGGTGGTGACTGGCCAGTCCGTGCGGAAGCTAAGCATGGGTGCGGGGTTGGACATCATAGGTCAATCGGGGAACCTGCGTTGTGGTCCGACGAATTTACAGGTTGTCAGGTATGCGATGCCGTCCAGCAGGGCTTCCATGTCATTGGTGGTGTACATGTTTGCCAGCCAATGTAGCGGATGGTGGCTGTCAAGGTGTTGTTCGTAAGTTGTCCCTTGGAGGACCATGATGGGGCATGCTGGGTGACATTCGATGTAGCTGTTCTCGATGATCCGTCGTGTGGAGGCACAGTGGTCCCATTTCAGTGCGGGTGCGATGTTGGCCACATACGCCATGCCCCCATAGGCAGAGCAGGCCCTGTCGTGTGCGTCCAGAGGGAGGAGTAGTGGTAGCAGGTCCACCTTCAGACATGCCGGGTTGGAGAGGCATATCTCCACGGGATGCTGGTAGGGACACCTCCGACAGTAGAAGACGGGCATGACGCAGCTGAACAATGTGATGCGGTAAGTCAGTCGGTAACTTACGTTCAGCAGGGACAGGAGATCGCATCCCAATGTATGAAACAGGTTGGTTTTGTACAGCTTGAGCTGTTCGGCGTAGTTGGGTAGGTGTGTTGCGGTTGCCATTTCGCAGCGGTGCGTTGTGGTGGCGTGCTCCGGCTGTGTGTGCAGTCTGCAATGTGCACGCTCCGAGGTTGCTGTGAGCTCTGTGTAGTCGTAGGGAGACAGGACTTGTGTTCTGTTGGCTTGTTTGGAGGACACGGGCCCTCTTCCCACATGCTTCTCAGACAGTTCAAGGTCAGTGATGTGTGACTCCTTCCAATTAACTTGCATGTGGCCGACATGGGGGAGTGTTTTCTTCTTTCTTCCCCGTCCGTTGTGTGCTTCTGTGATATGCGCTATCTGCCCTGTGGTCGGTCTCCTCGGCATGCCTGTGTTGGTCTATTCTTGGACAATGGCTGTATTCACCGGCTTCTGTCGTAGGGCTGTGGTTTCGGAGTTGGAATGGAAGGTCATTCAGTGCTGTCTGCTCTCCCTTGTGTGGGCGGCAGGCTGCCTTTCCGCTCTGCGTTGGGCCTTGTGTGTGAATGTTATTCTTGGGCCACCTGTTGTCGGTCCCCGGGCTCTTTGGTGTTCCGTTTTATATGTCTTGTTCATATGTGCAGGGTGGTATGGGTGTTTCAGTGTGGTACTGGTGTTCCTCTTCCCGAAGGGGCCCTGCTTCTCCTAGTTGGTGTTGCCGCCGCTGTGTGCTACGCCATGTTTGTTACACTGGGGTGTGTCCTGCTGTTGCGTGTCTTCACTGACATGTGTGCGTCGGTTGTGTGGCGTTGGGTGTTGTCCGTGAATTGGGCGTTGGGGACATGTCTGTGGCAGGCCTGTCACGTGTCATGTGCGTTCGTGGTGGGGCTGATGTGTGTGCTGCTTGGTTGTGTCCCTGTGTCTGTGTGCGACGCATGCATGGCGCTGCGGTTGGCCTCTGCGTTGTGCGCATGTGTGGCGGCGTCATCGCCGCTTTGGGGCCGTGACGGGGTCGTTGGTTCCTAGTCCCAGGTGGTGTGTACACATGTGTTACGCGATGTTACGATTTGGCCTGTGTGTCATGTGTGGATGCAATGGTGGATGTGTACTGTACACGCGCTGGTGGGGGGTTGTCCGCTTTTTCCGCCCTTGCACTGTGTGCGCTGTTTGCGTGCACTTGTTGTGTGTGTGCCTACCTGCGTCTCCGCGGTACGTTGCGTCCTTGGTGGTGCATCAGCAGGAGCATGGGGAGGGCCTGCAGTGCTGGATTCATGCTCGGGGGAGCCGCTTCTTCGTTGTCCGTGCTCGGCGTCCGTGTTACCGCTTCGGTTTGTCGTACGGTATCTCTTGGCCGTGGGAGCCGTTTGTTTGCGGCATCGTAATTTATGCGCCGGGCGGGACGTGTTTCGTCGGACGGTGTGTGTCAGTTGTGCTGCGCCGCTACGTGTACGGGCGCACTTTGATGGCGGACGGTGTTGCTGGCTTGCCGGCGGTGGTTGGCCTACTTTTCGCATCGTAATTGGGCGGGCGTGTGGACTGCTGCGTGCCGGCGGTAACTGGTGGTTTTTGCATCCGCCAGCACGGCGGTTGTGCTTCCGCCCGCCATCGTAATGGGCCCCTATATTATTTACAACGATATTTTGGATTCGATATTTTTGTACTTACCTGTTTGTAGATAGGAATTCAATATTTTGGCATTCTATATTTTATCCACTATATTTTTGCAGGTCGATATTTTGGCATTCTATATTCTGTCAGTGATCCACTTCCCAGATCAGGGAAACAGAGTTTTCCTGATTAACTTGAAGCTGTGCATTCGCACTTACATGTAGCTCCAACTAATAAACACAAGGGCTCTTTTTAGAGCCGCCTTATATTCCCAATATCGGTTCGCAGAGTGACAGCTGTGATCCGGCTAGCACAGGGAGACCTGCGGGCCTTCCGTCAGGCTCGCAGAGGGACAGCTGCTGCCCGTCCGCTCGGTTCGCACAGGGAGAGCTACCAGCGCCTCCCCGCAACCCCTGCGAGCCCCTGCTATTATTTTTTAAGAAATACCACCGGAACCTAGCCCACCCAAGGGCCTCATTAAAATGAAACACGAGAACCCGTGACCCCAGCGTGAATTTTTTTAAAAAAATGATTTTTTGGGCCCTGGGGCTCCTTCTGGGACCCCCTGAGCAGGCCTAGGAGGTCAGGGTTTTTCTACCCTGCTCCCTTCTCTTGTTTTATACCTTTGTTTCTCCGTTTTCGGGTAACTCGCTTCTACCGAGCCACAAGATGGCTGCCAACACTTCCTGGTTTGGACTACTAGCAGCCAATCACAGTGAAGCTCTCGCACGCAACTTAGGCTCCGCCCAGATATCGAAACTTTTATTTTTCTAATTTCTCAGCAACTACTGAACAGATTTACACCATTTTTAAAAAGCTCGCTTTCTGACCCAAGCACTACCTTTCTGCCAAATTTGGAGTAATTCCGTTCAGTAGTTTCGGCTGTAGCCTTGCACAAAGTTTCCAATGGGAAATTGATTTTTTGACTCTTATTTTTTGAATTTCTCAAAAACTACTGAACGGATTTACACCATTTAAAAAAAAGGTCGCTTTCTGAACCAAGCTCTACCTTTTTGCAAAATTTGGGGTAATTCCATTCAGCAGTTCGGGCTGTAGCTTGTCGCAAAACTTCCTATGGAAATTAACATGGAGAAAACGAGTTTTGGGACCCCCCTTTTTTCTCAGTCCCCGCTTGACGAATCACCCCCAAACTTTCAGGATAGGAGCTGACCTGGATAGACTTTCTTTTGGGAGAATTTCAGGAAGATTCGTCACACGACGCCAAAAGTATTAGCAAATCAAAAAATGCTTTTCCTATGGAAACTAGGTTCTAACTATAACTACCTACTGGCGACCGCCAGTAGGTAATATATATATATATATATATATATATATATATATATATATATATATATATATATATATATATATATATATATATATATATATGTATCCGTGAGCAAAGCCGTGAGAGGGCTGAAACGCGTTGGTTGAGTTGTGCAAATAAACTCGTTTGAATAATCTTCACTCCTGAGTGCCGCGTCTCTTGTGTGTAAAAATATATATATATGTATATATATATATATATATATATATATATATATTGTGAACCGTTCTCCGTCAATTGTTGCCGCTCTCTGCAAGAACAGGAGAACATACCCATTACCAACTGGGAAAACTGGGAGCATAACAAAATTCATAAACTGTAACACTGACTACTGTGTTTACTCTATAGTCTGTCCCTGCGAAAAAATTTACATATGGAGTACCATCTTCCCTGTGAAGAAAAGAATTCTGGAGCACATTAGAGCAATCAGGAATAGGGATCTGAGTAACTCAACTGCACGACACTGGCTGAAGTACCATGATAAAAACACTAACAGCTTGTCTTTCATTGGTGTTGACAGGATGGCAGAAAGCCCTAGAGGGGGTGACCGTGAGAAACAACTGAGGGTCCTGGAATCAAAGTACATCATACTCCTCGACAATAAGAACCCCTTCGGTCTGAACGAGGATGAGGAGCTTTTGTCCACATAGGATGAGTACACCGCCTGATTTATTGACTTTCTCCTGCTTTCATGGTGATACATGATTTCTCTGTGTATACTGTGTCCCGGGGAGGGCTCTCCACCCTGACACAGTATTAGCAGGTTGGAAAACTTCACAGGAAGCATAGCCTACTGTATTTTCCCAAACGTGGGTTGACATCTACTGTTAGTTTAACATTCCTTAACCCCTAGCCCACTATGGTTAGACGCAAACCCAAGATTTGATAATATCCATTTGAGGCCCGTTTAGCCTGCTTTTTTAATCTTTCTTTTTTTCCCCTTTTCTTTCTCGTTTTTATTTTACTTTTCACCTCAACCACACCTCCCACTATAGGCTTTGCCTTCCCCCCGGGAGGAAACCCCCACCCCCTTCACTGTTTAAGGTTAGGTTTCCTTTATAAATAGTTTTTATGGGATACACGAGAGTCCCCTTGTGTCTAACAGGGATGACCCCCTTTTTTCTTTTCATGTATATAGTCTTCAGGACCAGAACCAGTGTTGTATTATGAGGATGTGGTTACATTTGGGCTGAAAGATGACTCAACTAAAGAAAGGCCACTTGGCCATCACTAAAGCGCAGCCACGGGGCAGCATCTGAAAGGAATAATAACGTAATTTGGCGGTGTTTATCACCAGACGCATGTGACTGTGACCCAGCTTTAAAACGCGCTCCTCCAAAGCCTAAGCAAAATTGTCGTGTACCACTGTATATATCTGGGGTTTCTTATGTTTTCTTATTATCACGAGATCAAGTGGCTAAATATTTCCTTATAATTCAATGTGAATTATGTAATAACATTGTGTCGGAGAAAAGTTAATTTTATTTACAATGCGTAAAATCGAAAGACCGGCTTTGTAACCTCTCGCCGGCAGGAAGTCTTTCTTTAAACTGCAAACCCTGAAATAATACGGATAGTATGTTTTCTATGTTTATACATCACGATGGTCCTTCTTCTATGTTGTATATACACTTTAAATGGTGATCACTAGTGGTGAAATGTTGGCTTGTGAAGAAGATCTATTGATCGAAACGCGTTGCCAGTAAATACTTATCATTACATTGACCCTGGAGTGCGATTCCTTTTTTCCTATTGAGGGAAGTGCTCAAACGGGAATCTTCTTGGATATATATATATATATATATATATATATATATATATATATATATATATATATATATATATATATATATATATATATATATATATATATATATATATATCGAAATCATCCACACTCTCGCAACCTCCTCTCGGCGAAGAGAGAGTAACGGACACCCAGGGGATAGTTTTGGCAAGATGTTTATTTTCTCTCACTCCTCACATCGATCACGCGTTTCGGGCAACAAGTGCCTTTGTTCACATACGTAGCGTTGTCCGCCATATTCTTTTATAATTGCTTTGTGCATACCCCCCTCCGTGTCACATGTCAATGAACATAGAGAAAATACTAATATTTTGCTCATTGAGAAAATCTCATGTATCCTTTACTTTTGTCATTTTTCTAAGACATCACAAAAATTAAAGTGTCATTTGTATCACATTTCAATAAATAGATAAAATGTTTAAAAATACAAATAGCTTAATAAATATATAAATAAATATATAAATATATAAGGCATAGACATGCATAAAAAACATACTATACATATAAATGAGCGCATTTGATTTACAACAACGCTGATATGTTTTTATGCCCTTCTATCTCCAATTGATTAAGCCAGATTACTTTAATAGTCTTGACATTTACTATTGTTTTCATCGTCCTGCACAAATGCTGTGGTTTGCCATTGTCGCCTCCTCGGAGGCTCAATGGCAATAATCTGTGGCCTAAATGCCCATATATTTTATGAATATTACCAAAATTGAAATTTAAGTGACGTCATTTTAACATTACGACAGTTAAAGGATCATATATTTCTCTCTCTATATATATATATGTTAACCAAATGCCCAAGAGCTTTAAGAGGGCACTTCCAGTTAGCCCACCATTCGGTGTACCTCTGCCACTCGCCCTGATGTCTGGCAAGTATTTGTCCAGCCGACGCGTTTCGAGGCAGATTGCCTCTTCTTCTTGGGCTCATTCACATCAATGGCAATGAGGGCTTACTTTTAACTCTATTTCCGGCATGCTGTGACGTTTCATGGCCCCAAGGTGGGCCTTGCTCAGTGCGTGTGAGTGTGGATGCGTGCTGGGACACGTAGTCCCTAAAGCGGCCATAAATGTACCCATAGTGAATTCAAAGCACATTGGTGAATTATTTAAAAAAGGATTTTCTTCCCTTAGTAGGGTCCGTAACATCGGGGCGAGTCTATTCGGCATACGGCTCACTGCACTGTATTAGGTCTGGAATCGTTCCAATCCTCAGCCTCTCCTCCATTCGAGATGGTGCTTCCTCTTCACGGCTGGGGCAGCCGTGTCGATATGGGTTAACCAAATGCCCAAGAGCTTTAAGAGGGCACTCCCAGTTAGCCCACCATTTGGTGTACCTCTGCCCCTCGCCCTGATGTCTGGTAAGTATTTGTCCAGCCGACGCGTTTCGAGGCAGCTTGCCTCTTCTTCTTGGGCTCATTCACATCAATGGCCATGAGGGCTTGCTTTCAACTCTTTTTCCGGCATGCTGTGACGTCAGTGCGTGTGAGTGTGGATGCATGCTGGGACACGTAGTCCCTAAAGCGGCCATACATGTACCCATAGTGAGTTCAAAGCACATTGGTAGATAGATAGATAGATCCCACTGGCAGTCGCCAGTCGGTAGTTATAGTTAGGACCTAGTTTCCATTGGAAAAGTATTTTTTGATTTGCCTATAACTTTGACACCCTTTGACGAATCTTCTAACATTTTTCCCAAAAAAGAGCATTGGTGATTCTTGTTGCGCATTGAAAGCTTTGGGGTGATCCGTCAAGCAGGGGCCAAGAAAAATGAGGAGTCAAAAAATTTATGTTTTTCATGTTAATTCTCTTAGGACCTTTAGACACAGCTACAGCCTGAACTGCTGAACGGAATTACACCAAATTTGGCAGGAAGGTAGATGCTGGTCCAGGGTAGTGCCTTTTTATGATTTGGTGTAAATCCATTCAGTAATTGCAGAGCTATTAACTGAAATCCAAATTTGTATATAAAGGGACGCGGAGCCTCCAAGGATCCAACAGTCCCCGCGCTCAGATCTGATTGGCTGCCAACACTTCAAACCAAGTGTTGGCAGCCATCTTGGGACTCAGCTTGAGCTGAGTCCCACAAAAACATAAAGAATAAAGAAAGGGAGGCAGGGTAGAACTACCCTGACCCTCTAGGCCTCTTGGGGGAGGGTCCCCACAGGGAACCAGCAGGGCCAAAAAAAGCATTTTTTTAAAAGATTTTTGGCAGGAGTCATGCTGGATCTGTGGATCCTGCCTAAAAAATGTTAAAAAGAGAAGCGTGGTCTCCCGTGTTTCTGTCATCTGTAGGCCAGGTCCCGGGGGCATGCACAATAGATGTAGGAGGGGGGCACGCGGGACCCCCTCCTAGTTCTCATAAACCCCCAGGGACGGCCACCTCCCGGGGGCATTGTTTATAATTTATGCGGGGGTTGCTGGCTCGGTGACCCCCATGCCTCGAGACTGCCACCTCCCCAGGGCAAATGTGCAATTATTCGCGCGGGGCCCATGCTGCCCCTCCGCGGCTCCGGGAACCACCATCTCACCTGGGCTAAATATAAAATTAATTCGGGAGGCAGCACAGCCTCCCCGCAGCTGCAAAGACCGCCACCTCCATGGGCTAAAGTGAAATTAATGTGGGGGGTCCATGGTAAACATTGAAGATTAAAGACGGGACGGTGCGTACCCTTCCAGTGCCAGGGACAACCACCTCCCCGGGGCTGTGCTGTGCAATGGACGGGGGCCGTGTGCCCCCCCATGGAGCCATAGATGGCCCTGGGGACCACCACCCCCCAAGGCTGGCTCATGCTATGTCCCGGGGTGCCACACCCGGGAGATAGATGTTTGATATGGCTTGGCGAGAACTTTACGGCTCCCACCAAGCCATAGCAAACTGTGCTCTGCTTCCAGCAAGCAAGAGCATTAAGAATACTCTTGCTTGCTGGAACTGGAGTAGAATTGCTTTCACAGATAGGGAGCTGCATGTTTAGCAGCTCCTCTCTGTGAAAGCAATGCTGGCTCCAGCAGGAGGCGGGGAGCTGGTAGGGACCGTGGGGGCCTTGAGGCTCCCCCGGGGTCCCAACAAAAGTAACTGGGTACCCTGGGTGGGACCAGGGCACCCAGAAGAGAGGCTTGGCCCCAGGGGATGGGGTCCCCAGGACAAAACCGGTCCTGGGAGGGTGGCCACGTGGCCACACTCCCCTATATTAAAAAAAGAAAAAGGCAGGACCCCGGGGGATGGGGTTCCCAGGGTTGAATTCAGCCTGGGGAGGAGGGTTCCCCTCAACCATTGCAGAAAGGACAGGCCCCAGAAGATGGGGTCCCGAAGGAGGTCACACAGCCCCCTTTCCCAGCTCCCTTTCAACGCCACTCTGCAACCATGCCTCCTGGCACACTACTAGTTGAGGGATGAAGTCCCTGTGGATGCTGAGGGTTCTTGGGGGCTAACAAGCCCTCATGTTACCTCCAGTAAGCCCCAAACAGCGAGATTGCTGAGAGGTCCTCGAAGGCCACGCCCCCTTTCTCCACCACTCTGCAAATGTACCTCCTGGCGCAATAATGGTTGGGGGATGGAGTTCCCTTGACTGCTGAGGGTCCTTAGAGGCTAACCAGCCCTCCTGTTACCTCCAAAAAGTCCCAATTAGTGGGATTGCTGAGATGTTGTCAGAGGCCATGCCCCCTTTCTCCACCACTCTGCACACGCGCCTCCTGATGCACTACTGGTTGGGAGATGAAGTTCCCTTGGATGCTGAGGGCTTTTGGGGGTCAGCAACCCCTCCTCTTACCTCCAGTAATGCCCACTCAGCTCAATTGCAGTGTGCTGGTCAGAGGCCCCACCACATTTCTCCACCACTCTGCAAATGCACCTCCTGGTGCACTACTGGTTGGGAGATGAAGTCCCCTTGGATGCTGATGGTCTTTGGGGGCCAAGAACTCCTCCTGTTACCTCCAGTAAGTCTCACACAGCTTGATTGCTGAGAGCTAGTGAGAGGCCCCACCCCCTTTCTCCACCACTCTGCAAACATGATTACCAGTTAAAAAACCATAACAATTCACTTAAAAAATCAAAGGTTACAGGGACGTTATAGTTAGGATATAGAATTAGAAAAACCTTAGCAATTCTCTGAAAAAAAACAAAAGTTAAAGGGACGTTCTAGTTAGGAAATAGAATTACAACAACCTTTTTTACTGGAAAAAGCAAAGGTTACAGGGACGTTATAGTTAGGCTCAGATTTCACTCGTACAAAACCATAGCTAACTATAACTTTTGCCACCACAATGCACTGCTTATGACCTCATATATTCCATCACTCATGACATGGTCAGTCACATCACTGATGACATCTCAAATGACATCACTCATGACATCATCCACAGAACCATTCACATACCCACTCACACCCCATACAACCTCTCTTACACCCAATCACACACCCGCACAACCACTCACATACCCATTCACAGACCCGTACCAGTACTCACATGCCCACTCACTCACTCATATAGCCACTTACACAACCTTTCTCTCACCCATACAGCCACTCATACAACCAGTCACTCACCTGTACAGCCAGTCACATAGTCACACACTCACCCATACAGATACTCACACACCCACTTATTTCCCTACACAGTCACTGACACACCCACTCACTCACCCATACAGCCTCTCAGCGCAGTCATCCACTCACTCATACAAGCACTCACACACTCACTCACACACCCTCACAACCACTTACATACCCATTCACACATCCATACAAGCACTCACACATCCGCTCACTTACCCATACAGCCATTCACACAGACACTCACTCTCTAATACAGCCCCTCACAAACCAACTCACTTAAGCAAACACCCATTCAAGCAGCCACTCACTCACCCATACAGCCATTTACACACCCACTCACTCATACAGCCATTCAGACACCCACTCACCCATACAGTCATTACACACCTACTTACCCACCCATCGAGCCACTCACACCTCTACTCACTCACCCATTCAGCCACTGACACACCTACTCACTCACCAATACAACCACTCACACAGCAACTCACTCACCCACATAGGTACTCACACACCCACTTATACACCATTACAGCCACTCACACACCCATATGCACAAAGAAACGTACAGTCACATAGCCACTCACATAGTATATGTTAGAAGTAGTATCACTCAGTAGGAGTGCACCTTTTATACTAATTTAACTTTTGTAGTAGGTTAGTATATGTTTAACAATCATAAACTCTTAGAAAATAATGACACTCACTAGAACTAGATGATGTCATCAGTGATGCCATTTGAGATTTCATCAGTGATGTCACTGACCATGTCATGAGTGATGTTATATGTGAGGTCAGAAGCAGTGCATTTAGGGGGCGTAAGTTAT
Source organism: Calotriton arnoldi (assembly GCA_963921515.1). Classification (NCBI taxonomy): domain Eukaryota; kingdom Metazoa; phylum Chordata; class Amphibia; order Caudata; family Salamandridae; genus Calotriton; species Calotriton arnoldi. The sequence continues at coordinate 296,818 of CAWUFW010012109.1, forward strand.
GGTTAGCTCAGGTAACTGTAACTGCTGAATTTCTATGTGTTTGTATGAGTGGAATTTGAGCCTAACTATAACATCCATGCAACCTTTGTTTTTTTATAGTGAATATATATATATATATATATATATATATATATATATATATATTCACTGAAAAAACCATAGGTTTCAGGCACGTTATAGTTAGAAATTGGCATTTAAAAAAAAAAACTTTGAAATTCACTGAAAAAGCCATAGGTTTCAGGCACGTTATAGTTATTTGAGATGTCATCAGTGATGTCATCAGTGATGTCACTGACCATGTCATGAATGATGTAATATGTGACGTCATCAGCAGTGCATTGCGGGGGCGCGAGTTATAGTTAGCTGAACTAACTATAACGGTGGAATTTCTATGGTTTTGTATGAGTGAAATGTCCAACTAACTATAACGTCCCTGAAACCTATGGTTTTTTCAGTAAATTTCTAAGGTTTTATAAATGCTAATTTCTAACTATAACGTGCCTGAAACCTATAGTTTTTTCAGTGAATTTCAAAGGTTTTTATGCCAATTTCTAACTATAACGTGCCTGAAACCTATGGTTTTTTCAGTGAATTTCAAAGGTTTTTTAAATACTAATTTCTATCTATAACGTCCCTGAAACCTATGGTTTTTTCAGTGAATTTCAATGTTTTTTTTAATGCTAACTTCTAATTATAATGTTCATTTAACCTATAGTTTTTCCGACACCCAAAAAGGACACAACACCCACTGCCACAACCCTCAGGACCTCCCCCCGTACCACCCCTCTCCCTACTGTAATTTTTTTTATTTGTTATTTAAACAATATAATGTCTTCTTGTTTTTTAAATATTAAACAACTACATACAGTATGAAAGGGAGCCCAGCCCAGAGCCACATCTGAAGACCAACACATGTCATAGACCTACTGATCAAGCAGCTCCGACACCCAAGACCGCCACAACACCCACCACCACCCCCAGGACCCCCCCCCCTCTACCACCGAGGCAGCACAGAACAAGACAGAGTACTTTCCGAAAACGGCATGGCCCCTCAGCCACACAATAGCTGAATATTGGGACAGGTGTGAACAAACTATATGTGAAGGAAGCAATTCACCCATGTTTAACAATGCACACAATGCAAAGTGTAGCGGTGATTTGCTGGACACATCTCAGTATGCAGAACACACACCTCTCCATGTGCACAAATACTACTGGTGCTTGTAGTGTTGTGGACAGTGGACCCAACCATGTTACGTCAAACACTAGGGAAGATCTCAGTCATGTAGCTGTGTCGTCCCCCCCTGTAAGCATAAGCGTAACCGGAGTGGGCTGGTCCGACGTACGCCACTTCAGCGTAGGAGTGTGAATAAATAGGCCGGAGCTCTGGGCGTGGTTCACTTCTGGGAAGGCCAAAGCGTCTGCCAGGGCGGTGCCCCTCACCGTGCCACGAGGCCGCCAACATGACCGCCAGCCTCCTCAGCTGATTGCTGGCTTCCGCCACACAGGCCCCCAGTGGCACAGCACCGCAGACTTATGTCTATACAAACAACTGCCTTCGATATACACTGCGGACAGCAAGGCTCACAATTCAGATCGAGTCGCAATTGCAGATGACGCAGTCTAGTAGGCAAGAGACATTGCTCAAGTCAACAACACATGGCTGTGGGCCCTTCCTGACCGCTGCCTTCGGCCTACACTGCGGTCAGTAGGGCTCACAATTCAGAGCGACACGCGATTGCAGATGACGCAGTCCAGTAGGCAACAGACATTGCTACGAGTGCGGCCAGCCCGGACCACGCATCATCGCTGACTGCGCACACGCTAAGTGCTTCAAGTACCACTAACTCTGTGCAGCTCAAGTCAATGCCACGTAGCTGTGGGCCCTTGATGACCGCTGCCTCCGGCCTACAATGCGGTTAGCAGGGCTAACAATTCAAGATTAGTGCCGATGCAAATTGTGTAAGAGAGTATAATCGGTTAAGAAGACTGTATGCTCCCAATCTGTGCAGCTCAAGTCAACGTCACATGGCTGTGGGCCCTTGCTGACCGCTACCTCTGGCCTACACTGCGGTCATCAGGGCTCACAATTAAAATTAAGTCTTGATTCATTAATTACAGAGTCCAGTAGGCAAGTAACTATCACAGGCCTAAAACCTACATAATATCCTTTTAGTATCCTTGCTTCAAGAACTTTTTTATATCAGTTATAGCTTTAGTACAATCACCAAATTCATCTTCAAGTGCAAACGAACACTCATTAGCAGTCTACACTGTGGGCAGCAGAGCTCGCAATTCAAATTTTGGACACGTGGTGCCACTAACCCTGTTCAACACAAGCCGCGACACGTGGTGCCACTAACCCTGTACAACACAAGGCGCGACACGTGGTGCCACTAACCCTGTTCAATACAAGCCGATCCCACATGTGGAACTGTGTCCTGAGTCCTGAATGGCAGTGACCCCAAGTCCGTGGCAGCGACCACAGCACCAGACTCCCTTCGATCAGTGAGGCATATTTCCATATGCAAGGCCGGCGACACATGGTGCCACTAACCCTGTACAACACAAGGCGCAACACGTGGTGCCACTAACCCTGTTCAATACAAGCCGATCCCACATGTGGAACTGTGTCCTGAGCCTTGAATTGCAGTGACCCCAACTTCATGGCAGCGACCACAGCACCAGACTCCCTTCAGTTTTATTTGTTGTTGTTTTGTTTAAATAAAATGTTTTATATGTAAATCTATACATGACTAAGATTCTTCTTTGTCCAACCGCATAGGGACAATTCCGGGCCCAAGAAGGTTGTTGGGGGTATGTTGGTAATGTGGGAAGAGGGTGCGTTACCTGCTGATGTGGGGAGAGGCAGCGTGAAAGGGGTATCTCTCTCAGAAAGAACTCCGGTATGTTTTCAGAAATGCCTCGGACAGATGCCAGCTGATGGACTGAATCACAAAATGGCTTTTCAATGCTTATGTAGTGTGACTTAAGAACAGTTCGCACCCAGGATCGCAGAGTGACAACTGCGGCCCGTCCGCTCGACTCACAGACGTAGTACTACGAGCCGTCCGCTCCCAAAGGAACAGCAGCGTAGTAGCTCGCAGAGGTACAGGCACAGCAGCGTACTAGCTCGCAAAGGTAGAGAACTGCGAGCCGACGGACTGGCTTCTAACGGCATAGCTGCGAAGTGGTGATGTTGGGCAGAGGGAGCGTGAAAGGGTTATCTCACACAAACAGAGCTCCGGTATATTAAATTGCCCCCGGGACCTTTCTTTTATATTTTCACTCGATCCACGAAAGCGCGCTTTCTGGACCAAGACCTTTCTCCCTACCAAATTTGGCGTAATTCCGTTCAGCAGTTTGACCTGTAGCCTTGTCTAAAGTTTCCTATGGAAAATCCATTGAGAAAACACGTTTTCACACCCCCCACATAGCTACCTGTCGCAGGCGTACTCGCTGTTGGTGTGCAGGTCAGTGGTCTAGTTGTCAACATGTCACGGCCAATCCCTGAGGGCAGGTTTGCACACACACCACACCCATCCGGCACATGCATCACAGGCCATGTGACCACACAAATATAATGGATCGACAACGTCACATCCTTTATTGCCGGTGGTGACTGGATGGCGGACGCTCCACGGGTCTCAATCATAAAGAGTCCATGAAAACTTGCGCAGAGGGTTAGTCGCACCCTGAGCTGTATGGCCATCAGGGGCCTACTACCACGTGGCGCGGACTTGAGTTGCACAGGGTTACTGCCACCCAAAGCTGATGTGGCCGTCAGGGGCCTAACACCACGTGGCGCGGACTTGAGTTGCACAGGGTTAGTGCCACCCGAAGATGATGTGGCCGTCATGGGCCTACTACCACGTGGCGCAGACTTGAGTTGCACAGGGTTAGTGCCACCCGAAGCTGATGTGGCCGTCAGGGGCCTACCACCACGTGGTGCAGACTTGAGTTGCACAGGGTTAGTCGCACCCTAAGTTGTATGGCCGTCAGCGGCCTACCACCACGTGGCGCTGACTTTGGTTGCACAGAGTTAGTGGCACCAAAAGCTGATGTGGTCTCCGCCATTGATGACTCAGGACTCAGTGACATGTGTGGGATCTGCAGGGCCGCGGGGCGGGTCCACATAATGTGCACCCAGCCATGGTGGCGGGACCGGGCCCTGGAGCTTTCACGGGCACGTGGAGTGCCCACTGGTAGACACTCCGGTGGCAGCAGGTAATTATTTGGTCATGGATGCGCAGGTGTGGCAGTGTTTCTCTCTCTCTCTCTCTCTCTCTCTCTCTCTCACTTCCCTCTCTTCACTCTCTCTCTCACTCTCTTCCTTCCTTTCCTTCTATCTCTCTCACTCTCTCTCTCTTCTCCCTTTCTCACTCCCTTTCTTTCCTTCCCTCTCTTTTTCTCTCTGGCTTTTTTTTCCTTCTCTCTTTCTCTGTGTCTCACTCCTTTGATATGCGCATTACACACGTCCTTATTTTGTGCTTTATTTTCCAGGCTGTGCTGTCGACATTGATGGACCCGACAGGAGTCTTCCGCCTTGTTGTTTTGTGTTGAGTTTGTTAAATTTAGTTTATCCTCTATATGTACATAAACGGAAAAATAAAGTTTGAAAAAAAAAAAATGTCAATAAAGTTTTTGGTTGTTACTTAAGTGCTGTGTGACTCTTTCTCGTTCTTATTACTATTATTTGGTGGTGTCCACCATGGTGTTACATTTTGGGGCAGTTATCGCGGGAATACTGGTGATGTCTGCAGTTTGCACCAGCTTCTGAATAGTGTGTTAGATTTATCTCAACTTTAGTTGCATTAAAGTGCTGATAATGAGATGCAGAGTAGGCGTTCCCGTGCAAAAACACACGAGGTGCACCTTTGCGATTTATTCTAAATACTAAAATCCTGTATTGAATTGCACTGTGGTAGTGGGTGCATTTACAGTGTACACACAAAATCAATGAAGAAATCTCATTGTATTTATATTGATTGGGAATAGTGGGTCAGGTGCTGAATCTTGACGGGATACACTGCCCAGTTCGTTTATTTTTCTGTACACGAAAAAACCACATCACAACTTTCACAACGAAAGGCAAAAACGGCGATGCGAAACAAATTCCGGCGATAAGCCGCGTTAGCACCAGGGATTTTAAACCTGCTTTTTGCTGGTGTTAAGCAGGACGACTACCTACAGCATGAAAGGGAACACAGCCAAGAGCCACACCGGAACACCCACAGGTGCCATAGAGTTAATGAGCATGATACACGGATACCCATGAGGGCCACAACACTCATCGCAACAACCCCTGGACCGCCAACGCCCCCTGAACCCGCATCTGAGCAAGTGTGTCCATGTGGTCATTGTGTTAGCATGATGGGCACGGGCCCTGCAACATCACAGTGTGCTGTCTTCAGCGGACGTTACCATGTCACCTCAGCGTTGGCAGTGAGCCTGGACATGTAGCTATGCACGCATCCTCCTGCATGCACAAGCGGCGTGTGCTGGTCTGGCATACACAGGTCAGCGCAGGGGTGTGCCTATCCGGCAAGTGGAACGGGGTGTCTTGGACATGTCCGTGTGCAAGAAGTGCGGTAAGTGTGTCTCTGTGTTCTGGTGTGGCCGCCACAAGGGCCGCAGCAGTCGATGTTGTAAAGTGCCATGCACCACCTCCAAACGGCAGTGTCACAGTGTGATTGGAATGCTGCAGGACATGCGCGAATAGGCATTACAATGGTGTGCCGTAGGAGTGCACGGGATACAACAGCACAGCGCACAAAAGTGTGGGGGCTCGTGGGAGGGAGGAGCAGCTGTTTGGCAATGTAACACACAGTGAACCCGCCCATGTGCCACGTGCTGGGCATCTCATCCATGATGACCAGGGTCGCAGACATCCCACAACACCCACGACCGGCCTTTGTACACATCCTGTATGAATGCAGCTGGACAAGTTACTGTAGGGATGAAATGTTCTTTGTCTGAGTTATCTTGCGCTAACAAATCTGCTGCTCCGAGAAGAAACTTGCAAGTGGCCAGCCCCCCCTGACAGATACGATAATATTTGCATCCGTCTCCCACACTACGCACTGCCCGATTTGAGAACAACGAGTACCCATCCCACACTCAAAAGTCCTTCGTCATAGTTAGCATGCGTGAAATGGCCTTCACACGTACTCCCACCACACCCCTGCCATGCACCCATTGCACACAGACCCGGCTCATTGCACCAAGCTGTGGAATTTCATCCACAAGACTGGCACACGGCAAGCCAGTGCAGCTACAAGCAGAGCCACTGACGCAATGGCAGGGCATCCCGAACACATGGTCGACTCCATTCATGTCCACCTATACCTTGCACGTCTGCTGCATGTCCTGGGTGCACTGCCTTTGGCAGTGCTGTAGATCACTTACCGGCTGAGCTTCCGCATTGCGGACGTCACCTGCGTTCAACCTGTATTGCAATGTCTCACGTGCCTATCCGAGTGGTGCATGGACGTGTGCATCTCCAACGTGTGCGTAGCTGACATGGATTATGACGGGTGTGTGCGCCCCCTCTTGGCCCACGACCAGGAGTGTCATGGTGATACCCGTTTATGGCATGCATGGATGTTTGGCATGCATGTTGGGAACTGGGCCTGGGAGATTGCACGTGTCGTAGTATGCAGTGAGCAAATTGACCCACTTCCCGATTCTGCTGTGGTGCACATTGGGTACAGTGGTTGGAGTCAGCACATCTGTCCCGGTTAGCTGATGGATTACGTCGACGACATGTCAAATATTGTGGCCAACCATCACTCATTAGAGATAGTGGCTTACGCAGCTGCACTCGCGTTCATGGACGAGTGACAAGGTACCTGCAACCATGACTCAATGTGCCACATTGCACGTGTCCCACCGCATCATTGCACGTTGTGCATCTGGTCACATGTCCCAAGACGACAGTGGACATGGCTGCATTGGTGTCGACTCATGTCCGAGGCGCGGACAACCAACGCTGCTTGACACTGACGTGTGTTTGGTGATGGACTACCCCGAGGTGAACATGGACGTTTTCCTACGTTCCTTATTCAGGCATGCTGCTGCATTTGTCTGCATATCGTGGCACTACTCTTGGCCGTACTGACACGCACTTTTTTTATAAAGTTTCCACATTTTCACTTGTCTCCAAATGTGTTGTGTCTTCATTTGTATGCCAATGTGTGTGTCACGGACTCTCTGGCTGCCTGCCATACGTGAATTGCTACCCCATATGGACTGTGGGTTTGTACTTATGCGTTCTCATGTGCCTGTTTCGTACTGACACTTTTGGACGTTTATCCGCCACAGGCGAGTGCATTTGTGTCCTGTGTTCGATTGTGTGAATGTTTGTGTTTGGACAACATTGTGTTGGATGTTGGTGTGCTCTGCTTCCTATGTGTGTGTGCTGCATTCTGTGTGAGATGTCCCTTCATGTGAGGTATTGTTCACCGTTCTCCCTTTCAGGCAGTGTGGTTTTCACTTCTGTGCTTGTTCAGTGGTGTGATGTTGGCGGGTTGTGTGACTTGTGCTCCTTGTTGGTGTGTTTCATTTTAGCCATGGTTTGTCTGTAGTTGTGCTGTACTTAATTGTGCATGTGTGCCATTGTGCCCATCTCCCCCCGTCCCCCCACTCCCTGCTTGGTCCTCTTCCTGGTGCTGTTGTGTCTGTAATTTTGTTACTCCACACATAAATACATGTAAAGAACAAATTAGAATAATTCCTTGATTGTTTTAGATTGCAAAACTTCTCTCTATTGGTTATTTTTGAATTTTCCATATAAACAGTTTTTTTAATATTCAAGGACACATAGAAGTCAGAAGTGCAACGTAATCTATCAACACACTTTCTAGAACATTCTACAACACGTGCAGGTTAAAAGTTCATAATTTTTTTTAAACCTAATGATATTTTTTTGCAACATTTTCTCGAACATTTAACGGCACGTCCAGGTTAAAAGTTCACGATTGTTTTAAGTTCGAACAGTGCCTTCCAAATGCAAGTAGCAGGTGTGGTTGAGTTGACCAAATTTTATCCTATCATATGTACTCCACGTTTAAACTGCTTTTCTTAACCAATCACAAAGATGCTTTTCCACAAAACGAATGTGCACCCTACTTTTAAAAAACAATGCTTTTCATCTCCCAATCAGTTATCGTTTTGACTGAGAAAAAAAAGTAGTTCCCCACCTTTAAACATATCTCTTATTCTACGAACGGACTGCATGAGTTACAGACATCTATCCATACTTCCCAGCCATACCTTCAAAATGCTAGTGTGGATCGTAGGACATAGCTATGTTTTCTGGTGCAAGAGGTATGCAGAACAGAGATGTATTGACTTAGACCTAGGTTGACAAAATGTGGACATTAAATGGTTTGGACAGAGAGGATTGAAGTGGCACCAATTGTTGCCTTTGGTTAAAACCTGTTTGCATCTCCAACACCCTGACCTCATGATTGTGCACTGTGGTGGAAACGACCTAGGCACATTGACTGTTGTAGGTTTGGAAATGCTAATGAAAGACACCTTTCGACAATTGATGTTGCTTTTGCCTCAAACTGTCTTTGTACATTCCAATATATGCCAAAGACAGAAGTGGAAATGGTCAAACCAATTTTGTCCTCAGATTGAAGAATCTAGGAAGAATGTCAACAAAGCTGTGTCTACATACCTCAGAGACCATAGAATGGGGTCGATCTACAACAACAACATACGTTTTGATATGGCTGATATCTACAGAAGTGATGGAGCACACTTCACACATCAGGGAAATCGAGTTTTTCTGAATAACCTGAAGCTGTGCATCCGCACTTATATGTAGCTCCAACTAATATACACAAGGGCTCTTTTTAGAGCCGCCTTATATTCCCAATATCAGTTCGCAGAGTGACAGCTGCAATCCGGCTAGCACAGGGAGACCTGCGGGCCGTCGGGCAGGCTCGCAGAGGGAGAGCTGCGGCCCGTCGGCTCGGCACGCACAGGGAGAGTAACGGGCCGTCGGCTCGCAAACGCACACCAGCGTGCTGGCTCGCAGAGGGAGAGCTCGGGTCTAACTCGCAAGGGGACACCAACGGGCCAACGGCCCTGCTAGCAGAGACACACCTATCACCTAACGGACTGCCTCGCACATGTACAGCTAGGGACACGACGGCTCGCAGACGCAGACCTGCGAACCGACGGACTGGTACTGTTTTATGCTTTAGGGTAGTACAGTGGTGTTTGTGTACTGTAGGGTGTTCGTGCTGGAGGTAGCGTTTTAAGGTTTAAGGTAGTGCAGTGCTGTTTGGGTAGTGTAAGAATCGTGCTGGAGGTAGTGTTTTGGAGTTTACGACAATGCAGTAATGTTTGGGTAGTGTAAGGGGTCATGCTGGGAGTACTGTTTTGGGGTTTAGGGTAGTGCAGTGGTGTTTGTGTAGTGTAGGGGGTCATGCTGGGAGTAGTGTTTTAGGGTTTACGGCAGTGCAGTGGGGTTTGGGTAGTGTAGAGGGTCATGCTGGGAGTAGTGTTTTAGGGTTTACGGCAGTGCGTGGTGTTTGTGTAGTGTAGGGGTTCGTGCTGAGAGTAGTGTTTTAGGATTTAGGGTAGCACAGTGGTGTTTGTGTAGAGTGGGAAGTCATGCAGTGAGTACTGTTTTAGGATTTAGAGTAGTGCAGTGGTGTTTGTGTACTGTTTGGGGGTTCATGCTGGGGGTAGAGTTTTAGGGTTTAAGGTAGTGCAGTGGTGTTTGGGTAGTGTAAGAATCGTGCTGGAGGTAGTGTTTTAGAGTTTACGAAAATGCAGTGGTGTTTGGGTAGTGTAAGGGGTCATGCTGGGAGTAGTGTTTTAGGGTTTAGGGTAGTGCAGTGGTGTTTGTGTAGTGTAGGGGGTCGTCCTCGGAGTAGTGTTTTAGTGTTTACGGTACTGCAGTGGTGTTTGTGTACTGTAGGGGGTCGTGCTGGGGTAGTCTTTTAGGGTTTAGGGTAGTGCAGTGGTGTTTGTGTAGTGTAGGGGGTCATGTTGGGAGTAGTGTTTTAGGGTTTAGGGTAGTCTAGTGGTGTTTGGGTAGTGTAGGGGGTCGTGCTGGGGATAGTGTTTTAGGATTTAGGGTACTGCAGTGGTGTTTGTGTAGTGTAGGGGGTCCTGCTAGGGGTAGTGTTTTAGGGTTTACGACAATGCAGTGGTGTTTGGGTAGTGTAGGGGGTTGTGTTGGGGGTAGTATTTTAGGGTTTAGGGTTGTGCAGTGGTGTTTGGGTAGGGGGTCGTGCTGGGGTAGATTTATGGTTTAGGCTAGTGCAGTGGTGTTTGGGTAGTGTAGGGGATCGTGCTGGGGGTAGTATTTTAGTGTTTATGACAGTGCAGTGGTGTTTGGGTAGTCTTTGGGTAGTGTAGGGGATCGTACCGACAGACTGACTCACAGAGCTCTGAGCCGACGGACGGGCTTCTAAAGGCATAGCCGCGACCTGGTGATATGAAGAGAGGCAGCGTGAAAGGCATATCTCACACAGACACAGATGCCAGTGTTGCCTCACAGAGGTAAAACTACGAACCCAATGGCTTCTACACGGAGAGATGCGAGCTGACGGAGTAAATCACAAAATGGCTGCCAACACTTCCTGGTTTCAACCATTCACAGCCAATAAGCCGCAAGCTGGTGCTTGTAACCCCTCAGCCAATCACATGTCAGAATTCTCAAATATCGATATCTGTAAAATTTGATATTTCTCAAAAACTACTGAACGGATTTACACCATTTAAACAAAAGCGTGCTTTCTGGATCATCACTTCTCCCTGCCAAATTTGGTGTAATTCCGTTCAGCAGTTTCACCTGTAGTATGGAAATTGCATGCAGAAAACACGTTTTAGGACCCTCTTTTTCTCAGCCCCTCCTACACCATTCACCCCCAAACTTTCAATATAAGAGCTAATCAAAAAAAGAGAAACTTTTTGGATAATTTCATAAAGATTCGTCAAACGATGCCAAAGTTACAAGCACATAGAAGGCTCCTGAAGGGGGGCCGTGCAACCCCTCTCCCAACATGAGTGAAGCCCCAAGGCTGCGCGGACCCCAGCGCACCCCCGCAACCTCTGCGAGCCCATGCTATTATTTTTTAAGAAATACCCCCGGAACCTAGCCCACCCAAGGGCCTCATTAAAATGAAACGCGAGAACCCGCGACCCCAGCGTAAATTTTTGCCGATTTTTTTTTTTTTTTAATCATTGTTTGGGCCCTGGGGCTCCTTCTGGGACCACCTGAGCAGGCCTAGGGGGTCAGGGTTTTTCTACCCTGCCCCCTTCTTTTCTTTTATACCTTTGTTTCTCCGTTTTCGGGTGACTCGCTTCTACCGAGCCACAAGATGGCTGCCAACACTTCCTGGTTTGGACTACTAGCAGCCAATCACAGTGAAGCTCGCGCACGCGACTTAGGCTCCGCCCCGATATCAAAACTTTTATTTTTCTAATGTCTCAGCAACTACTGAACGGATTTACACCATTTTTAAGAAGGTCGCTTTCTGACCCAAGCACTACCTTTCTGCCAAATTTGGAGTAATTCCGTTCAGTAGTTTCGGCTGTAGCCTTGCGCAAAGTTTCCTATGGGAAATTGATTTTTTGACTCTTATGTTTTTGAATTTCTCAAAAATTACTGAACGGATTTACACCATTTAAAAAAAAGGTCGCTTTCTGAACCAAGCTCTACCTTTTTGCCAAATTTGGGGTAATTCCGTTCAGCAGTTCGGGCTGTAGCTCGTCGCAAAATTTCCTATCGAAATTAACATGGAGAAAACGAGTTTTGGGACCCCCCCTTGTTTCTCAGCCCCGCTTGACGAATCACCCCCAAACTTTCAGGATAGGAGCTGACCTGCATAGACTTTTTTTTGGGAGAAATTCAGGAAGATTCGTCAAACGACGCCAAAGTTATTAGCAAATCAAAAAATGCTTTTCCTATGGAAACTAGGTTCTAACTATAACTACCTACTGGCGACCCGAAACACGTCTGGCAGGAAACCAGAAAAGGACTTTGTTCATGGCGTGTGCCCTTGCTTTGGTGTAATTTCCACCTGGGAGTGCATCCCACCTAGAGGCAACTCTTTTTGTATTTTGTATAGCGGCCTGCCTGGTCGCGGGATTGCACCACCGCGAAACACTTGCGGGTCCGCGGCTGCTTTATTGGGGCAGCTAACTGTGGAACAGGAGGTGCCTGTTATATGCAGGGGTGCCGGCGCGAACATCGGCAATCCTTTTAAAGACATTTTTGAATGTGAGTGCCGGCGGCGACCCACTTGGGATTTACTGAACCACCAGTCCCAGGAAGCATTGCTTCAGGTGGTTCACCTGACCATAATTATTACGTGGATTTACTGGTGGTTCCCGCACGCCGTCACGTCACATGGTCTGCCACTGAAGAGGGCGTTGGCCCGAAACGCGTCTGGCAGGAAACCAGAAAAGGACTTTGTTCATGGCGTGTGCCCTTGCTTTGGCGTAATTTCCACCTGGGAGTGCATCCCACCTAGAGGCAACTCTTTTTGTATTTTGTATAGCGGCCTGCCTGGTCGCGGGATTGCACCACCGTGAAACACTTGCGGGTCCGCGGCTGCTTTATTGGGGCAGCTAACTGTGGAACAGGAGGTGCCTGTTATATGCAGGGGTGCCGGCGCGAACATCGACAATCCTTTTAAAGACATTTTTGAATGTGAGTGCCGGCGGCGACCCACTTGGGTTTTACTGAACCACCAGTCCCAGGAAGCATTGCTTCAGGTGGTTCACCTGAGCATAATTATTACGGGGATTTACTGGTGGTTGTCGCACGCCGTCACGTCACATGGTCTGCCACTGAAGAGGGCGTTGTCCCGAAACGCGTCTGGCAGGAAACCAGAAAAGGACTTTGTTCATGGTGTGTGCCCTTGCTTTGGCGAAATTTCCACCTGGGAGTGCATCCCACCTAGAGGCAACTCTTTTGTATTTTGTATAGCGGCCTGCCTGGTCGCGGGATTGCACCACCGCGAAACACTTGCGGGTCCGCAGCTGCTTTATTGGGGCAGCTAACTGTGGAACAGGAGGTACCTGTTATATGCAGGGGTGCCGGCGCGAACATCGGCAATCCTTTTAAAGTCATTTTTGAATGTGAGTGCCGGCGGCGACCCACTTGGGTTTTACTGAACCACCAGTCCCAGGAAGCATTGCTTCAGGTGGTCCACCTGAGCATAATTATTATGGGGATTTACTGGTGGCTGCCACACGCCGGCACGTCACATGGTCTGCCACTGAAGAGGGCGTTGGCCCGAAAAGCGTCTGGCAGGAAACCAGAAAAGGACTTGGTTCATGGTGTGTGCCCTTGCGTTGGCGTAATTTCCACCTGGGCGTGCATCCCACCTAGAGGCAACTCTTCTTTTTTCATGTATAGCGGCCTGCCTGGTCACGGGATGCACCACCGTGAAACACTTGGGGGTCCGCAGCTGCTGTATTGGGGCAGCTAACTGTGGAACAGGAGGTGCCTGTTATATGCAGGGGTGCCGGCGCGAACATCGGCAATCCTTTTAAAGTCATTTTTGAATGTGAGTGCCGGCGGCGACCCACTTGGGTTTTACTGAACCACCAGTCCCAGGAAGCATTGCTTCAGGTGGTCCACCTGAGCATAATTATTATGGGGATTTACTGGTGGCTGCCTCACGCCGTCACGTCACATGGTCTGCCACTGAAGAGGGAGTTGGCCCGAAACGCGTCTAGCAGGAAACCAGAAAAGGACTTTGTTCATGGCGTGTGCCCTTGCTTTGGCGTAATTTCCACCTGGGAGTGCATCCCACCTAGAGGCAACTCTTCTTTTTTTCTATATATATATATATATATATATATATATATATATATATATATATATATATATATATATATATATATATTCACTGAAAAAACCATAGGTTTTAGGGACAGTTATAGTTAGTTGGACATTGCACTCGTACAAAACCCGTGAAATTCCCCGTTATAGTTAGTTCAGCTAACTATAACTCGCGCCCCGCAATGCACTGCTGATGACGTTACATATTACATCACTCATGACATGGTCAGTGACATCACTGATGACATCTCAAATGAAATCACTGATGACATCATGCAGTGACTGTGTGTTTCTGTAAAGTTTAAATATTTTTTAATATATATAGGGAAAGGCGTATTGAAGAATGAGTGGGTGTATAAGTGTCTGTATGGATGATTTAGTAGGTGCGTGACTGACTCTATAAGTGAGTGATTAAACATGTCTTACTGAATGCATGGGTTAGTGACTAAACTGTGTGAATCTCTGTATCCGTCTGTCTGTTGGTGTGTAAGCGGCTGCATGGGTTTGTGAATAGCTACATGAGTGTCTACATGGGTTATTGATTGGTTGTGTGAGTATCTGTATGGGTGCCTGAGTGTTTGTGTGGGTGGGGTGTGTGTGACTGTGCATAGATGTGTGAGTGGGTGATTCACTGGGTGCATGGTTTCAAGAGTGCATCTGTGATGGACTGTATGGGTGGGTGACTGTGTGTATGGGTGTGTTAGTGAGTGGATGTATATCTCAGTGGTAGAAGTGTGAGTAACTACATATGTGAAAGGCAGTATATATGTGTGTTGGAGTATATAAATGGCTATAAGTGAGAGTGTGTGATTGTGAGAGTGGCTGTATGGATGAGTGTGTACTTGTATCAGTGATTGTATAAGAGCGTAGGAATGTGCTAGTATTTGTATGAGTAAGTGAGCTGGTGTGTGTATAACTGTATAGGTGAGTAAATGGCAGTGTGATTAATTATTTGCATGACTGACTAGGTGTGTGAGTACCTCTATGGATGAGTGGTGGTGTGTGAGTGTCTATATAGGTGTATGAGTGCATATGATAGTCCTGTACTGAGTGACCGTAAGTATGAGTGACTGTACGGGTGAGTGAGTGGATGTGTGTGTAGACCTAAGAATCAGTGAGTGTGTATGTAGTTATTGGTGTTGGAGTGTCTATGGTTTTGCGAATGGCAGTCTGTAATTTACAGTGGGTGTATCAAAGGTTATATTAGGGTGTGAGGAGGTGCATCAGATTATCACGTGGATGATGTCATCAGTGATGTCATTTGAGATGTCATCAGTGATGTCATCAGTGATGTCACTGACCATGTCATGAGTGATGTAATATGTGACGTCATCAGCAGTGCATTGCGGGGCGCGAGTTATAGTTAGCTGAACTAACTATAACGGGGAATTTCACGAGTTTTGTACGAGTGCAATGTCCAACTAACTATAACTGTCCCTAAAACCTATGGTTTTTTCAGTGAATTTCAAAGGTTTTTTAAATGCTAATTTCTAACTATAACGTGTCTGAAACCTATGGTTTTTTCAGTGAATTTCAAAGGTTTTTAAATGCTAATTTCTAACTATAACGTGCCTGAAACCTGTGGTTTTGTCAGTGAATTTCAAAGGTTTTTAAATGCTAATTTCTAACTATAACGCCCCTAAAACCTATGGTTTTTTCAGTGAATTTCAAAGGTTTTGTAAATGACAATTTTTAAATGTATAAATTGTTATATTTATTTTTTTGACACTGATTTACTACATTTTTTAAAACTATTTATTTTTAGATATTTTATTTATTAAATTACATTGTAATTACATTATACATTACATTACAAAAAATACTTTCTCAGAATGAATTACTTTAGTTTAAATACTTTGCACATAGGCAATAGACTTTTAAGTACAGTAGTTACAGTTGTTGCAATGGGCAACACATTTTCAAACAATGCAACATTCAGCTCAATGTGAATTTCTAGTTAAATGCAATTAGTTACTTTATGGATTACTTTTCTAACCACAGGACTGGATCCTAGATTCAGTCCTGGGACATCTCCTGTAAACAGATGAGTAAAAGCGTTTTGGTTACAGTAGTGATTTTTAAGGAATATTATTGTATTTTAAAAGTTGACACTTAGAAACTTTTTCTCATAGAATCACCAATGTTATCCTATGGAAGGAAATTCACTTAGCAGGTAAAAACTGTTATCGTTACTTTTTCTTACTCAGTGTTGGATCCTGGATCCAGCACTGGTGCATCTCCTGTAAACAGTTGAAAGAATGCGTTTAAGTCATACAGGCGATTTTTAAGGAATATTTGTAGTTTGTGAAAATCGACACTTTGAAACTTTTCTGCTGAAAACCAGACAATGGATTCCTATGGAAGAAAATATAAGTTACTGGTAAGTACGGTTAAAATTACTTTTTAGGGTCAGTGCTGGGCTAAAAGATGCAGCACTGGGTTCTCTCCTGATAACAGGTGAGTAAATTGGAATTCGTACTTTGGTTGATTTTAGAGGAATATTATAAAGTTCCAAAACTCCACACTTAGAAGAATTTCCAAGTGAAACCAGTCAATGTTAGCCTATGAAGGAAATTCAAGTTACCGGTAAGTACGGTTAAAATTACTTTTCAGGATCAGTACTGGGCTGAAAGATGCAGCACTGAGGTCTCTCCTGATAACAGGTGAGTAAATCGGAATTCGTATTTTGGCTGATTTTAGAGGAATATTTGTATGTTTCAAAAATCAACACTTAGAAACTTTTTCAGCAAAAAGCAGGCAATGATATCCTATGGAAGGAAATTCAAGTTACTGGTAAGTACGGTTAAAATTACTTTTGAGGATCAGTACTGGGCTGAAAGATACAGCACTGAGGTCTCTCCTGATAACAGGTGAGTAAATCGGAATTCGTATTTCGGCTGATTTTAGAGGAATATTTTAAAGTTCCAAAACTCCACACTTAGAAGAATTTCCAAGTGAAACCAGTCAATGTTAGCCTATGGAAGGAAATTCAAGTTACTGGTAAGTACGGTTAAAATTACTTTTCAGGACCAGTACTGGGCTGAAAGATACAGCACTGAGGTCTCTCCTGATAACAGGTGAGTAAATCGGAATTCGTATTTTGGCTGATTTTAGAGGAATATTTGTATGTTTCAAAAATCAACACTTAGAAACTTTTTCAGCAAAAAGCAGGCAATGATATCCTATGGAAGGAAATTCAAGTTACTGGTAAGTACGGTTAAAATTACTTTTCAGGATTAGTACTGGGCTGAAAGATGCAGCACTGAGGTCTCTCCTGATAACAGGTGAGTAAATCAGAATTCGTAGTTCGGCAGATTTTAGAGGAATATTTGCACAATGGTGAAGGGAGGGGCGGGGCCTGAGGTGACATCTGTGCAAACGCGCCCCGTGGCGCGTTTTAAGTTGGGGGATTAAGTCCCCTTGAATCATGAGGGTCCCTAGGGGCCAACTAGCCCACCAGGAACCTCCAGTATGCGCCAGGGGCTGCGTTGCAGAGACGTGTAGAGAGGCCACACCCCTTTTTACACCTCTCTGCAACGCAGCTCTGTGGCGCTTTCTGGATGTACCTGTTGGGCTAGTTGGCCCCAGGGACCCTCAGGATTGAAGGGGATTTAATTCCCCATCTTAAAACACGCCACGGCGCCTGTTTGCACACATGTCACCTCAGGCCCGCCCTCCTTCACCACTGTGCAAACACGCCCCGTGGCGCATTTTAAGTCGGGGATTAACTCCCTTGAATCCTGAGGGTCCCTGGGGTGCAACAAGCCCACCAGCTACCTCCATTAAGCGCCACAGAGCTGCGTTGCAGAGAGGTGTAAAAGGGGCGTGGCCTCTGTACACCTCTCTGCAAGGCAGCCCCTGGCGCATACTGGAGGTTCATGGTGGGCTAGTTGGCCCCAGGGACCCCCAGTATTCAAGGGGATTACTTCCCCTTCTTAAAACGCGCCAGGGCGCGTTTGCAGAGTACTGCAGGGAGGGGCGGGGCCTCCGGCACGATGCCGTTTTTTTTTTTTTTTTTATGGGAGGGGGCTGCGTGGCCCCCTTCCCTCGGCAACTTTTGGCCCCGGGGACCCCATCCCCCGGGGCCTGAGCATTTTTTTTTGTTTTATTTAAAAAAAAAAAATTAAAAACGTGAAGGGGGCCGCGTGGCCCCCCTTCCCTGGGCCTCTTTTGGCTCCGGGGACCCCATCCCCCGGGGCATGCCCTCTTTTTAAATAAAAAATATGGAGGGGGGCTGCGTGGCCCCCTCCTCAGGCCATTTAAGGCCCCGGGGACCCCATCCCCGGGGCCGGCCTTGCCCTTATTTCTTTTTATTTTATTTATTTTTTTAATTTGGGGAGGGGGCTGCGTGGCCCCCCTCCCGGGCCACTATGGCCCCGGGGACCCCATCCCCGGGGCCTGGCCTCTGGTTGGGGACTGTGGGGGGTCCCCAAACCCCCCACAGTCCCGCCGGCTCCCCGTGTCCTACGGGAGCCGACATTGCTTTCCACATGGGGAGCAGCTAACATGCTGCTCCCCGTGTGGAAAAGAAATTGGTTTGCATTTTGAAAGAGAGAGCAGGTTTCCTGCTCTCTCTTTCAAAATGCAAACCAAGTTTGCTATGATAGGACGGGAGCCGCGAGGCTCCCGTCCTGTCATAGCAAACAGCAGTGTCCCGGGGTAGGCACCCCGGGACACTGCAGGAGCTGGCCCTGGGGGTGGCGGTCCCCAGGGCCATCAAGGGCTCCAGGAGGGGGCCGCGCGGCCCCCTCCCTACATTTTGAAAGCCCCGGGGAGGTGGTGGTCCCCGGGGCTTGGGGGTCAAAACGGACCCCCATTTTCAATTTTCTTAGTGCCCCGGGAGGTGGTGGTCCCCGGGGCGTGTGGGGGGCTGGAGCCCTCCCACACAGGTTTAAAAAAAAAAGAAAAAAAGCCCCGGGGAGGTGGCGGTCCCGGGGCTGCGGGAGGGCTCAGAGCCCTCCCGCACCATTTATGATAAAGCCCCGGGGGTGGTGGTCCCCGGGGCTTGGGGGCCCTTAGAGGCCCCCCATACATAAAATAAACCCCCAGCATGCCCCCGGGACTTGGCCCACCCGGGGGCAAATTTACATCGAAGCGCGGGAGACCGCGCTTCGATTTTTTTATTTTTTTTTCGGCAGGATTCGCGCTCCCTGAGCGCATCCTGACGATTTAAAAAAATGCTTTTTTCTGCCCAGGGGGTCCTTGTGGGACCCCCTGAGCAGACCTAGGGGGTCAGGGTGTTTCTACCCTGCCCCCTTTGTGCGTTTTGCGCACTTTTTTTACTGCTTTCTTGTTCCTAGGTTCTACCGAGGAACAAGATGGCTGCCAACACTTCCTGGTTTGGAGTGTTGATAGCCAATTAGCAGACAGCTCGTGATCGGGAGGGTGCGCGAATCCGACGCGGCCATAGATATATATGTACTTTTACTTTTGATTTTCTCAGCAACTACTGAACGGATTTACACCATTTAACAAAAAGGGTTCTTTCTGAACCAAGAACTACCTCTTTGCCAAATTTGGTGTAATTCCGTTCAGCAGTTCGGGCTGTAGCCGTGTCTAAAGTTTCCTATGGGAAAATGAATGGGGAAAACACGTTTTGGGACCCCCCTTTTTTCTCGGCCACCGCTTAACGAATCACCCCGAGACTTTCAGGGTAGGAGCGGACCGGAGCGCCCCAACAAGTTGGAAACTTTCGCGAAGATTCGTCAACCGGCGCCAACGTTATTTCAAATAGAATGTCGCGGATTTCCTATGGATAATAGGTCCTAACTATAACTATCTACTGGCGACCGCCAGTAGATAATATATATATATATATATATATATACACACACATATATATATGTATATATATATATGTATACCAACCATTACTGCCTTTATGCTTAAAAAGCAGACACCGACACGGGGGATGGAATTTCAATACAGTCTCTGCTTTATTCCAAATTACGCTGTAACGTGTTTCGCCATTGCCTGGCTTGTTCACACAACAGTTGTTTGTTCAATGATAAAGTTTTAAAATACAAAAGCAAAGAGTCACATGGTTCCATGGTCATCATATGTATATATATATATATATATATTGCAAAACACCACTTTGGCTCTCCCAAATGTCACGCTGTCCTCCCAGCCACACACAGAGAGCCGCGGACCACCGGAACTATAGGCAAGTAATACTTTATTTACTCCTCACACGACGCGTTTCGGGCGCCACACGCCCTTGTTCACATGTCATGAAAAACTGGCTCACCATTTTTTTAAATACACTGCGTGCATAACCACGTGATTGACAAACAAACAAAATGGAAAACACACTATCGCATTTAAATGACATGTCGTAATGGATCTTTTCTTTAACTTGGTGGTACTGCCAACAATTAAAATTACAAATACATTTTGCCATTCTTATAAATACTGTATAAAAACAGACATTTTATAGAAATACATACAGCAAAATTCTGTGCAAATTTGGCAAATGGGCAACTGCTTAATTTAAATTCGACATTGTTTAGTTAAATATACAAAAAAAAAACATCTCTGGATAAATCCATTTGAATTAAAATTGCCATAATTATCCACTACGTCATTACCTATTCCCATAAAGTGCTATAGTGCTAAAGTGCTACCCGTAGACAATGAAATTTTGATTGTTAAAAGAAAACATATTTTTCCATTTCTTAAAAACAATCATGTGCAAAGAATAACATATAGGCAGAAATATTATGTAAGATTGGCCTATTGCTTGCTTGTACGCCAAACTTGCTAGATAAATCCATTATCTGTTCCAATGCCAAATTCATCATATACATCATCTTATAATGTAATAAAAGTGCTTCAATATTTAAAGTGCTATCATTAATAAAATTATTCCTTTTCCAAAGTGCACACGCTACGAATTAAATATTAAATATACACCAATGCATCACATCTAAAAAAAGGCTAAAAAATAGTAAAAAAACACATTTAAGCTGCTTTCGAGAACTCTAATAAATCTGACAATTTTATCACTAAAATTATATCAGATACCCATTTATAAAAAATGATAAAGGTCTTCTGTATTATTCAAGCCGAACGGTATTTTACTGTCAAATTCCAATATCATTTTGCATTGCATCTGTCTCAACATCTTTTCCCTGTCTCCCCCTCTCCGGGGTTTCGCAATTGCTGCCACTACAAAATACCTCAAACAGTCAAGATTGTTGTCATGCTTAAGTTTGAAATGGCACGCAACCGGATAATTAGGGTCATTGTTCACAATGGCACGCAGATGCTGTAATATTCTGACATGCACCTGCAGCTTTGTACTCCCAACGTATCTCAAACCACAGGTGCACGTCAGAACATAAACAGCATATTCTGTCCTACAGTTATAGCTACCTTTAATGGCTATTCTCTCAGGACTGAATGGGGACAGATAATGCGTGGTATTTTCCCCAAACTTACATGCCCTACAGGAAGAACATTTAGTAAATCCCTGTCTAGGTTGTAGCCACATCCTTGCAGTCTCCAGCTCCGGACTAGTCTTTACTATGTGGCATAGAGGGACCTTTCCTGTACGTAATGACTGGAGATTCCGGTAGTGTTGATGACAATACCCCATCAGTGAGAACTATAGGCCAGTTGCGCCTAATGATTGCCTGTATCTTTCTTTCCTGTTTACAATAAGTGATTATTAGTCTTGGGGCACTGTTGTCTTCATTAGTAGGCTCCCTATCCCCGTCCGGAGTTAAAAGAGCTTCTCTGGTTCTTTCATTGATTTTGGCCACTGCTTCACTTAGAATCTTCTCATTATACCTCATGCTCTAAATCTACACAGAGCCTCCTGGGTACACTTATTGAATTCCTCCCCAGTACTGCAAATTCTCTTTAAACGCAGTAATTCTCCAAACGGAATACTCCGGATAAGATGCTTAGGGTGCGCACTGCCTGCAGTGTCTTTCCTGAACAAAGTAGTGGCTAATTGTCCCTGGTTTACATAGACCCTTACATCAAGGAATTCAATACTTGACTTACTTATTTGAGAAGTAAATTTCAAAGTCACCATATTGTTGTTCAATTGGTTAACAAAATTCATGGCACTACTCTCATCACCTCGCCACACAATGAACACATCATCGATATATCTAAGCCAGTTTACCACATGATCATCATAATCACTGCAATGGTTGACCCTAAGGTCCCGTTCCTCCCACCAGCCAACATGTAAACATGCATAGCTGGGGGAGAAGCAGGACCCCATAGCCACTCCCTGTTTCTGTAAAAAAATATCCTGACCAAAAGCAAAAAAGTTATTGTGTAGACACCAAGAAATTAAATCAAGCAGCATTTTACTGTGACCATACAACTCAATCGGCCTAGAATCAAGAAAGTGCTTGACTGCCTTCAAACCTGTCGAGTGCCCAATACATGTATATAATGATTCAATGTCCAGCGTTATGAACAGGAGATCCTCTGACCAAGTAATGGCTTGTATCTTATTTAGAAAATCTCCTGTGTCTCTTACATAGCTGGGCAGGCGTTTTATAAAATCCTGTAAAAAGAAATCTACGTACTGAGACACTTTCTCCCCCATACTCTTAATGGCCGATATAATGGGCCTACCTGGAACGGGGGTGATTTTTTTATGCACTTTAGGTATGAAGTACAGCCTGGGCAGAACCGGATATTCCACATTTAAAAATGCAAATTCCTCAGATGAAATCATTCCTTCCCGTTTCCACCCAAGTAACACACTTTTTAAATTGTTCTTGGACAAATTGTATTGTTTTTGACACGTTTTTTCATAACAAACCATATCACTAAGGTGACGCCGTGCCTCCATTAGATAATCCTTTTGCGGCCAGATCACCATATTGCCACCTTTGTCCGATTTAGCCACTATAATCTCATGGTTGCTGCTCAGTCTCTTAACCAATTTGGTGTTTTCAATTTCACTCCTGCTTTTGTACCGTTTTCTGTGTTTCACTTGATATACGTATATATATATATACATATATATATATATATATATATATACACATATATTTTGGACAAAAACTTGTTAACCCCGCCTGAAAACGCTAGCTCTCTGAGTTAATAACCCTCACGGCTTTGCAAGTACTGTCGAGTGCGCCTTCAAAACCCCTGGGGCTTTGGATTAAAATATATATATAAATGTATAAAAACAGTGAGCGGACTGCGTTTCCGTATGTGAACAAGGACACCTTGTTGTCCGAAACGCGTCATATGGCTTAAAGACGAATAAAGACCTAAGCTGCCACACAATTTGGAGTCCGTGACTCTCTCTTCGCCAACTGGGAAGTGGGGAGAGCCAATCAGATGTTCGATATATATATATATATATATATATATATATATATATCTCCAAATCAAGAAAGTGTCACAGCCCAGATCAGTATAATATCTGTAATGCCACAATAGGGTCTTTTCATACTGCAATACTCTTTAATTAAAGTTACTACACATGCATTTATTGTATATTGTCATAAAAAATACGTCATTTGAGATGTCATGAGTGATGTCACTGACCATGTCATGAGTGATGTTATATGTGAGGTCATAAGCTGTGCATTGCGGGGGCGTGAGTTATGGTTAGCTCAGGTAACTGTAACTGCTGAATTTCTATGTGTTTGTACGAGTGAAATTTGAGCCTAACTATAACGTCCCTGCAACCTTTGTTTTTTTATAGTGAATATATATATATATATATATATATATATATATTGTTTACTGGACTAATACACATTTGCACGTAATTAATTATTTCATAGTGAATGCTTAACTGTTTGACAATACCAGTTTGTGACATTGCTATTACAAAAAACACAAAATTCAGAGAGAACCTTCAGTGACGAGGCTGCCAAGTCTTGGCCATATTTTTTATCTCTACATCTCATAGCCCCTTCCCCCAAGTATTTCATTCTACTTATACTATTTGCCTATATACTAACAGAACCACATTATGCTGAGGGAGGCACATTGCTATCAGACTCTGTCAGACATTCATTCCTGAAACCTGACAGATTATTACCAGCTCTAATATGATATATGTGAATAATGATAGGGTCTTAGGTTGTGTTCAATGTATAACTCAGTAGCTTGTAAGATTCCATCTTGTGGAATGTTAGCACATACCAGCAGTGCTGAAGGAAGAGTTTTAGAGATGTGTTGGTAATTGTCTGCCATTTTACCATAGTCATGGGTCTCTTATATACTATCTAATGAAAGGTTTAAATGGTTTGCAAAAAAAATAAAGGCATGATGAAGGCTGTAAAATTGAACCACTCACTGGCACAACAGATCTACCTAACAGGTAAATCAGATGTCAGGATATATATACGCAGTGTGGGATTTATAAGATTTAAGAAGCATGATCTTTCTTACTATTCCAATATTTATCTACTCCATTTTTCAGGAGTTGCAGAATTTGTTTAATGCTGGTACTTTGGCCCATTCTGTAATCTTCTCTAATATGATGCTGCATCATTCTGAAGTATTATTTAGTTGTCTGGTGGATTCTGTAGATACCAGGTTGTTTTGCATCACTATTCCACCTTTCTTCAAAAGTGGTTTGATTATACTAAAGTTACTGGACATGCACAAGTGCAGAGACTGATGGTCAACTCACCTTAGTCTGTGTTTTATATAGTTATTTATTTTGAATATTGTCTATGTCTCATAAGATGTATGTGTCAAAAATCTAGTGGTATTATTGAAATAGTAGGGGGTCTGTGCTAAATACCAGACAGTCAGAAGTTGTGGCGGGCCCCTGGCAAACAGCTCATGCTAGGCCACCAGAGGAGCATGTTGCACCCACTAGTGGTTTAAGCCATATTAGCTGCCGAGAATAAACAGAACAGGCTTGCTTAAAAATCTGTAACTAGATGTTGCAGTATGAGCACGGGTCCTGAAAATCATGCTCCCTCTGAAACCTCCCTTCTTATGGCCCTGCTAAGTGTGCCAGTCTGCTTCAGGCTAACACCGGATTCAGCTGTTCAGATGTTCCATTTGGTCCCAGGCCCACAGATAACACAAAGTGCTGCTTTTGTTGGTCTTCGCTAAGACTTCATACAGTAACACTCTGACTCCCACATAACAACAGATGAAGAAAGAGAGGCACACAGTGCACAGCTGTAATAACTAATAAGTGGTACGAAAATGGGAAAGACAGTTAAGAAAAAGACAGGATAAGGATACAATGGAGAGCCTTCGAGTGGCAAAACTTGTGCATAAAAATAAGTTGAGAGAAAGGAAAATAGAATATATGTCCAAAAATTGGCAAACAATTTTAGAAGTGATAAACACAAATAATATAAGATTATTCTGGCGATTGGTAAAAGAGGGAAATATACAAGGGGAAATGCGGTGCTTGGTGGGAGAAGACAATTGGGTTAACCACCTGAGTAACTTGCATAATGGTAAAAGGATGAAGAAGTCCCCGGTAATAAGGTCCAAGGAGGTAGAACAATTATTGCTGTACTTCTCTTTTCAAAACATAAAAGAAACCATCTTATCTTTAAAACTAACTAAAGCCGCAGGGCCAGATAACCTACCAGCAATAATATTAAAAAATAATACTGACTGGTGGGCAAGCTTTCTAAATGTGACCTTCCAAAATATTTTAACCTCTTGGATTTTCCCAGAAAGTTGGAAGGGGGCCATTGTCAGACCAATATATAAAAAGGAATGCCACATTGCCCCAGAACTATCGCCTTATAAGCCGCTGGATGTGGGAAAGAAAGTATTCTCTAAGATATTGTTAGGCGTATTGAAGACCTGAGCAGAACAGTACAATTTGATATCAATAGAGCAAGGTGGGTTCAAAGAGGGCCACTCAACTATAGACCATTGCCTTAGTTTATGAGCAACGGCAAAAAAGGCAATGGAAGAGCGAGGAAATCTGTTCTGCTGTTTTGTTGATTTCCGAGCCGCCTTCGACTCAGTAGACCGTAGTCTACTGTGGATTATGCTGGCAAAGCTCGGAATCAACATGACCGTACTTTCATTAATTCAGGAAATGCATTCTCTGAACTGGGCCAGGGTAATCTTGGACACCCTTGGAACTTTATCTAAGAAAATTCAGATAAAGAATGGATTGCATCAGGGCTGTGTTTTGGCTCCACTGTTATTTTCTCTGTTCCTTTCTGACTTACCAAAAATACTGAGTAAGGCTGGTGGATTAAGCCCTAATACGGGGGGACCCATATATCATGTCTGCTATACGCTGATGATCTAGTGATAACGGACATGACAGACCGGGGTAAAGACTTAAATAATGGTTCTGGGTAAAAGAAAGAGCTCTTTTTACTGGAAGCTAGGACAGGTCAGAGTCGAAGAAGTGGACAAATATAAATATTTGGGTATGTGGTTCAATAGTAAATTAAATTGGAGGGACCACATACCGTCATTAAAATCAAAGGCTCTCTCTTCAGTATGGGGCCTTAAACAATTTAAGCAGAAGTATGGAGGCCCCTCCCTGCGGCCAATTCTATCAGCTTTTGATGCAATGGTTCGCCCACAATTCCAATATGGTGTAGAGGTTTTATCCTTAGGTGGCAAATTGGATTGGAATTTAGAGGAGGGTAAATGTAGTGCAACAGCTCCTTGCTCTCCCTCCGTCAACCATGATACAGGCTGTGAGAGTGGAATGTCATTTCACAGCCTGGAATTTTCGGGGAATGCAAGCATCATTGAATTTTTGGCAGAGATTGAATAGAGAAGGGCCCCCCAAAATATCAAATCTTTGTAAAAAAGAAATAGAGGAAAGGGAACTTAACTGGGCGTCCCAAGTTAGACATAAGTTAGATAAGCTATGCGTTAAACTTTCCTTAGAACCAGACCAATGGAAATCAGGGCAGCAGACTCCTAAGCAGGAACTATGTGATATTATCAACACTAAGGCCCGTGAAGAAGATTTATGTTACCTGGGGAGCAAATCGTCCACCCAATTCTTGGTAAACGGGTGGACTAACGATCAGATGTTCCCCTATATCGAGGCCATGCCAAACTCAAACCTTAGAAATGCAGTATTGAAATTTAGAGTTGGCCTGAAGCCTTGCACTGCTGATTGGAAGATAAAATCAGCAATGACGAATGAAGAGGGTCTGTGCACATGTGGGTTACAAGTAAAATGCAGTGGCCCACATATTTTGCTGGATTGTTTGTGGTTTCTGAAAGAACGGAAAGACCTTTTAAAACCTCTTTTTATTGCCTATAAAACTGATAGTAGGGATCAAGCACTTAGCCTATTGATAAATATGAGATTTTTAAATGTGACATGTGCAATAGGAAGATTTTTAATTGCAATACAGGAATCGTTGAATGAATTGGTAATATAATCTGAATTGGACTCGGGGTAGAAATACGACTTTACCGAAGACCTAGGAAAATTTTTGATCGCTGGAAGCCCGTATGTGTGTAGGAATTTATATGTAATGTACAGGTGACCCTTTTCTCTATTCGGCGATGAATTAAGAGCTTTTTATAGAGTGGCACAGCTTCCTTTGCATATTTTATTATGATTTTATTGAGTTTTATACAGCTTCTACGGTTGCACTGTTTGTAGAATTCGTATTTTAACTGTATGCTGTAGTGTGACATCTTTCTTTTTATGGCTATTTGCCGAATAAAAATATTATTAACAACAACACCAACTAGTAAGTGGTTATTAGTATTTCAGCAGAAAGCACTCTCAAAGGGAGGTTCCTCTAAGAACACAGAGGTAGAGTGCCTTGTACTCGAGCAGACTCAAGCAACTTGACACATGCATCTTTTAAGGTAAAGCCAAATGCAGCACCTAATGTAACCCTTCCCTTCTGACAAGGACACTTCCGCTCTACAGTCAGCTAATGTAACAGCACGTGACGATGCTTAGTTCAGCAATGGAGGGAACATGTCATGCTCGTCTGGGAAAATATAGTGCAAATGGTTATGAAAATAGGCAATGACATTGCTTGGCCTCATTCTGTGAATGCAGCATCTCTGACTCATGCTTGCATAATCAGGAGAGCAGAAACTCGCGACTGGCATACAAGAAGAAAAATATTATTTCAACATTCTCACAGTAAGGTTCCAATGCCGATTGGTTTGCAAATACTGAGCCAGGTGCTAAATGCCACATCTGTGGTTCACTCATGTGATATTTACCACATGCGAAATGTAATACATTTGGTAAATGTGAGAAATTGGGTTACTGGTTGAGGGGTGAAGCTCAAGACATTCTTGTCAGGGTGAAACACAAGCAAACTCCAAATTAACCTGTGCTTAACACTCTGGTAGCTTAGAACAAAAGCAGTCAGTCTTTACTTAGAGGCAATATGTAAAGTATTTATGCAGCACACAAACAGTAAAAAGTGAAAACACCACACAAGGAAAATTCCACAACAACTTATTAAAATAGAGTAAAATAAAGTATTTGACACCAAACCAACAAAATTCCTATTAGTAGAACCAGAGATATGCAATTTGTAAGATTTAGGTACAAATAGTGCCTAAAAGCCCAAAACACCAAAGGGGTAATTACGATGACTGGCGGATCGCCACCGCCCGTATGGCGGTGGCGATCCGCCCGCCATTCCCCTCCGCCCGCATGCCATTTACCCCGCCACATTACGGTGACGGGGGGAGCCCGGCGGACGGAAACACCGTCCGCCGGTTTTCCGCCGGTCACACAGGTGACTGGGCGGAAAAGGGCAGTAAAATGGTAGACACCGCCATCCATATTATGATGACTGCGGAGATGTGCCTTTTCATGGCAGCAACGCCGCCATGGAAAGGCATACGGTCCTTTACGGGGAGGGGGAGTGGGGGGTGCACTTGGGGGGTACAGCATTGGCATGGACAAGGTGGCAGGCACTGCGCGGTGCCTGTCACCTTGTGCATGCCAATGCACGGCGTGCATTCCCAGCATTGTGGCGGGCGGTGCTGTGTACACCGCCCGCCACAATGTTGGGAATAAGGGATACCACCGCCACCGTGGCAGTGGCATCCTAATACTCGCGGCGGGACTGCCGCTCCTATGGCGGACGGTCCCATTCACCGCTACGGTGGCGGGCGGACAAAGTCCGCCCGTCATCGTAATGACCTCCCAAGTGTGGTCATCTGGTCGTGCTGGACCGGGAAAATGTCACAATTTCAGGCCGTCCGTGATGGAGCATGGATTGGATACCGGGACCAAGTTAGGCCCAATGAACAAAGTACCTTAAATCCTTGTTACAGAGTGTTGCAAGATCCAGCTTTGAGGATACTCTGTGCAGCGGCAGTTCCAATGAGCTGTGGGCTGTGATGCAAGGTCCTGTGTCGAGGATGCTTTGCTCAGCGGTGGTTCCAAGGAGCTGCAGGGCTGCGATTCGAGGTCCTGTGTCGAGGATGTGTCATGTAGCGGCGGTACCAAAGAGCTGTGGGGCTGCAATATGAGGCCCTGCATTGAGGAGGAATTGCACAGCGGCAGTTATGAAGAGCCTGGGGGATCCTGCATCAAGGATGCCTTGTGCAGCAATGGTTCTGATGCGGAGCTGCAAGGAGATGCATCATGCGGAATTGGTTCAGCTCAAAGACGACAGCTGGGCTGGCAGAGCACCTTCAAGTCCATTTTCAAGGGTTCAGGACTGTGGTAACATCACATGGGGGGGCAGAACTCACAGCTGACAGAGTCCAGGTGCAGGGTTCAAGGTGGTTGGAGCCTTTTCTGTCCCTGAGGCTCTGATCAGGAGGCCAGCCAACTAGCCCTTGGAGACACTCTGGTAGTCTTGGGTTTAAGATGCAGGTCTAGTCATTCTCACTCAGACAGCAGGGAAGCAGAGTAGCAGGGCAGCAGAGTTGCAGTCCTTCTTGCAGCAGAGCAGCACTGCAGTCCTTCTTCTGAGGCTTCCACAGTTTCAGATGTGTACTGAAAAGTTGGGTCTGTGGGTTCAATATTCATACCTGTGCCCACTTTGAAGCAGGAGAGGTTTACCAGAGTCCTTCCCCTACAGAGGAGCCTGGAATTTCCTGTCTCCCTGCCCTGGCCCTAGCTTATCCTTTGGCACAAAAGACTAGTGCGAGGGTGCTGAGGCAGAATATTTGTGATGGGTAAGCATGGTAGGTGACACCTCCACCCCATCAAGTCAGAGATGGCCCATCCTGCTGACACCTATTCCCTCTTTTGCTCACTGTCTGGGAGTAATATACAAAGACCAGCAGCCAGCTCCACCTGGGCATGTGATCCAGAATGCAGGCTGCAGACACCAAATGGTTAGGACAAGAAAACGCCAACTTTTTAAAGTGTAATTTTCAGAAATGAGACTTAAAGTCCAACTTTTCAATTAAGGAGGGTTTTAAATTACAATTCCTTAGAGACCAAACTTGAATATCCTACCTGCTACAATTGAAAGTTATCACATATTAAATGCAATGAGGTAACCAAATGTTATCCTATGGGAGAGGCTGGCCTTGCAGTAGTGAAAAATGAAATCAAGAGTTTGCCACCACCAGGTCATGTAAAAGTTAAATACACATGTCCAACTTTTTAAATACACTGCACCCTGCCTTATGGACTGTTTAAGGCCTACCTTAGGGGCGACATTTATGTTTTGAAAAGTGATGTTCAGCCCTTGCAAACTTTTTATTTTGCCAGATGGAAACAACAGTTTAAAACTACACGCACAGACTCCAATGGCAGGCCTGAGACATGTTTAAAAGGCTACTTTAGTGGGTGGCACAATGAGTGCTGCAGGCCCACTAGTAGCATTTAATTTACAGGCTCTGGGTACAAATAGTACCACTTTACTTGGGGCTTACAAGTAAATTAAATGTGCCAATTGGGTGTAAGCCAATTTCACGGGTTAGAAAACAGGAGGGTTTAAAGCAGAAAGTTTGGGAATGACCCTGCAGGGATGGCAAAGTCCAACATTAAATAACACCAAATTACAAGTATGAGTGGTCATTGTATACCAGTGGAAAATACCACCTTAAAATGCCTCCAGTCAAAAGTAGGTGATAATAATTCCTGAAAGAGTATGAAATAAAAGAAAACTAAAACTAACACAATAATGCACAAAAAATAGTACATGCGCTGTTTGAGCTGAAAAAATAAAATCACACAGACCTCCACACAGGGCCAGAGCTACTTAAATAGCCATGAACAGGCGAAGCTCTCACAGTTTGACTTCAGCAGGTCACACTTCCATTCAACCATGCTCTACCATGGATGCTGCATTATTAGATCACTATATCATGCTATACAAGATCCATGTTCTACTTTAACAAACCATACAACAAGAGGATGGAATCTAGGACACCAGTCGATGACCTCAAATGTCAAAGCAATGCAGGATTAGAGCCAAGACTAACAGAATAAGGCTGGAACCCAAAAACATGAGTCAGCTTGAGATACAGAGGATATACATGCTCAATATGGGTACCATACAAAACATATTTTAACCTTAATGATACTCTGGAGCCCAACATAGGCATCCACTGCCATCCTTCATTTTTGAAAATACTAGCAGCACTAGACGTCTTTGTAACAGGCTCTACACAGTGGACAGCATAATTCGTGTACGTCATTTCTCAGTCAACCTTCAGCAAGCTATTCTGCTAAGTGATGGATGCTTTGCAGATAGTGATTGGGCAGCATATGCATTTTCCTTTGGACTCCCACACAACCAGTACCAGCAAAGAAACATATATGCTACAGCAGGATTTCCTGGCATCCTAGGGTCAATTGGCTTCCCTTATGCACACCCAGTGTTGACCAGAACAAGTGTGCTGGAATTGTAAAATGAAGTACACTGTTAATGCGCACAAACTATGGGAAGTAGACCTGTGTATACTGAACTGATTTGTTTAGGACCCTGGTTCAAATCACAATGCCATGACCCAGCAGCGAAGCAAAATTAGTCACACTGTGGTGGCATATCACCCACAATGTACTGGGCAGACAAATCAACCCTTCATTATCAAGATTACAGTGCACTATGATTGTTGTAG
The DNA here is from genome assembly GCA_963921515.1 of Calotriton arnoldi. Lineage (NCBI taxonomy): Eukaryota > Metazoa > Chordata > Amphibia > Caudata > Salamandridae > Calotriton > Calotriton arnoldi. The sequence continues at coordinate 328,607 of CAWUFW010012109.1, forward strand.
TCTAATCTCAATACATGTCAGCAATACCTTTAAAGACTTAATAGCCCCTGTGGCAGCTCATACATGGATCATTGTGAACATTACTATACAATTACATCAGTAACTCTTCACAACGATGATGATTCTCAGTCAAGTCAACTTTTTGACAACCATATGAACTTTCATTATAACTCTCTTGCCTCTTACATAGGATTCCTCCAACCTCAAGACCTTCTTTGATGTCTTCTTCTCATGATAAGGATGGCCATATTTGTTTCTTCCCACAGCTTGAGGTAGAGCTGAGGTGGAGAATTAATACTAGGTGCCATGCTTTAGTGTTTGTGCTTGGCAACTCACTTATATATCTAACTTTTCAAGGTTTGGAACCTGTTTGTAATGTTCCCATCATCATGTGGACATGTTGATACAGTATTGAGTTTTTCTGTTAGCTTCTTCCACAGGTATGTTCTTGTTTGTTTTTGGTGGCATCTGCCGCACGAGATGGAACTTTAGACGGTCATGGGGCCATATTACAATAAGTGCCCCGGGGGTGCAATGGGCGTTTGAGCCCGCTTTGCGCTCCCCCAGGGCACTTTGGTATCACAGAAGGGGGCGCAGACGCTTGTGCGTCCCCTTCAGTAATACCGATAGTGCTGATGCACTTAAAGTGCCAGCGCTACCTTCAGGGAGCGTTCCCTCATTTGCATAGGGGCGTGCCCTATGCAAATAAGGGCATTCCTTTGCCTCTGCGCCCGCACCATATTACAGACGCAGGCTCAGAGGCAAAGAAGCTCTCAGGGGGCGCACTCACAGTGAGAAAGGGTGTTCTATGGACCCTTCGACATCCCCTTTAAAAGTGCAGGCGGGTTGCCGCCTGCACTGTGAAAAACGGAGCGGCTGCCAGCAGCCTTTCCATGTTTTTACATGAATGCGCTGCCCCCAGGGCATCGTAATAGAGCGCATTGTCATTGTTTGCGCCCGGCACACCTTTTAAAAGGTGCGTCCGACGCAAACAATGACAATGTGTAATATGGCCCATGGTGTCTTACCAGTTCTTTGACTAGGACCTCCAGGTCAAAATCCGTAAACTTGTACTTCCTTTCGCTGTTAGGGTGTAAAATGGAAGAGTTTGTCAGGTTTCGTCTTGTGATGAGTGAGTGATATCAGAGGATGAAAATAGACTCTGTTTCTCATATTTCAAGGTGCTTTGTCCATTCAAAATTAATGACTGCACACTCCCTCACAATAAGGACTACTTGGTATACTTTAGGGTGTCCGGATGTCCCTCTGCGCATTGCTGTGACAGTTTCTGCTCTGTAGGGATTCATTTTTTCACACCAGAAACTTCTAATGCCTGAAATAGAGGCCTTCCATTACGCATGTGCTATTCACTAGGTGTGGTATTTACCACATGCATTAAATAGCACATATTTGTCATTTAGCACGTTTGGTAAATACAAATTCCATGATAACATCCTCTGCAGCGCCATGCAGAGCAGAAGGGGAACTAGCACTTGTTAATTACAGGCAGCTGTAATTGATAAGGGTTGTGTCATCTACCACCCTAATTGCAGACAGAGCAACATGCCTTCTTTCTGTCTGCTTCATGTCTTTGCTACTGAAACAGGCAAAAACAACAGTTAGTTCATAGCAATCTGGGCCATTATTTATGATGAGTCAATCTCAACATTTGTACAAGGCGCTATCCAAGAACAGTGAGAAACAAGCATTTGCAATGCAACAGGTCTCACATTTACGCAAGTTTGAGCTATTGGCATTGTAAATGACAATGCCTTTTATTTATGTTTTGATTTTTGAAACATAAATAAAACGCATTGTCATTTACAATGCCAATAGCTTAAACTCGCGTAAATGCGAGACCTATTGCATTGCAAATGCTTGTGGTATTTCCACACTTGCACTTTCATAGCATGTAAGGAGACAATGCTAATATTAGCCAACATGTCGGTACCCCTTTTTCGACCTTGAAAAGATTATGGCCGAATCAGCCCTGTATAGAGTTGAACATGGAGGATATGCACCAAGGGCCGCATGCATCAAAGTCAGGATTTGCGAATCCTAAATAGCGAATTTTAAGAAATTGCTATTTAGGACTCGCAAATCCCTATGCATGTAGGAATTGCAAAAAAAATTGTGATTCCTACATATTCCTTAATTGCGACTCGCAATTAAGGAATAGCTACCCATTCATGAAACATGAAAACATGAAACATGTAACATGTAACATGTAACATGAACATGAAACTTTGAAAAATGCACTGTAGTGCATCAAGTTCAAATTGATGGTAATTTGCGATCCCTAATTGCGAATTCGCAATTTGAAATTGCATCATGCATTGCATTTAGGGAATCGCAATTTGCGATTCCCTAAATACATCGCAATTTAAGTAATCGTAAATTTTACGATTACTTAAATTGCGATTTTGCATTTGGGTTGATGCATCCCAAATGCAAAAATACCGGTCGCAAAGGGGCAGACTCTGCGAATCAGCCCGTTTGCGATCGGTATTTTCGTTGATGCATGTGCCCCTAAGATCCATCTAGGGTCGAAGTTTAACTTGCTGAACTAAAAATGTCACGCTCTTCCCAAATATTGGGGAAATGATTTTGCAGATTGAGTAGTGATTTTATTAACAATTGCACGAGTTCCAACGTCTGCTTTCCAAGTCGGGGTTTCTCGAAACCCTGGTGACAGTGAAAGTAGGATGGTTCCCGTAACCGAGTACCCACGCTAGCGTGCATACAATGCATCTCAGACCTGGAGATACATACAGCTCGTGCACATGTAGCCCGCACATGTGCACATACTACTCATGCTGATGTACTGGCCGTTCTTCAGAGGACAGCATGACTGGGCATACCATCTTCTGAAGGCTCGTTTCCTTTGCGGACAGACCCTGTATTGTCACTTGGAAACATTTAGTTTACGCCCCCTTCCTTGTTCCTTTTAGGTGGCGTTCCTCCTATACCTGATACATTCTATACAGGGACCTGTGTTACATGGGCACATTTACAAGTTCCAGGGGGTCAACTCAACCTTTCACGTGCTGATAAAATGAGTTCCAAATAGCTCCAAGAGCCAGATTGAGATGAAAGTGCGCTTTAAAACATGTGTCATGGTATGTAGATTATATTGTTGCAACGGAAGTTCACCCTGTCCTTAGCCTAGGGTTTCTGATTACGGGTTCTGCCCGCGTTCTGGGGTATAGCGTTGGATATTGGGGCAGGTGCAGTGGCACAAAGATATGAGAAACTGTACCCCAATAATGGCTGGCTGTTAGTACCTGACAGGGAGGGGAACATCTTCAATGTTTGCATTGAGGCAAGTGCCACCCTTCCAATCCCACTGCTGCGGAGCACCTTTAGTGGCACAAGTGAGCATCTAGAAAACATATCTGTTTTCCCCTAGGGTGCCCCCTCTGTGCTGCAGCGTCTTGGGTCCACGCCCAGCTCACAGTATCTGCCGCCCCTTGTGAGGGAGCGGACTGTGAAAGATCCGCCTGCCTCGCTCTTCACTCTCCAGAGGGCGTGGCTCCCTCATCCCCTGAGGGCGCGGGCCCAGGCAACACAGGCCGGGACATCTTGAGCTTGGCGCAGCCTGGGCGACTCCTACTGCACAGAGTGTTCACTAAACAAGGGTACTTAAACAACAACCAATTCTAGAGCAGGAAGGAGTGAGATCCGATACATTTCACAAGAAGATGTGAGGTACTGCGATGACCTGCGAAGCAATAGATCATTACTGTACTGCAATGTTCCTAAAAGTGAGTCACACCAAACAAGCACGTTGGCTTTTAAAAGACAACATACTGTATTGCTATCGTCCTAACAGAATACCACACGAATACATGCTTAAATACAGGGTTGGATTGGGGTCACAATTCGGCCCGGGCAGCCAAAATAAAAGTGGCCCACCCCACATTCGCAGATAGCAGCCTTTAGTTTGGATAATGGAGCTAAATGATGACAAACATTTGTGGTACTATAAGTAATTTGAAGCTTATAAGGTCAGTAATTAAATAGGAAATTAATATTCCGATGAGAAAAAATATACTTTAGAAGCACAGAATTATCAAAAATACTTGGAACTCACTTTTGTGTTTTTTATCCATCCGTTTGCTGAGGATGTTTTGACATTAACATGGTATTGCACAGACCTAAACTGCCTTTTATACTCACCATGGGTTTTTATGATATTCATTTTATTTTTTTTCAGTACTTAAGAGAGGCCCTCCAGACTGGTGACAGCTGCATCTGTGTTTTTTGTTTTTCTTGTGGCTAGCATCATGCAGTGGTGGCTCGCAGAGGGAGTGCTGCGGGGCGGTGGGGCGGGGGATGGGCTGGGTGGGGGGTAGTGGAGTCGGACATACGACGGGCAAGAGTAAAGTAAGAAAATAAATAAATAAAACGCTTTACCTTGCGCTCGCAGGTAAATAGTCAGGGAACGCCCTTTATTTACCTTCCAGTAAAATTCTCTGCAGGGCTTCTCCAGCTGCAGGCGGGTGTTTTGAAAGCTTGAATTTGGGAGGAAGTCAGACTCTGTGTTGATGGGCGGGGAGCTCAGGATGGTACAGAGGAGGGCAGCGCCGCCCAAGGGCTGCCAGCACCTCTCAGAGCATCCCTGCTCCGCGCATTTACATTCCACTTCCTGCCCTCTTTTGTAAGGGGGGGAGATGAACGATCCTCATCGGTATGCCAATGGCACGTGAAAGGGAGAGGGGATGGACCTGTACAGAAATATTACACCACCCCAAATACATACACGCATCACTACCACCACTTTCTTGTTCGCATAGCACACACTACCCACAACAAGTAACAATACAGTGCTCCTTCAAAAATTGCTCATTTATATATTTTTAAAAGTAAATACAAATAAAAGGTTTGCTCTGTTTTGTTTGCTTTTCTTAAACAAGAATTATTATGCAGTATTCAGTATGCATGCACTTTCTTCCATAACACCCAAACCTCGCTGTCAAGAGAAACTTGGCAACGTAAGGAAAAGAAGAAAGCTTTTTTTAAACCAGGTTGCCTTGGACCACGGCGTTTCTGGGACGGAGTGGGTGTTGAAACGATATTTTTTTATCTGGAAATAATATAAGTATCTGCTTGCACAAAAAGAGAGAGTTGAGGCGAACGATCGCCCCTCCTCTCAATGTTGTGATGGAACAATGTGACACTGCCCCTTCCCCCTCTGACAGCTTGTCTCCCCCTCCCCGGCTAGGGTTCTGGGCATCAAAGTGTGAGCTAGTGAAGCCGGTTTATACAGGGTCGTTCGGGGGAGGTAGCCCACCAACTAACTGGCTGTTTCTGGCACCTCCAAAACTAATCACAGACTTTCCTCAAAATCAATATTGATGGGGAGGGGGAGAAGGGGGCTCCGCCATTGTATGGAACTCCATAAAGCTTAACTCTCGCTGCCCAGAACCGCAAATAATCCTTTCCTAAACAAACTAATCACTCTGAGTAAGAAGTTGCCACAATCTGACCAGACTGACCAGTCCGATGCAGTTCAAGCCGAAACCAGTCCGCTCTTGACGAGAAAAATACGTTTTTCTCACTGTGGCCTGCATTTTGACTGGTTGGTCCCTCCAGAATGGAGGCACTACTCACAACGTCCCACATTCCCTCAAACATCAATAGCAGAACACCAGAAACCAACCTTTCAGGGTAGACTTTTTCTCATTGGTCCTCATCCTTCTTCTGCTGGTGGGGTGCTTTTTTTCAAGAAAACTGGACCCAAAAAAAAATAAGAATGCGTTTTTTGCTTTATTAAGTCCAGCTCTAACCGAAGCACTTCTCCGACCCGTGGGATAGGAAAGAGCCCTGCCTGCGGCTGCAGTCAAGTTTATGAAGCTCAATTAAGGGTAATTTACATGCAGATGATAAGTTTGCAGCAAAAGATTGGCTCGCCTTCTCAGCCCATAGCCTCCCGGTGCCAACGCAGCTTACAAAACCAGGAGGGCAGCTCTGCGCCCTCAAGGTCAAGCGATGGTTATAAAGAAGAATGACACTTTTTCCGACAGCAGCGATTGAAAAGTAAAAGAAGCAAGTTAAAAAGTAACAGTGGCAACTTTTTTTTAAGGCGACCCCCACGCCCTTAAAAAAAGAGACTTATAAACTTACGTTACAGTGAGAGTGGGCGGCTAAACCAGAAGAGGAGGTGAGATGGCAGGTCCTAGAAGCAGACAGATGAACACCCATTGTGGCGCCTGCTCCCCCAGTTTCTCTTGCAAGCTTGTCATTTGCATTGAAGGCACATTGGCTTTTTTCCTCTCTCGGACGGATGCAAGAGGGTGGAGAGGGCGCCTCCTGTGCCGTGCAATTCTGGCAGCTAGTAAAAATATTTGTAATGCCTACAGTCTCGCATTTAAATGCGAGACCTATGGCATTGCAAACAAGCAGCCGCATTTGTCACGGCTCAATAAAGAAAAAGTACACGCTCCGTGTAACAACCAAGTAAAGGGGCAAGTAGCCATGGGAGGATACAAATGACGACATGGCCGTACTAAGGAGGGACTAACAAGCCTATTGAGGAATCAAACACCAGCATTTACGAAGGTGAAAGACACAAGCCAATGAAAAATATGGGCGGGGCCTCTCCTCCGTACTCTACCTACAACAGATCGCCAGAGCAGCGCATGCGCGCTGGCTCAGGCTCGACCTAAAAATGAGAGTAAAACCGAGTTGTGCTCAATGTATGTATTGTGTATAAGGTACCATGAACAAATAAGATACACATATCTGTTCAGACTGAGTTGATTATTGTTCTTGTTACTACCTTTCAACTATGGGGACATTGTAGCTGTCTGTATCTAATGAGTAAAATGCCTTGCACAAGGTAAGATTGTATCGCTTCCACCTCTTGCTTTCCTTTTGTTGACCATGCCATTCATGGATAGGAGGTCTCCCAATTAGACACTCATTACGTGAAAGACTGGAGTATCAGGTGTTAATACTAGGCCCTGAGCTGACTCCTTCTGGTACCACCACCCCAGGTAATGCCCATAGGATCTTTTGGTCCTGAGATGTGGGATAACATGTGAGCCCCAGAACTATTGGGCCTGTTACTGAATGCATTTCTGTTCTGTTTTCTGCACAAACATTCCCACCTGTTTTCAGCACATGGAAAATGTGTGTGGAAAAGCATTCAGTTCACCAAGATGCGCTCCTGAAAAATCGGTAACTGTGCAGGGTGGCAGCAGCAGCGGGTTCTCCATTAGGGTGGAGGAGCGTCACCCCACTGCTGCGAGCACAGCAAAATCAAACATGAAAATAAAATGGTAATGAAACAAGGACAGCAACTGCAGCATGTATGAGGAGTGGTGGGCACTGCACGTCCACATGCATGTTTGGCTGGCTATCTTAGGACAGCCAGCCTGACATGCTCACTTAGATCTCTCCAACCCGACCTGTGTTGCACAGCCAGGTGGAGAACAGACACAAGCACAGGCTTCCAATTCTTGAGTGAGCGCCAAACCAGATCTTCTCTCAAGCTGGGTAACAGTATTACCAGCATGAGAGTAGCATCTGTATTGGCGTTGTGGAGTGCAGCCCCAGCGTTGTAGCCCCCCCAAAATCCTTCAGGGGGCACCCAAACCCTGCAGAGGGGCCCCATTCCGCCCAGGGCCAAAGAATATTTGCAAGATATGGGAGACTCAGAGGCTCCTCAAATTCTATAGGAGAGGGCATCATTTACGTCAAGTCGCTGTTCTTCAAAGTAAGGCACTTCTCTACATCTGGATCACTTCGAAACACAAATGCTGCAAGGACAAGTGCCTCCCTGCTTGCGTTTTAGTACATACTTTAAAGGTACTAAAGGGAATCCTGGGATGATTGAGTGATCACATTAAATTTACCTGCAACCAACACATGTCAAGGCAGTTGTTCATTCCATAGCTGGGTTCCCAAACCTAATGCCATAGGAGCAATTGGTGGAATTCATGTGCACATAGTAACAATGAAGGTAAGAGGGCGCATACTGAAGAAACAATGATGCATTGCACTGAATACCTACAGGCAATAAGCCGGACCAGGGAATTATTTTACATTGCATCTATATATTCCTTGGTTCAGACATGATCCCATGATATTTTATAAGTCATTCATTCTACACCCCATGAAATCCCTCACCGCAAAAAACACAGTTGCTGTGTAAGTAATTTAGCCATATGCACATAATTTAGAGAAGAAGATTTTCATTTATGTTTAACCTAAATAAATCATCATGAGTACCCCTGACAGAATTACTGCTAGGAACATTCAGTGAGGCATTTGTTTGTTTCCCAGTCATGACATACTAGTGCAATGGTGCAACTTAGTCACTCTGCAGCTTCTGTTCACATGATTTTACTCAACTGTCCATTTAGCAACTTCCAATGTTACTGTGCAATTGTCATTTCCATTCCACTGTTGCAAGTGGCCACTCTGCGCCTTAATGTTTTAAGCTTCTTCTGGGCGCCATGGCTGGTAGTATTCTGTTTTTGTTGGCAACTCATTGGTTTCTCCATAAGCCTTACAATTTAAATTACTTGTGTGCCTTGTACTATCTCCAGCCTTTTTGTAATTTCTTCTACATGTTTGGTTCCCCAAAATTCTAGAATAAGTCAGGCTGAAAGTACTCGGATGGGTAAATGGTTCGAAATAAGGTAGGGATTTAACATTCTTTCTTTCTCACGAAAGTGTGTTCCACTAGCAACTCTGAATCCCGATAATTCAGTTTCTAAAAACCCAACAAATTTTGAGGAAGTGTGAATCGTTGGCAACCTTTTCTGGTCTGATGGCAGAATGAGGTCCTTCAAAGAGGTACAAGAGGGCATTTGTCAGCATTTCCTTTTTATTACCTATGCCTAACTGGTGCCCTCTTTCCTTCCTGTACACAAGGCTGAACTATTGGACAGCATGGTATCAATCTGTACATAGCTTTTATACCTGGATCCTAGGGTGTCCAGTGAGTCTTTTTAGGCTCTGTGTTTTTTCCAAGGTGTGTAGCCCATTTGGCTATAAGAGGAGTTGGAGAGGGGAACATCGCCTCACTAGTTATTTTTCTTTTATGATTAATGGCCTACTATTTGCTGTGAGTGGCTGCTGCTTCCTGTTCTACTGAGCATTAGAATTGTTTTACCAATTGCATTTTGGAGCAGTACCCACAAACTGACAATCTCTTCAATCTCTTATGATTAATGGCCTACTAGTTGCCATGAGGACAGTGCAAAAGACCTTTTCCTGTATGTAGGTAAATCCACAGCATGTGACAGCTGTTCTGTCACTGGTGCTTGAACGTCTGGGTCACTTGATAAATTACATTTCTCTTGGGTTTCCCTTAGGGCTACCACCTCCAAAGGAAGTAGACTTCTGCAGCCCGTCTGCTTTTAAATATTCACAGGTGTCATATTACCTCTGGGTTCCCTCCAGCAGCTCTCAGTCACTATATACTGAATTTGACATTCTGTGCATTCAAAATGTCTTCCACAAAAGAAAAGACTGTCTCCCTTATTTCCAAACCTTCTAGACCACTGTCATCCATGATAAGTAAGTTTTATTCTGCTTTTTTAATAAACAGACCATATGTTGGAAAGCCATCTCAGGTGGCTGTTGCTTCCTGCTCTACTGAGCATTAAAATTATTTTACCAATCAGTATCTACAACCTGACAATCGCTTCTAAACAACACTGAAAGTGCATCTGTTGAGCTTCTCACCTTGTTTGAATGCTCTCACTTTGTAACAGTATTTCACCTCAATAACAACAGAAAAATATTGTCTAACAATAATATCGTGGTCAATATATAAAAATATAGTGGACCAAAATATCAAAGATAAACATATAGGCCCAGATGTATCAATCGTTCATGCAACACAATACAACGCAGCAAGGCAACTGGCAATGCTGCACTGCGTGAAAGAAAGAGGGATGGAATTCGCCATATTTACCAATATATGGCACATTCCTGCTGTCTGTCTGCTTTGAACCGCAATCTGCTGCCTAGCACCAACACAGGCACCCTTATGTCATGGTGCAGGGGTGCCTGTGGCAGGAAGGGACACCTTATGGCTATTATTATGCCTGCAAGCCTTGCACCTGCCACAATTGTAAAAACACCCTGATTTTAATATTGAGTCCACCTTCAGGACTCTTCAATGCTTATTCATCAAGGGCCATATGTATCAAGCCCAAATCCCATTCGCAAACGGGCCGATTCTCAGAATCGGCCAGTTTGCTAACAGAACTAAGCCTTTTGGGATGTATCATCCCAAAAGGCATTCGCAAAGTAGAGAATCGCAAAAATTGCGATTCTCTATTTTATGCGAATGCATTTAAGGAATCGCAAATTGCGATTCCTTAAATGAAATGTATGAAGCACCTAAGTTGTGCGATTATGGCTTAAGGAATCGCAAATTACCACCAACTACAGGTTGGTGGTAACTTGCATTTCTTTGAGAAATGCATTTTTTGCATTTTTCAAAGTGGCATGTGGCGCACATACATGCCCTTAGGGCATGTATGTCCGCCACATGTGCACCCATGCTCATTTCAGGGGTGCAACAGGGTGTCCTTTGGACACCCTTGCAGCCTTGAAATTGCATTCTCAATTTGCGATTCTCTAATTGCTAATCGCAAATTGAGAATGTCCTCCCATTCATTCCTATGGGCCTCTAGGCCCATAGGAATGAATGGGGAGGGTTTCTTAACTGGGATTCGCAATTTGCGAATCGCAATTAAGGAATATGTAGGATTCGCAAATTTTCTTGCGAATCCTACATACATCTCGTTTGCGATTCTCAAATAGCGATTCTCAGAAATTCGCTATTTGAGAATCGCAAACACAAACTTTGATACATATGGCCCCAAGTCTTTATTGTGGGGCCCCATGCAGGCATCACCTACAGAAGAGCCAGATCACTCAGGGATACACTACCACACAGCCACTTCCAAAGATCCACTAAAGAAGGATGGCTCAAATATGCAGGGAGTTTTTGCAAGTGTGGAAGGCACAAGGTTTGCAGGCATAGTAATAACCGTTATACTTACCTGTTACCTAATGAAAAAGAGAGAAAAATTGCACAATGTATTACATGCATGCCTGATTACTGGATTTGTGTATTGAAATGCCCATGCAATTTGTGCTATATAGGAAGTACAACTTTCCCTGTTAAAAAAAGAGCATTAGAACACCTTTGTGCTATAAAAAACCATGATGAGACATACCCTGTCGCTAGACACTTCTACATGAAACATCAGAGTAACCCACATCTCCTCAAATGTTTTGGTATTGACAGGGTTGACAAGCAATTGGAGGAGGTGACAGAGAGAAGTCATTGCGCAAATTGAATCATGTCTAATCATAAATATGGATACCAAGTTCCCATGTGGATTAAATACGGATGAGGGACTGACAGTACATATTTAAATCATAGCTCTCTTGCTCTTTCTGTGAGAATCATGAATATATAACTTGCACCTGCCCCACCCCACATTGGGTATCTGAGACCTAAAGACATTGTGGACATTCTCCTTTTATCATTCCTGCTCATCTTACACCTTCTTTTCTTATGTTTTTCCTGTTAATTCTTCTTTATTCATTGATCTATCATTCCATTAATGTTATGGCATGTTTCTCATAGAGTCCTATCACCTGATGCATGGGGTTTTCTTATAGAGTTCCTTACAAGATGTAATAACAGGATTGTATGATGGCCCTCTGGGGCGCTCATTATCGGTAATCATTGACCCACTTGGGCTTTACTGTGGTCCTTCTTAATGAACCATTGTTACACATGTTATCACGAGGGCTCCCTGCATGACAATAATTATTGTGCATATATATTATGGTTGATTCCTCTTGTGATAAAAATACTGTGAAATTAATTCTACCTAACCTCTGGCCCCCTTGGGCCCCAATGTGGTTTCTGATGGTGCAAAATTATTGCTCAGCTACTCAGATTTCTCAATAATGACTCTTCATGTTAGAACTTCATGAAATCATCTAGCTCAACCGTGGCCCACTTGGGCCCAAAAGGGGTTCTTTTATGGTGCACCATCATTGCATACGTATTGGGATTTCCCTGTTCATTATCGGCATCAGGGGCTCTCAGGATGCACATATCAGTTATACCATCCCGAACAATATGCTCTGCAACCATTACATAATTGGAATGGGATGTAACAACCATGCGAGGAATGGTGCCCTATGTGGAAACCACAGGGCAATGACTGAGTACACTGGGATTTCCCTGATCATTATAGGCATTACGGGCTTACAGAGAGAATGCCAAATGTGATACATGCCATTGCGCACAGGCATGTGTGAAAAATGATAGATATGCTAAAATGTAGACATATATTTGAATGATGTAATTCAATACAATAGAGCACTATACTTATATTAGTTTATGCCATTCTGATTCTTTTAGCATTATAATTCTATTTTGAGCATGATACGGATAACCATGTATTTCACATTACAATCAATGTCATTGTTTGGTTATTTTTTGATGTAGACTGTAAACTATGGGGCCGATTCCGATTCGGGCCGGAAATCTCTCCGACCGAGCCGGACCCGGAGAGAATTCCGACCGAATCGGACCCTAGCAGTCCGACCGAATGAGTACGATGCGCACGCATGCTATCGGACTCAAGTCGGTCGGACTCCCATTGAAGTCAATGGGAGCCTGTCGTACAATGCGTACGCGGGCTCCCATTGACTCAATGGGTGCGAGGCGAACAAGGGCGCCCCCTACAGCGGGTACGCATCCATGCGCATCGCGGCGTACATGCACAAGTAGGGGGGACCCATGGGTCCCCCCTGTGTGCGACTCGCTCGCCTACGCGTACAGGGGGTCCGATGCGGACCCCCAAAGTCCGGCTCCGACAGCTTTTTCGAGCCGGACGGCGCGAGTCGGTCGGACTGCTCGCGGCGCGCATCGTACTTACCCGGCCGGGAAACGTCTCCATAGCGCGGTGCGAGTCGTGTCCATGCGAGTCGGTCGGAGCGTGTTGCAGCCGCGTTCGAGTCGGTCGGCGATTTCGCGGGTGCTTGCATCGTACTCGCTCGGCCAGACCCGCGTACGATTCGGTCGGGAAACAGGGCTCCGAATCGGATCCGGTGAATCCGAATCCGATTCGGAGCACTACCGGCCGAGATCGGAATCGGCCCCTAAGTCTTTTATGCTGATGATTGATTTGCACTATTTATTTTCTGAAGAAGAGTGAACCCACACTTGAAAAATCTGCAAAGCTGAAACTCATTGTCGCTGACATTGTGAATAAATTGGATATTTCACAGTGAGGAGTATCTTGGATCATTATTGTGTGTATGAACATATATGTATTTACATATATTTATTTTTAATTTCTTAACTGTTTATATTAAAGTCACATGAATGATAAATGCACCTAAATATATATATATATGTATATATATATATATATATATATATATATATATATATATATATATATATATGCATATATATATCCACACCAAAGTTTTGCATAAGCCCGAGCCTCTTGATACGGCGGGCAACACGGCAGGGTAGCAGACCCTCAATATCAACACTCCTCCGGTAATCGAGTCGTTTTCATAAAACAACAAGAAGACACCAGTGCCGCGGCCACTATAAACCAACGTGTTTATTGAAAGTTGGCAACACAAATCCCGACGAGTTTCGGAGTTACTGCACTCCTTTCTCACGGGCAAGGTTTGGACATTTTCAGTTTCTTTTAAAGGAACAAGCACTATAGTGACGTGCACACATTGATAGACATAAAAGACAATGTTCCAAGTGTTTGTCAGTACCATGGATCAATAAAGTTTTTTTGAAAAGCGTGAACATCTATAAGCATGATTTATACTTACAAGTGTTCGATCAGCATTTGTTTCCCACAATTTATGAAGTAAAATTCAGACGTGTGAGGCAGTATAGACAATTCATAGCATATACGATTTTGAGGCATTTGAAAAAGTTTAATTACGAAACACGTCATGCCCTGAAAGCCGATTAAAGCGTGCTGGACCTGCTGTACCTGTGTGGCTCGTTCTTCTTTTTTGTGAAGGGAACTTGGTTTTGGATATTATGTGCGCGGCCACAGCGCACTGAGCCCCCACCCCACAAGTTGTTCAGCGTTAGAGTGGTAAGTGCTTTTGGTGTACCTCATGGACTGGGGAAACGCTGAACCACCGCATTTCGCAGCTGAAACCTACCACTTGGTTGGACCGTGACTGCACGAGGGGGCATCATACACTGTTGAGATGCACCGAGGATTGAGTTGCGCTATGCGGGGGGTGAAAGTCCAGGTCAGCCGCTTTTTCTCCACAAGTAAGATCCAGGTGCAAGGGAGAAGAGGCAGGCACCGACCACTTGGGAAGTACAAACGGTGTGTTACTGCCTTACCGGAGAATTGGAGTGCCGAGTTTCGAGATACTCCCCAGTGCCTGCCAGATGACTTCAGCCAATCGTAGTGAGGCAAGCTCGTTTAAAGGTGGACATTTACGAGCATTAACGATTTTGAGGCATCTGAAAAAGTTTAATTACGAAACGCGTCATGCCCTGAAAGCCGATTAAAGCGTGCTGGACCTGCTGTACCTGTGTGGCTCGTTCTTCTTTTTTGTGAAGGGAACTTGGTTTTGGATATTATGTGTGCGGCCACAGCGCACTGAGCCCCCACCCCACAAGTTGTTCAGCGTTAGAGTGGCAAGTGCTTTTGGTGTACCTCATGGACTGGGGAAACGCTGAACCACCGCATTTCGCAGCTGAAACCTACCATTTGGTTGGACCGTGACTGCACGAGGGGGCATCATACACTGTTGAGATGCTCCGAGGATTGAGTTGCGCTATGCGGGGGGGTGAAAGTGCAGGTCAGCCGCTTTTTCTCTACAAGTAAGATCCAGGTGCAAATGGGAGAAGAGGCAGGCACTGCCCACTTGGGAAGTACAAACGCTGTGTTACTGCCTTACCGGAGACTCGGAGTGCCGAGTTTTGAGATACTCCCCAGTGCCTGCCAGATGACTTCAGCCAATCGTAGTGAGGCAAGCTGGTTTAAAGGTGGACATTTGCGAGCATTCACAATTTTGAGGCATTTGAAAAAGTTTAATTACGAAACGCGTCATGCCCTGAAAGCCGATTAAAGCGTGCTGGACCTGCTGTACCTGTGTGGCTCGTTCTTCTTTTTTGTGAAGGGAACTTGGTTTTGGATATTATGTGCGCGGCCACAGCGCACTGAGCCCCCACCCCACAAGTTGTTCAGCGTTAGAGTGGCAAGTGCTTTTGGTGTACCTCATGGACTGGGGAAACGCTGAACCACCGCATTTCGCAGCTGAAACCTATCATTTGGTTGGACCGTGACTGCACGAGGGGGCATCATACACTGTTGAGGTGCTCCGAGAATTGAGTTGCGCTATGCGGGGGGGTGAAAGTCCAGGTCAGCCGCTTTTTCTCCACAAGTAAGATCCAGGTGCAAAGGGGAGAAGAGTCAGGCACCGCCCACTTGGGAAGTACAAACGCTGTGTTACTGCCTTACCGGAGACTTGGAGTGCCGAGTTTCGAGATACTCCCCAGTGCCTGCCAGATGACTTCAGCCAATCGTAGTGAGGCAAGCTGGTTTAAAAGTGGACATTTGCGAGCATTCACGATTTTGAGGCATTTGAAAAAGTTTAATTACGAAACGCGTCATGCCCTGAAAGCCGATTAAAGCGTGCTGCACCTGCTGTACCTGTGTGGCTCATTCTTCTTTTTTGTGAAGGGAACTTGGTTTTGGATATTATGTGCGCGGCCACAGCGCACTGAGCCCCCACCCCACAAGTTGTTCAGCGTTAGAGTGGCAAGTGATTTTGGTATACCTCATGGACTGGGGAAACGCTGAACCACCGCATTTCGCAGCTGAAACCTACCATTTGGTTGGACCGTGACTGCACGAGGGGGCATCATACACTGTTGAGATGCTCCGAGGATTGAGTTGCGCTATGCGGGGGGTGAAAGTCCAGGTCAGCCGCTTTTTCTCCACAAGTAAGATCCAGGTGCAAAGGGGAGAAGAGGCAGGCACCGCCCACTTGGGAAGTACAAACGCTGTGTTACTGCCTTACTGGAGACTCGGAGTGCCGAATTTCGAGATACTCCCCGGTGCCTGCCAGATGACTTCAGCCAATCGTAGTGAGGCAAGCTGGTTTAAAGGTGGACATTTGCGAGCATTCACGATTTTGAGGCATTTGAAAAAGTTTAATTACGAAACGCGTCATGCCCTGAAAGCCGATCAAAGCATGCTGGACCTGCTGTACCTGTGTGGCTCGTTCTTCTTTTTTGTGAAGGGAACTTGGTTTTGGATATTATGTGCGCGGCCACAGCGCACTGAGCCCCCACCCCACAAGTTGTTCAGCATTAGAGTGGCAAGTGCTTTTGGTGTACCTCATGGACTGGGGAAACGCTGAACCACCGCATTTCGCAGCTGAAACCTACCATTTGGTTGGACCGTAACTGCACGAGGGGGCATCATACACTGTTGAGATGCTCCGAGGATTGAGTTGCGCTATGCGGGGGGTGAAGGTCCAGGTCAGCCACTTTTTCTCCACAAGTAAGATCCAGGTGCAAAGGGGAGAAGAGGCAGGCACCGCCCACATGGGAAGTACAAACGCTGTGTTACTGCCTTACCGGAGACTCGGAGTGCCGAGTTTCGAGATACTCCCCAGTGCCTGCCAGATGACTTCAGCCAATCGTAGTGAGGCAAGCTGGTTTAAAGGTGGACATTTGCGAGCATTCACGATTTTGAGGCATTTGAAAAAGTTTAATTACGAAATGCGTCATGCCCTGAAAGCCGATTAAAGCGTGCTGGACCTGCTGTACCTGTGTGGCTCGTTCTTCTTTTTTGTGAAGGGAACTTGGTTTTGGATATATATATATATATATATATATATATATATATATATATATATATATATATATCCAAAAAGTAGACAATCCAGTATTACCTATTCTATACCTGATCCCCAAAATTCATAAGAATAAAGAAAAACCACCTGGACGGCCGATAATTTCTGCCATTGGTAGTTTATTTGAGCCAACCTCAAGATATCTTGATTCATTCTTACAAACATATGTACAAGCATTGCCTGCATATATAGAGGATACAAGAGACTTCCTGATCAAGATTGATACAATGGGCTGGAAAGAAACATACCTTTTGATTACTTTGGACGTTGTTAGTCTTTATACTAGCATAGCTCACGAAGATGGTCTGCGAGCGATACGTCACTTTCTAAATACAAGACCTATCAATTTATATCAACACACAAACATGCTAGTTGAGATGTGTAGATTGTGCCTGACAAATAGTCACTTCATATTTGGAGGAGATACATACAGGCAGTTACAAGGTACGGCGATGGGCACCTGCTTCGCCCCCAGCTATGCTAATTTGCATATGGGCTGGTGGGAGGAGCAGGTGCTCAAAACCAAATACAGCAAGATATGGGACGACCACATAGTTATGTGGATTCGTTTCATAGATGACCTTTTCATTCTATGGGATGGATCAAAAGAATTGGCAGAAGGGTTCATACAGGATATCAACGACAATGATCTAAATTTGAAATTCACTAAACACATTAGCGAGTCTAGTGTTAGATCTTGAAGTATATGTGAAACAAGGAATGATTCATACTCGCACATATAGGAAACCCACTGCTGGGAACACAATCCTGCATGCTCAAAGTTTTCACCCACCACGTTTGAAATTGAGTATCCCATACACGGAGCATTTGAGAATGAAGCAAAACTGTAGTGAAGGTACTGCCTTACATGAAGCACAAGATGCCTTAACTGAAAGGTTTTTGCAAAGAGGGTACAAACACAATATATTGAAGCAGGCTAAAAACAAAGTTGATAAGACAGAAAGGGATATACTACTGAAATCTGACATAGAGAAAAAAGAAAAGAAAAAGAGCGCTGAAAGTCAGATCAGGATGATCACTGGATACAATGCCTACCAGGCTAAAGTGAGAGATAGCCTGTGCAGGCATTGGTATCTAGTGAAACAAGACCCCATATTACAGGGGAAGATACCACGTAGACCCATGGTGACTTCTAATAAAGCAAAATCTATGAGAAATGACTTATTTAACACTAACCCAGAAATAGTAAGAGGGGGAGGATGGCTAAAGGCCAGTCCTGGCTTTCACAAATGTTTTAAATGTTTTAAATGTAAAGCATGCAGGTTTGGAAAAAACGAAAAACAAGTCATAACTCCATTGATGAGCAACCCATGGAAAATAAGATGTTCATTAAATTGTAAAAGTGATTATGTGGTCTATATCATTCAATGTACTTGCCCTAAAGTATATGTTGGTAGCACAATTCATATGGTACATGTTCGTATTCTGCAGCATCTCAGGGCGGTAAAGAATAATGATAAAAGCTATGTGGTAGCCCGCCATATTAATGAGGTGCACAAAGGGGATATTAATGATTTATTGTATTTTGCTATTGATCAAGTACAAAAATTGAAAAGAGGTGGAAATAGAGAAGGTAAACTCCGCCAGCTTGAATCAAAATACATAATGCTGTTCAACTCAAAAAATCCATATGGATTAAATGCTGAAGAGGATCTGCATGTCCATTTGACATAAATGAATTATCCATTGCAGTAAGATTGTTTTTAAGATATATTGTTTAATATAGAACAGAGAATGGAAGACAGACCGGTAAGATTAAGTTATAAGATTGGATTATAAATTTTAAACTTCAATAGATGAGGTATTTTAAAGTTGAATTTAAGAACTATCATGAATAATCCACCAAGAACCAATGAAATTTGTAAAAAAGCACTTGCACTTTCAATAGCGAATTTTGCACAAAGAGGGAAGATAGGATTGTAATTTAAGTACTGTAAAGCACTTGCATTTTAATTGAACTAAATTCATCCGTCTTTTCAAGTTCTGTAGTAGATTTGCATTAGGAAAGAGGTTACGTGTGTATCTAAATGAGATATACTTTTGGTTTATATTGGCAGATGAAATGGTGGAAAGTGAAAAGAAGATATTTTCAGAACACCTCTTAAGCTAGTAGAACAAAAAGTAATTCTTATGAGAAATTGATTAATGAAACTTGCACTTGCACTTTATTCGTTTGATGCTGCTGAAGAGAAATTTTTCTGACTCTTTTACTAATGTATATATATTTATTTTTTAACATCATGATTTTATTACTGATATGACTTTAATGTATAAAATGAGGATATGTAATTTATTGCAAAGGTTGCTAAGTTAGTGGGCACCACTTGTGAGAATTAATAAACAAGTGGAGCGCTGTAGAGCATTTGTTCTGAATAACATTGCCTCATCTAGTAATGAGAAATGAGCATTGCATTGAGACGTTATTGTCTAAAGTATTTAAATCAATTGACATGATGTTGGTATTATCATACTTTTTGTACTAATGACAATGATGTAATTGTGGTTATGTTCGTTTTGAAAAAACATTTGTAAGGAGAAAGTGTACACTTTGAATTTGAAGCAGTAACGAGAGTCTGTCTTCGATAGTCATTCAACAACTGGGTCATGTGATCGCAGTACTCTGTTTAAATAAAGCATTCTGTTTTTTGACGACTGCCAATGTGAACAAGGCAGGTATGCCGAAATGCGTCATAGCGAGAATTTCGTAATAAATGGAAGGATGGAATAGCAATGCTTCCCCTGTGTCGGTGTCTGATCTGTACGGAGTTCAGAATTGGTTTGAATATATATATATATATATATATATATATATATATATATATATATATATTATCTACTGGCGGTCGCCAGTAGATAGTTATAGTTACAACCTATTATCCATAGGAAATCCGCGACATTCTATTTGAAATAACTCTCTTGCCGGTTGACGTATCTTCGCGAAATTTTCAAACTTCGTGGGGCACTCCGGTCCGCTCCTACCCTGAAAGTCTCGGGGGATACGTCAAGCGGGGGCCGAGAAAAAAGGGGGTCCCAAAACGCGTTTTCCCCATGCATTTTCCCATAGGAAACTTTAGACACGGCTACAGCCTGAACTGCTGAACGGAATTACACCAAATTTGGCAAAGAGGTAGTTCTTGGTTCAGAAAGAACCCTTTTGTTAAATGGTGTAAATCCGTTCAGTAGTTGCTGAGAAAATGAAAAGTAAAAAGTTAGTGATATATAGGGACGAGTAGGGTCCGCGTACCCTCCCGATCACGAGCTGCATGTTAATTGGCTGTCAGCTGGCTGTCAACATTCCGATTCAGGAAATGTTGGCAGCCATTTTGTCCCTCGGTAGAACCGAGGGACAGAAACAAGTGCGCAAAGCGCACAAAGGGGGCAGGGTAGAAACACCCTGACCCCTAGGTTTGCTCAGGGGTCCCACAAGGACCCCTGGGCAAAAAATAATTTTTTTAAAATCGGCAGGATGCGCTCAGGGTGCGCGAATCCTGCCGAAAAAAATCATCAAGCGCGGTCTCCCGCGCTTCGATGTTAATTGGCCCTCGGGTGGCCCAAGTCCCGGGGGCATGGTGGGGGATAATTTAATGTGTGGGGGCCTCAAAGGGCCCCCAAGCCCCGGGGACCGCCACCCCCGGGCTTTTTAAAGATGGTGCGGGAGGGCTCTGAGCCCTCCCGCAGCCCCGGGACCACCACCTCCCCGGGGCTTTTTTTATAATTATTAAACCTGTGTGGGGGGGCTCCAGCCCCCACACGCCCGGGACCACCACCTCCCCGGGGCACTAAACATTTTAATATGGGGGTCCGTTACGGACCTCCAGAGCCCCGGGGACCACCACCTCCCCGGGGCTGTGTACTGAATGGGAGGGGGCCGCGCGGCCCCCTCCTGGAGCCCTTGATGGCCCTGGGGACCACCACCCCCCAGGGCCGGTTCCTGCAGTGTCCCGGGGTGCCTACCCCGGGACACTGTAGTTTGCTATGGCAGGACGGGAGCCTCGCGGCTCCCGTCCTGCCATAGCAAACTGCTTTGGATATTGGAAGAGAGAGCAGGGAAACCTGCCTCTCTTCCAATATCCAAAGCGATTGCTTTCCACATGGGGAGCAGCATGTCAGCTGCTCCCCATGTGGAACAGCAATGCCGGCTCCCAAGGGACGTGGGGAGCCGGCGGGACTGTGGGGGGATTGGGGACCCCCCACAGTCCCCAACGGAGAGGGCCAGCCCCGGGGGATGGGGTCCCCGGGGCAAGTAGGGCTCGGGAGGGGGCCACGCGGCCCCCCTCCCCAAAAAAGAGAAAAATAAAAAAAAAATGGAAAGGCCGGCCCCGGGAGATGGGGTCCCCGGGGCCTTAAAATGGCCAGAGGAGGGGGGCCATGCTGCCCCCTCAAAAAAATAAATATAGAGGCCATGCCCCGGGGATGGGGTCCCCGGGCCAATACAGGCCCAGGGAAGGGGGCCACGCGGCCCCCTTCCCGTTTTTTTTTTTAAAGGTAATTTAAAAAAAGGGGTAAGGCCCTGGGGGATGGGGTCCCCAGGGCCCAAAAAAGAAAAGGAAGGGGGCCACACAGCCCCCCTTCAGGGGAGAAAAAAAAAAAACGATCGGGCCCGCAGGCCCCGCCCCTTCCTTCACCACTCTGCAAACGCGCCCCTGGCGCGTTTGCAGAGGGGAACGATCCCCTTGAATACTGGGGGTCCCTGGGGCCAACTAGCCCACCAGGTACCTCCAGTATGCGTCAGGGGCTGCCTTGCAGAGAGGTGTACAGAGGCCACGCCCTCTTTACACCTCTCTGCAACGCAGCTCTGTGGCGCTTTTGGAGGCATATGGTGGGCTAGTTGGACTCCGGGGACCCTCAGGATTCAAGGGGACTTAATCCCCCAACTTAAAACGCACCACGGGCGCGTTTGCACAGTGGTGAAGGGAGGGGCGGGGCTTCAGGTGACATGTGTGCAAACAGGCCCCGTGGCGCGTTTAAGATGGGGAATTAAATCCTCTTCAATCCTGAGGGTCCCTGGGGCCAACTAGCCCAACAGGTACATCCAGAATGCGCCACAGAGCTGCGTTGCAGAGAGGTGTAAAAGGGTGTGGCCTCTCTACACGTCTCTGCAACGCAGCCTCCTGGCGCATATTGGAGGTTCCTGGTGGTCTAGTTGGCCCCTAGGGACCCTCAGGATTCAAGGGGACTTAATCCCCCAACTTAAAACGCGCCACGGGGCGCGTTTGCAAAGATGTCACCTCAGGCCCCTCCCCCTCCCTTCACCATTGTGCAAATATTCCTCTAAAATCAGCCAAAATAGGAATTTCGATTTACTCACCTGTTATAAGGAGAGACCTCAGTGCTGTATCTTTCAGCCCAGTACTGGTCCTGAAAAGTAATTTTAACCGTACTTACCAGTAACTTGAATTTCCTTCCATAGGCTAACATTGACTGGTTTCACTTGGAAATTCTTCTAAGTGTGGAGTTTTGGAACTTTAAAATATTCCTCTAAAATCAGCCGAAATACGAATTCCGATTTACTCACCTGTTATCAGGAGAGACCTCAGTGCTGCATCTTTCAGCCCAGTACTGGTCCTGAAAAGTAATTTTAACCGTACTTACCGGTAACTTGAATTTCCTTCATAGGCTAACATTGACTGGTTTCACTTGGAAATTCTTCTAAGTGTGGAGTTTTGGAACTTTAAAATATTCCTCTAAAATCAGCCGAAATACGAATTCCGATTTACTCACCTGTTATCAGGAGAGACCTCAGTGCTGCATCTTTCAGCCCAGTACTGATCCTGAAAAGTAATTTTAACCGTACTTACCGGTAACTTGAATTTCCTTCATAGGCTAACATTGACTGGTTTCACTTGGAAATTCTTCTAAGTGTGGAGTTTTGGAACTTTAAAATATTCCTCTAAAATCAGCCGAAATACGAATTCCGATTTACTCACCTGTTATCAGGAGAGACCTCAGTGCTGCATCTTTCAGCCCAGTACTGATCCTCAAAAGTAATTTTAACCGTACTTACCGGTAACTTGAATTTCCTTCATAGGCTAACATTGACTGGTTTCACTTGGAAATTCTTCTAAGTGTTGATTTTTGAAACATACAAATATTCCTCTAAAATCAGCCGAAATCCGAATTCTGATTTACTCACCTGTTATCAGGAGAGACCTCAGTGCTGCATCTTTCAGCCCAGTACTGGTCCTGAAAAGTAATTTTAACCGTACTTACCAGTAACTTGAATTTCCTTCCATAGGCTAACATTGACTGGTTTCACTTGGAAATTCTTCTAAGTGTGGAGTTTTGGAACTTTAAAATATTCCTCTAAAATCAGCCGAAATACGAATTCCGATTTACTCACCTGTTATCAGGAGAGACCTCAGTGCTGCATGTTTCAGCCCAGTACTGATCCTCAAAAGTAATTTTAACCGTACTTACCGGTAACTTGAATTTCCTTCATAGGCTAACATTGACTGGTTTTCAGCAAAAAGTTTCAAAGTGTTGATTTTCACAAACTACAAATATTCCTTAAAAATCGACAGTATGACTTAAACGCATTCTTTCAACTGTTTACAGGAGATGCACCAGTGCTGGATCCAGGATCCAACACTGAGTAAGAAAAAGTAACGATAACAGTTTTTACCTGCTAAGTGAATTTCCTTCCATAGGATAACATTGGTGATTCTATGAGAAAAAGTTTCAAAGTGTCAACTTTTAAAATACAATAATATTCCTTAAAAATCACGACTGTAACCAAAACGCTTTTACTCAACTGTTTACAGGAGATGTCCCAGGACTGAATCTAGGATCCAGTCCTGTGGTTAGTAAAGTAATCCATAAAGTAACTAATTGCATTTAACTAGAAATTCACATTGAGCTGAATGTTGCATTGTGTTTGAAAATGTGTTGCCCATTGCAACAACTGTAACTACTGTACTTAAAAGTCTATTGCCTATCTGCAAAGTATTTAAACTAAAGTAATTCATTAAGAGAAAGTATTTTTTGTAATGTAATGTATAATGTAATTACAATGTAATTTAAATAATAAAATATGTAAAAAAAATTGTTTCTAAAAATGTAGTAAATCAGTATTTTAAAAATTTATATAACAATTAATACATTTAAAAATTGTCATTTACAAAACCTTTGAAATTCACTGAAAAAAACGTAGGTTTCAGACATGTTATAGTTACAAATTAGCATTTAAAAAACCTTTGAAATTCACTGAAAAAACCATAGGTTTCAGGGACGTTATAGTTACAAATTAGCATTTAAAAAACCTTTGAAATTCACTGAAAAAACCATAGGTTTTAGGGACAGTTATAGTTAGTTGGACATTGCACTCGTACAAAACCCGTGAAATTCCCCCGTTATAGTTAGTCCAGCTAACTATAACTCGCGCCCCCGCAATGCACTGCTGATGACGTCACATATTACATCACTCATGACATGGTCAGTGACATCACTGATGACATCACTGATGACATCTCAAATGACATCACTGATCACATCACTGATGACATCATCCATGTGATAATTTCATGCATCTTCTCACACCCTAATATAACCTTTGATACACCCACTCTAAAGTACAGACTGCCATTCGCAAAACCATAGACACTCCAACACCAATAACTACATACCCACTCACTGATTCTTAGGTCTACGCACACATCCACTCACTCACCCGAACAGTCACTCATATTTACGGTCACTCAGTACAGGACTATCATATGCACTCATACTCCTATATAGACACTCAAACACCGCCACTCATCCATAGAGGTACTCACACACCTAGTCAGTCATGCAAATAATTAAACACACTACCATTTACTCACCTATACAGTTATACACACACCAGCTCACTTACTCATACAAATACTAGCACATTCTTACGCTCTTATACAATCACTGATACAAGCACACACTCATCCATACAGCCACTATCACAATCAGTCACTCTTGCTTATAGCTATTTATATACTCCAACACACATATATACTGCCTTTCACATATGTAGTTACTCACACATGTACCACTGGGACATACATTCACTCACTAACACACTCTTACACACACTTACCCACCCATACAGTCTATCACAGATGCACTCTTGAAACCATCCACCCAGTGAATCACCCACTCACACATCTATGCACAGAGTCGCACACACCCCTCCCACACAAACACTCAGGCACCCATACAGATACTCACACAAGCATTCAATAACTCATATAGACACTCATGTAGCTATTCTCAAACACATGCAGCCACTTACACAGCAACAGACAGACGGATACAGACATTCACCCAGTTTAGTCACTAACCCATGCATTCAGTAAGATACGTTAAATCACTCACTTATACAGTCAGTCACGCACCTACTAAATCATCCATACAGACACTTACACACCCACTCATTCTTCAATACGTCTTTTCCTATATATATTAAAAATATTTAAACTTTACAGAAACACAGTCACTGGATGATGTCATCAGTGATGTCATCAGTGATGTCATTTGAGATGTCATCAGTGATGTCATCAGTGATGTCACTGACCATGTCATGAGTGATGTAATATGTGACGTCATCAGCAGTGCATTGCGGGCGCGAGTTATAGTTAGCTGGACTAACTATAACGGGGGAATTTCACGGGTTTTGTACGAGTGCAATGTCCAACTAACTATAACTGTCCCTAAAACCTATGGTTTTTTCAGTGAATTTCAAAGGTTTTTTAAATGCTAATTTGTAACTATAACGTCCCTGAAACCTATGGTTTTTCAGTGAATATATATATATATATACTTAACCATGCAATGATAATAATTTGGTCCATGATATTTGTGATATTTGTGTAATTGGTTTCCTGATACTTTATGTTAGAAACATGAAAGATTTATATTTTGGTCCTTGAAATGTTTTCCATGATAGTGTTCAGGTTGATATTCTGTCATGCAACTCTTTGTGACCGAACGTTATTCAAGCCAAACTATCATAACCACTAATGCTAACATTCTTCTTATGACTTAATAGGACTGACAACAAGGACATCACAAACCAATTCCTCACCAGACAAACCCCATGAGGTAAAACAATGGAAGAAACAAAGAAATGTTGTTGTGATACGGGAAGGACATAGAAGAAATGATTAAGGAAACAATATTGTCTGCTATTTTTGAAGACCAATAGAGTAGGAGTTACCTTGATACTGAGCACACACTGCATAGAGACATCAACAGAGAAGCACCTTTCACCCTGGCCAAGAAATTATGGTATTATCAGGATCGCCATCATGGGCTGCATGGTGTAAATTCTAGCCATTATAAGGCATGCCCACTCCCCCCACTACAGGACAATGCCCAACAAGAAAAAAAGGAATCAAACGATACACAAGCCATCATTTTAAACCTTTCTAGTCATCGCTACACATACATTTGTTTGTTTTGGAGACCACATATTACAAATATTTTAAAAACGTAAATGTAACAAGTAGGGCAAAAAGAATGGGCTTTGGGTCAGTGCACTTCAGACATCGGCTTCATATGTTTTCATGGTTTGTAACTACTTGGATGGGCTGCCCATCAAAGTCTTGGCATTTCGTGGATGGGTACATTGCCCAGTTTTATCTCATTGGGTTTTAGTGATGGAACTATGAAATCCATTTGTTATACTACAGAAGCAACACGATCTGTCGCTAATAATTCAGAATCAGTGTGTGATATTTACTTCACTGTCATGATGACATCTTAATTGTCAGTTTAATATCATTCCCCTGCAAGTTTATGTGTGTACTTTGATGTCATGATAACATATTGTTGGATTTACAGATGTTTTGTTCTCAGAGTAAAGACATGCACACACATGGGCTTTCGTACAGATGTATCAAAAGTACAAGCACGTTCACAAAAGTATCTCCTGTACAATATTTTGCTCTTTTCCTGGTGGTGTCTTCTGTGTAGGGCAGCTAGAAGCCACACACAAATTCACTCAAACATTATCAAACACTTCCTCTAACAAAAACACAGATGCATTGGCTTTGTACTTGCATGCTTAACATTTGGAAAACCTATTTTGTTTGCCTGCGTTTTTTCTACCTATGGTGAACAATATTCAGATATAAATGCCAGGTGCTAATGTTCAGGTTGACCAAAAGAAGCATTTTCCGCAAGATATTCCGGAAGATATTCCTGCCATTCTTGTACTGTCTTAACAAAAGAAAGTGGCAGCAAGGGATAATTAAAGCCGCACCAACCCTTTAATCACTAAATGTAACCTTAGCAAATCTTTTATAGTGTGCATGCCCACCTCTGAGGTCCGCTGCCACAGGACCTGATAAATGAGCATAAACAAATAAAGCACAGAGAGGCACAAAACAAGTAGCATATAATATGCCAGAACAAAATGAATCTTCACAGTCTTCGATGTGGAAACTTCTTCTTTTAATATTTTTCAAAAAAGGTGTGGGATGTACACAGCCGCAGCCGACGCGTTTCACCCAAAAAGGGCTTCCTCAGGGCTATAACACAAATAGCATGATAGATCACAGACTGGTTTCCGTTCTTCTATCCTCCAATCGAAACTTTACTCGGAAGATGTGTATCCAAATGTTAGGCAATTAGATCATCCCATCAATACGAAGACACGTGTTCAGTAGACTTGGGTAGGCACAATAGTCAAAACCGAGCTGGTACTATCGTCAGAGGGTAGAGGAACCCCGAACCGAAGAGTTGTCAGTTCATTACGAAGTCGCATAGAGGCAAAGCGGATTCCGATAGAAACGACAGCTGTGCTTTCCCATTGGAGTAACTGCAGCAATACGGCAAATAGTTACAGCGATCACACTCTCCAACAAACAATGCACTAGAGACAATTTCGTATTAAAGGAACACCCCCAATAATAAAAAATGGGACATTTGTTTGAAAAATTAAAAACTGCAACACAACTTCAATAATTGAACCAAGAACGAAATAAATATTCATTAAAATATAAGAAATTGAAGGAACATCAGACAACATGGCAGACCGCTGGACAAAACGCGAACAGTTACTAAAAGACATGTTTGACGATGAGAGAGAACTTACCGCGGCGCACAGCCAATCAAGCACAAAGAAAACAGGGGCAACGAATACACCAAAACAACTGATGAAAGAATTGGAACAGGTGAGGATAGTTGAAATAAATAAATGGTGGGAAAGTGTCACCCTAAAGAAATATATTGACTGCAAAAGGATACCCAGGGGCTACGAATTTTCGTCTTGCCCACCCTGAGCGATCTAGATCCAGACCTCCTCTCCAAATGGCAATCAGATACAAATGAATGTTCAATTAAACTAATTAACACGCTGATCATACATGCGGAAAGGAGACTGACCCAAACAATGGAGAAAGTGAAAGATCTGGAAAAATTATTAGAAAAATTAAAAGAAACACCAGAGGGAAACAAAGCATTTGAGGATCTGGAGAAAAAACTGGACAAACATGAACAAGAAGTACAAAATAAAAAAATACGAAAATTCCAGCGTGATAAAATTGATTACGCTACAGGAAGAGTATATACCTTTGTAAGAAAATATAATGCCAACTATAAAAAACAATCTATGGACCGGGTATCGGACCCGGAAACGACAAGGACGGAGGCAGCAAGGATGTCCAGTGCAGAAAGCTCTGAGGTGAGCTCAGGAGACGAAGGGCTATCTACTGGCAGACCGGGGATGGATTTTTCCGGGAAGATGCGTCTCGTGAGAATGACGACGCGAGGCAGAGGAAGAGGTGTCCCCCAAAAAACGGAACATCAACAAAAAGAACCAGACGGGGCCATAAAAAACAAGCCCAAAAAAATGAGAGATCTAAAAAAATGAAAATCATATCATTGGACCAAGATATCCAACAGAAAGAAAACAAGTTGGTCATCAATCTCTCTTCAAGGATATTAATAACGAAACATTTGAAATTGCTGAACAAAGGACTAACTTTTTGCCCCTCTAACAACATGGACCTAGCTATGTCCATGGTAGACCTATACAAATTTTGTCGGAAATTAAAATTAAAAAAGTACTTTGCCAATATACCAACAAGAGTGAGAGAACATCAAAATCAAGAGATCTTGACACCACTAACCCTCAGTGACATCCCACCATTGATAACACTACACAGTCTAGAGTCTGAAAACAATATGGACACACCCCCTGCAATAACTGAAACCATGACAAATACACAAATCTGGAAGAAATGGCTATCACAACTAATAGGTCCATCAGTAGTCAATGTAAGACCCGATCTAGATTTTGTCCACAACTACCGGCTGGAAATCGAGTGGATATTTTTCAGGAACTTATGACAGAGGAACTGCATACCATATACATTAAGGAAAAGAAAAGGAATCACCATAAATTTGGAAATATGACCAATGATGACAGGTGGGCCCTAAATGATTTAAGAACAGATGACAATATTGCCATAAAACCCTCAGATAAAGGGGGAAATATTGTTGTTATGGACGCCCAGAAGTATTACTTGGAAGTCAAAAGACAGCTTAATGACATAACGAACTATGAAAGACTAAAAGAGGATCCAACACCAACGATCATGAACAAGTTCCATAAGATGCTTCAAGACTGGCATTGAGATGTGCTACTGGATGAGAACGAACTGGATTATCTCTTGATAAAACATCCTATTACACCAACCTTTTATGTCTTACCAAAGGTACATACAAATTTAGAGAATCCACCAGGGCGCCCTATTGTCAGTTCCTGTGGGTCACTCCTAGAAAACACTTCGAGATTCTTGGACATTTTTCTGTTCCCATGTGTACGAGATCTACCATCCTACATCCGGGACTCAATATACTTTTTAATTCAGAATCGCTAACATACCCTGGAAAGAGGAATACACAATGGTGACCATCGATGTGGTATCATTGTATACCTCAATCAGGCATGAAGATGGGATCAAGCCCTGTGAGCTCTATCTCCTCTCAAGATCACTGAATGTTCTCCAACAGACCAATATGATCTTGGAAATGATGCATTTCTGCCTCACGAACAACATCTTCATTTTTGACAAGAAATTCTACAAACAGAGCAAAGGAACTGCAATGGGGACTTCCTTTGCGCCCACGTACGCCAAC
Source organism: Calotriton arnoldi (assembly GCA_963921515.1). Taxonomy (NCBI): domain Eukaryota; kingdom Metazoa; phylum Chordata; class Amphibia; order Caudata; family Salamandridae; genus Calotriton; species Calotriton arnoldi. Next base: position 358,661 of record CAWUFW010012109.1, read on the forward strand.
CTAATGATGGGCATGTGGAAGGCAGAACAAATTTGGTCAGATGTGAACAAGCAAATGATAGAGAACATTGTACTTTGGGTACGTTATATAGATGATCTGTTTGTAATCTGGGAGGGAAACACAGAAGATCTAAACACCTTCCTAAAAAATCTAAACAACAACAGTTTCCAACTTCAATTTACATACAACATCAATAAGAAGGAGATAGACTACCTGGACATACACATTTATATAAAAGAACAAAGAATGTGCACAACACTTTTTCGAAAGCCAACTGCTTGCAATAGCATCCTTTCAGCGAATAGTGCTCACCCCAGATGTCTGAAATGGAGTGTTCGGTATGGAGAATTCCTACGAGCACAAAGGAATTGCTCGGAGGAATCGGAATTCCTCCTGCAGATGGACCAAATGTACAGCAGGTTTTTGAGTAGAGGATATCCCACAGCAGTTTTGGAAAACGCTAAATAAAGAGCCCTGAAAAGGAAGAGAGAATCCCTACTACATCCAAAGAGTACAAACATTAGACAAAATGATAATTCTGAGGAAAACAAAATAAGATACATTAAACAGTTTAACTCCTCGAGTAATATATTAAGGGATGCTCTACAAAACCATTGAAAGATTTTGATTAGGTACTAAGATTTAAAGAAGGTCACATCTGACCATCTTAACATCACGTATAAAAAAGCACCTTCGTTGGGAGACATCCTTACACACAGCCACTATCAGAGAGCAGATTGCAGTGGCAGTAAAACGCAATATCCAAAATGCAAAGCTTGCAAATATGGTTTAAACCAACAAGAAACAAACACTATGTTGGGTGAGAAAATCAACATCAGAGAGAGAATCACATGTGAATCCACACATGTGGTTTATGCCCTTAAATGCGAATGCGGAAAGGAATATATTGGAAGTACTGTGAACAAGTTGAAGCTACGCATAATACAACATCTCAGGGCAATCAAGAACAAAGATTTTGCATATGCAATTGCTAAACATATATGAAAAGAACATGAAGGAAACTGTGAAAACCTCAGATTCTATGGAGTTGAACACATTCCCCTAAATATTAGAGGAGGAGATCGAGAATTGCTGTTAAGGAAAGCAGAATCCAAATGGATAATCATGAAAGGAACTGAAATACCATGGGGACTCAATGCGGATGCAGAATTGCACAACTTTCTGTAAATCAATACTCTTATGAGAATCCCTTACGAACTCTTTACAAACTTTAAAATATGAAAAATGTTGCCCACAAGATTTTGCCTGATGATGTATATACTTTGGTTCACAATTGATTGAGTTGTTTTTAGCCAGCACTTGCACTTTAGTAGGGCAGTCTGCTCTAATACTACGGAGACGAGTATAATATAAGATCATCACCAAAACAAATTTGAGGAATAGAAATAGTATAAGATGAAACTTACAGTTGTTTCATAATCTGCCCAACTTTCAGGGTATCCTTGAGGGTAACCTTCGATTCAAGCTCTGGTATTATGGGGTATCCGGTGTGCATACTACTAGTAAACTTTAAGAGTGCAATATTTTCAGATACCAAGGCAATCGGTACTTTATCAAGATTGTATAATATTATATATCTGACAGTGCTTGGGATATCCAAGGTACTATACCGACTATGAGACATTTCTGCAAACTTCCTTTTATATTTTGTGCTTTTAAATGAGCTGCATTTTATACTTAGAATTGTATGCCTATGTCTTTTGCACAACGTATATTAATTTGCATCCTTTGCACATAACCAATGCACTTTTAACTGTTTGTTTATATTGTACAATGCATATGAATTTGCACTTTTGCACAAACTAATACTTAGTAATGATTGAGAACAAAACCCCGAAAAGTACAGAGTAGTTAGATTTACAGCATCACTCATCCAAATGTTAATGGACTAAAAAACAAGGTCAGTTGAATTGCATTTGAATGTGGTTACTGATACTGCACTAGTAGTTGGAAGGAGACAGATATTTTATCCTGTATGTGCTCATATATATATCTCTTCTTTACTAAATATTTCTCTTAGTATTTTGCACATGGTTTTATCGACATTATTTGAGATAAAGAAAAAAATTGTCTGAAATGAAGGCATAGTACGTACTTTTACAAACTTTAGGTACTTTACCGCCTATAATACTGCCATATAATGAAAAGATCAATGTGTCTAAATATTACAAAATTAGACCTCAAGTCTCCGTTTTAAGAACATAAGTGCTCTTTGAGCTGGCTATATGTAACTAATGAGATGTTGGAATAAGAGACTGTTCCTTTAAAGAATTTTTCAACTTTGGGATGCTTTTTTTGTAAATGAGGGAGGGTCAAACCAACCTCTTTATAATCACCCTGCACTTGTGACCATGTGACCCGGACGAAGGCCTCTGGCCGAAACGCGTAGGTCGTTTGTTTGTCTCTGATGCACTCTGCACTTTGCACGTTTGAAATGGAGAAATAACAGAAAAAAGAAATAAAGATCGTTTTGTAACTACTACTTGCCGTGGACTTGCTGTTGTGACTGCTGCCTTTCTGTGCCCCTCGGGAATCTTGGTGAGACGAATCGAGGGGAGACGCAGGAAACCCCTTTTCCCATATATATAAATAAATCATCAATGTCCCGTGAGTGGTCAGTGTCTGCTTGGAGCTTTATTATATTTACGTGATTCACCCTCACATTTTTCAGGGCAAAGCACCCGTCCAGAGTTCGGCAGCAGGGTGAAATCTTGGAGCTTTAATTGAATTCCTGCCAGAACCGCCGTGGCTGAAATGCAACACTTTCCTACCAACTTGGTTGTCATTTATTAATTTGATGGGATGAAGTCATACAGATGCAAACCTGTGGGATTGTGTGCAATCAGATATCACGGCAGCGGCGAGGGACAGAGAGACTGCACTTCTGTTTGGAGGCATAATGGCTTTTACTTTACAAAGAACTGTGCAGATTCTGCCCTCATGTACGGTACATTTTGAACATTTAGTTTTTCTTTCTATGCAAGATTTCATGCTGCATTGTCTATGAAAAGACTGTAAAGGTTTTTAAACAGAGAAAAAACATAGTGATTACCATTTGACTTTAACAACAGCTATACATGTTAATATGGCAGCCACTAATACCAGCATTATGCACTAAGAACTTTGGCAGTTCTTTGTCTCTGGCCATTTTAAACACTCCTCCAATGAAATCACTTCTGAAGGATTTTAAACATGCATTGCTTTTTGATGAAGTTTTCACGAGCACTGAAGAAGGCAGAATGCCGAAATGCATTTGCTCATAATAAATCATCAATGTCCCGTGAGTGCTCAGTGTCTGCTTGGAGCTTTATTATATTTACGTGATTCACCCTCACATTTTTCAGGCCAAAGCACCCGTCGAGAGTTCGGCAGCAGGGTGAAATCTTGGAGCTTTAATTGAATTCCTGCCAGAACCGCCGTGGCTGAAATGCAACACTTTCCTACTAACTTGGTTGTCATTTATTAATTTGATGGGATGCAGTCATACAGATGCAAACCTGTGGGATTGTGCGCAATCAGAAATCACGGCAGCGGCGAGGGACAGAGAGACTGCACTTCTGTTTGGAGGCATAATGGCTTTTACTTTACAAAGGACTGTGCGGATTCTGCCCTCATGTACGGTACATTTTGAACATTTCGTTTTTCTTTCTATGCAAGATTTCATGCTGCGTTGTCTATGAAAAGACTGTAAAGGTTTTTAAACAGAGAAAAAACATAGTGATTACCATTTGACTTTAACAACAGGTGATGAAGCCGGATTCCACTTTAATAGTTTACTAGGAACCCTTCGTCGACTGGACCTTTTATTACCTGCTGAGAAGTGTAAAGGGGAGAAACAACGTATTCATAACAAGCTAGCATGTATCAATTTAAGTAAAGTTCGAAAAGGATCACTGACTCCGAATTCCAAGTTTAGGAGTTTATTACAGAACCTAAAATAGCTGAACATACAAACACCTCAGAACGAGGTTGCAAAAATACAAAGGCACTAATACAAAATCCATCCTATGAACCAATCTGATCCGATACAACATAAAGAGAATAAGCAATTCCAAAAATATTAAACAAGCAATAACTGCACCAACATCTATATTAGTCTTCATTAGTGGCTGTAAAGAAATCCATTAATCTATCCCTACACTATCCTAAAATGGCATCCCTACTTAACGTTTCCCAAGCAGAATCAAGAAAAGGAGTCAGCTCTTGAAGACTTCCTAAGAAGTACTCACGTTGTAAAAGTCAGCCTAAATCTCCATTCTAAGAATCAATCCCTTCCTTTTACCCTCTGCCAGCTCTCTTCTCCCTCTCTGCTCACTTTACCTCTCCTCAATCTGCTCCTGCACAATCTGACCCTTCAACCCTCGGGGCACTGTCCCTAATACAAAATGAACATTTGATAGGCCCGTCCAGGTAACACCTCTTCTGGCCAGGCACCTCACGTAGGTAACTTTCCACCAAAACTTGTACTCGGTCCAACGACGGTTGATGTGTCCTTGGGTCTCAGGCTTCTTCAGCGAAAGAAAATATCAACTCCCAATTATCGACATTCCTGGATACACTCAATCAATCAATAAGGGAATTGTAAGCGTGCTACTCACCCGTGAGGGTCTCAAGGCGCTGAGGGGGCGGGGGGGTCCACAGATCTGTTTAGCCGAAGAGCCAGGTCTTGAGGGTCTTCCTGAAGGTGTAGCAGGTCTCCTCCATACCTAACTCCTAAAACAAAAGCATTATTCTACCTAACGAGGACGATGTCCTTGCACCTGCAACGAATACATGAGAACAGAACAACCTTGCACGCACATGAATTTCGCTGACCATCTCCAAATGAGAGCCTCACCAGGGGAAAATGCATTTGAGGCCTACATAAACCAGCTAACATAAGGAAATGAATAGGCCTTTCTTAGCACGAAAGAGTAAATACTCCATCCAGGCCTTCAACATCAAATTAAACGCTCATTAATATTACATTTATAAGCACTACATTTCATCATTTTTAAACGCAATTAATCACCTATACGTGTGCAACTTCAACATGATGCACATTTAAATCTAATGCATTACATTACACATAACTACTTCATTAGGCATTTGCAGTGAACATCGAATATTACATAATTCCCTCTAACTGCCATTTTACGTTTCTTGAATGGCACAACTTATTCTAATACTTCATTTATCACTGATTATTACAATACATTCTCTAACTAAAGTTAACACACACAAGAATATATGCGGGTACGGACTATCCATGAATATAATGTACCCCTACAATTTTCAGAAAATCACTGTGCTCTATCAGTTCCCCCCTCTGATGACTAGTGTCATCAACAAAATCACAACTCCCTGGAGAAAGAACCGACCTAAACAGAGTTCGTAGCCAATCTTCCCTGTCGGAACCTTTCCAGATTCTTGATATTCTCATAATGACTGTCCTGCAGTCTAGTCATCCTTACCTCTCTCGCCCTAAGGGATCTTTCGACTTGATTCGCCTTGTACCAGTGATAAGCCCTCACAAACCCCCACAGGCAAACCACACAGACCACGATGATAAGGATAGGCCTCAAAATGTAACCAAGAATACCTTTCCCCAAGCTCGCAAACCAACTCCCCACTCTACCAAATCCCTTTCCAACTTTCTCCCAAACTCCCTCTTCGGTCAGATCCTGGATCTCATGATGGATCTCAGTGATGTTACTTATATACTTCTTCAGATCTTTACTATTATCTGGTATATAAGTACAGCACTCTGGCACTTTCAGCATTTTACAGACTCCGCCCTCTTTTGCCAATAAGACATCCAAAGCAAGACGGTTCTGCATCACCATCGCCCTTATCGACAACATCTCTCCATCAACAAGAAATAGTGATTTAGCCATATTCGTCGACAATTTGTCCACAACAGTCGCCAACCTTCTAATCTTCACATCATTCAAAACCACTCCCAAACTCGGTATTACGGCTCCAAAAATGTCTCCAATCACTCCTCCTGCACTTGCATCTCTCCTTGCTCTAGAATGCATTCCTCCTTCCAGGAGTTCTAGCTCCTCCACATGATAAATCTTGGGGAAAACAGCTGCCAGGTAACAAGTACCGTACCAATTGGCAGGCAATCTCACATAGGCGTTTTTCCCACACACAAAATATACTGTTGGCACCACTTGTACCGGACCCTGCAAAAAGTTCTTTGCTGACTCTTCCATGGTGAAAACATGATCACATGTACTTTGTCCCACATAAACCTTATCATAATAGGTCTGGACACGTTTCACACACAACTTCCCTTTTTGCACTAGATCCAATGCTATAGGGCCATAACTCCCTCTCGCTCTGTGAGCCATCTCCTCCTTTGTCCAATCTAATGGACTATCTCCAGTGTCACTTGTTTGTGTTAATTGCCTATATCTATTCTCCACTTGATCTACAAATTTCTTTTCTATCTCTGTTAGTGAACACGTTAAGTTACGTCTATGTGCATAAGCTGTATCTAACGTTGTAGTCGGTATGAAATACTTCCCAATCCTATCCTCCTCGTTATAATAATCATACTTGTTCAAGTGCTTGTATGCTGAAACCTCTGAAAGCACCGCATCATAATTGGAAAAGAAGTATTCATAATGACCTCTCCCATAAAACATGCTAAGCAACAAACTACATGAAATCCCATAAGTCAACGGAAGATGATGATATCTAATGCCCTAACCCACTGATGCAGGCAATTGCATACACACATGACAATCTCTCACATCCATCGTCTCAACATACTCATATAGCAGCTTGGCATACGCATTAAGCTTAAAATCACCTCTAGATAAATCTACATGCAATCTACGATTATTCTGATCTAGCATAGCCTTTTCAGCTCCTATGGTGTCCTCCTTCTTGCTAGAAGTACTGGGTGTAGGTGTCCCTTTCACCTCCACAACTTCTGCCTCATGTGCAATAGTAACTGACACTATAATAACTATGACTATTAAAACTATCACTCCCACTATGGAAGTACCTATCACACACTTGAACCTATGGTTCGGATTTCCAGACTCCATCTTTTCTTGCAAGAGCAGTTCAAATAAGAGGATACACAAAAGTCTCTTCTTTCCACCTCGAATTGCTGCTCAAAAGTTCAAACAAAGTTAATTGGAATCCTGGAAATTCGTCCAAAACTCAGTTCTTTCGGATTTATTTACACAGTCCAAAAAGACTTCCCTAGCCCTCTTTCTTCTTCTATTGAAAAACCCTAATTTATTCTTCTTCCACTCGGGCCTAGGTTATCTTCCTGGAAACGCTTATTTACAGATCATAGTTCATTCGCAATCTACGATAAGTTCAGATCCAATCGCAGCTAAAACATGTTGCAAAATTTCAAGACGAACATCTACCATTTCATGAGGTGGTGGCTCAAATCCAAACGTCGGGAAAACTAATTTGTGCAATATCAGAATTCGCACCCTGCTCAAGGTTGGAGGTTTTGGGAGGTTGATTGTCAACACTCCTTCAACTTCAAGTCCTGGAACTATCAGTCCCACATCGATCTTCAGTAGAGGATTCCTGCTGACCACTTGCACGGACCTCAGCCTCCCGGAACTCACTACTCCCGGCATCGGCTACTACGTAAGTCCACTCCGGTGCAGCGTATCTCTGGCAAGGAACTCTTGTCCTTCTCGACCTTCTCGGACCTCCTTGGTCTTGTTCTCCTTCGCTCACTTCTGATTCAGATGTCTCGGACACAGGGGCAAGATCTCTTTCCGGGGCCAATCTTAGATTCAGCCTTCTCTGCCTCTCAGGCCGCGATTCTTCTGTTCGGTTAGCCCTTTTGCTTTTTTCTCGAACCCTCTGCGCACCACTTCCTTCGGCTGAGTCTGACTCTATATTACCCGCAACATTACCTTCCTCCTCAGAGTCAATACCTGGGTTGTGTGTAGCGTAACCCTCCTCAGCCTGGTCTGGTGTGCAACCAGCTTCGTCAGCAACCCTCACAGCTGGGCTTGTCCGCTCTTGTGGCCCTGCCGCCAGAGCTGGATTTTGATTCTCGAGAGGAGCTGTTTCTTCCAAGGGTTCTGAAACTCGGCGGGTGTGGGAAGCATGTATCCAGTTCGGCAACCCTCCGCACTTCACCGCTGTGTTCGTTACTAGTATCACCTAGTAGGGGCCTCGCCACCGAGCATCCAAACAGCTCTTCCTCACGTGCTTTCGGACAAGCACCCAATCACCCGGGCACAAGTCGTGGAGAGATCTCTTGAAGCCGGAACAGCAGCAGCTTCCACCTGCTGAGACATAGAACGGACCACATCAGCTAGTCCTTTGCAGTAATCAAGGATCAAGTCATCAGTGATGTTTATCAAGGCTGAGTATGGTATTGCTGGCAATCGCATCACCCTCCCCATAAGGATTTCATGCAGGGAAAGACCGGTCCTCCTGTCTGGGACACTGCGAACACTCATCAACACCAGAGGCAACGCATCAGGCCACTTCAGAGATGTAGACGAACACACTTTTGCTATCCGTGCTTTCAAAGTACCATTAATCTGCTCCACTATCCCAGAAGCCTCTGGTCGATAGCTACAATGAAGTCTCTGATCAACATTTAAAGCAACACAAAGCAATTTCATGATCTCACTGTGGAAGTGTGTTCCTCTATCCGAATCCAATGAAGTTGAAAAACCGAACCTAGGAATCAACTCTCGCAATAATAGCTTCGCTACTGTAAGGGTGTCACACCTTCGTGTTGGGTAAGCTTCCACCCAGCATGAAAACACATACACCACCACTAGAATGTACCTCAGTCCAGTGCACCTAGGCATTTCGATAAAATCAAGCTGTATCCTATTGAAAGGTCCTCCCGGCCTCCCAATGTAACTCAGTGCAGCCACAGTTTTCTTTCCAGCATTCATTTGTTGGCAGGTAACACACCTATGACACACTGCATCAGCAAACGCACAAAATCGTGGATTGTACCACGTTTGTCTGAACACTCGCACCATCGCATCTCTTCCCAGTTGCACAGCATCATGAATCTGCCTTGCCATCGGGCTCAATAAGTCATCTGGTAACACTGCTCAACCATCACTTGAAACCCAAATGCCAACATCTCCCTTCTCACATCCCGACCTGATCCATACATTCCTCTCCTGACCTGAAGCTCCTTCCTGCAGGCTCTTGAGTTCCTCCCAAGTGTCTGCCATGGCTAACATCATGTTGAGCTCGGTTCCCTCTTGGCTCTCTCCAGTGTAATCTCCAGTAAATATGCACCCTTGTTCAGCGCAAAAACGTGCAATTTCATCTGCGTACTTATTTCCAATTGAGACAAAATCCGTCCCCCTCCCATGTGCAGCGCACTTTACCACTGCTATCGCTCTGGGATGTTGCAACGCTTCCAACAGTTGTCTCACATATTCTCCATTCCTGATGGGAGATCCAGACGATGTAAGGAAACCCCTCTGTGACCATAGCTGTCCGAAGTCATGAACCACACCGAACACATACTGGCTGTCGGTGTAGATGGTGATTCGGATCTGATCAGCTGCCAAACAGGCGCGAGTCAAAGCAATGATTTCGGCCACTTGTGCGGAGTATACTCCTTCTAAGCAAGCAGCTTCAACCACTCCAGTAATGGTACATACAGCAAACGCTGCTCTCAAATGACCCACATTGTCTCTGAGACATGAACCATCGACAAAGAAAATTTCATCAGGGTCAGACAGAGGTTCACCAACAATGTTGGGTCTCGGTTTGGTGCAAAGTTCAGTCACATCAAGACAGTCATGGTCTTCACAATCTTCATCATCTACATTTGGCAATGGCATCAATGTAGCAGGATTTAAAACAGAACACCTTCTCAAAGTCACATTCTCAGCAGTATGACCTGCTCGTAGCATGTAAGTCTATTGTTTGTCAGGTGCTGTGTTTTAGTCCTTGTCATCAACAGTTCAACAGAATGCGGAACGTAAACAGTTAAGGGGTGACCCATAACAATGCTTTCACACCTTTCAATGCTGACACCTGTTGCAGCAATGGATTTGAGACATCCGGGCAATGCTGAAGCTACTGGATCTAAAGTAGCTGAAAAGTAGGTAACTGGTCTACGGACACCTCCATGACTCTGAGTCAGGACTGACAATGCGCAGCCTTCTTGATCGTAACAGAACAATGAAAAGGACTTGTTGTAGTCAGGCATTCCCAGAGCCGGAGCACGACATAGGCCCTCTCTCAATTCCAAGAACACAGTCATACAGTCATGGTCCCATGGTACCGGATCACTCACATCCTTATGCGTCAGCCTCTGCAGAGGCTTTGCCTTCAGTGAAAAATTGGGAATCCATTGGCGACAGTAACCAACCATTCCCAAGAACATTCTGACTTCCTTCTGAGTGGTAGGCACAGTCATGTTCATGATCGCCTCAATTCGATATGGTGACACCTTCCTCTTGCCTTTCTCAATTCGTTGTCCCAAGTACTGAACCTCACTCTGACAGTACTGTAACTTGTTTGGGGACACCTTGTGTCCATTCTCACCTAAATGGTTCAGTAGGGCAATTGTATCGATCCTGCAAGCATCCTCCGTTTCGGACGCAATGAGGAGATCGTCAATGTAATGCACGAGAACAGAATTCTGTGGTAGCACAAGACTCTCAAGATTCTTTTTCAAGATCTGATTAAAGATTGATGGACTCTGTATACCCTTGAGGGATACGACACCACGTTAACACATGGTCTTCCAGGCGGAAGGCAAACAAAAATTGGCTCTCCTCGTGCAAGGGTATCGAAAAGAATGCTTGGCACAAGTCAATCACTATGAATCACTCGGCTTCACATGGAATCTGGAATATAATCACGGATGGATTCGGTACCACTGGACAACACAGAACCACAATCGCGTTGACCTTTCGCAGGTCTTGCACGATTCTGAATTTCCCACTTGGTTTCTGCAATCCCATAATGGGTGAGTTGCATGGACTGCCCATTATTTCCTTCAGAATTCCCTGCTGAATCATGGAATTGATTACATGCTTAATCCCTGTGATCATTTCAGGCGACAGATTATACTGGGGTGTTCTCATAAACTCAACATTTTGCTTGACCTGGATCTTAACTGGCTCAACACCTCTGATCAATCCAATCTCCTCTACGGTAAAATCCCACACATCCAATGAAACTGAATCTCTTACGTCAAGTGGAAGGTCTTCCACTGTTAACATAGGATACATCTCTATGCAGAAATGCTGATTCGCAACCTTGAAGGTGGCATCATCATCATTTGTCTGTAACTCCACTCCCTTCGGGGTGCAATAGATGGTACAATTCAGCTTGCACAACAGGTCACGTCCTAGCAAACAGACTGGACTTGAGTCTCACACCACAAACTGGTGTCGATCTCAGAAAGTTCCTATTCTCACAGGAATCGGCTCAGTCAATGGGCTAGTCATCTTCTTATTTGCCACTCCTACTACTTGGATTGATTGTCCCGAGAGGGGTAGGTTGGGAATTACTGCAGATCTCACAGTAGAACGGGTAGCACCAGTATCAACCAAAAAGGTGGTGGGATGACCGTCAACATCCGCCTCTACAAACGGTCCCCTCTGGTCTACCTCTAAGACTGCCCCAAGAGTGCAGTCTTCCTCCCCCCTCAGGCACCGTCATTTCAACGGGTCTGAGCTGTAATCATCATAATCCGCAAAAAGGGGCATCTGCTGGTACGGTCAATTCCCCTGTGGAATTCTCGGAGGTTGCGGAACTTGCACCTGCGAGCACAATGTCCCCCCTTGCATGGACCTGGGTCTCGTCACTGTATTGACGACCTCAGATACCTGCACAGTCTCTTCCTCTTGTGGCACTTGGTTCGCTGGGTTCAATCTACACTCGCGCTTCCAATGCCCGATCTTGTGACAAAGGTGACATGCAGTGGTCTTTTTCAGTGTTGCCACATCCATCCCTGTCTTAGGGTCAATAGGTTTCCCCCTTCCCGGACCCTGCACATTCTGGGTCCCTCCTTGATTGTTTCCCTGTCTTCTCCCTAATGTCCCTCCACTTGGCTGTGCCTGAACTTCCCTGTCAGCGTTTTGCATTTGGACCAGCATTAGCTTATCCTTAAGCGTCCTGTGTTTCGAGTCTACTTCGTTGCTGCAGTACCTGGCGTACCGCAGTATCTCGTCCACTGACTTGTTCTGCCAGCAGATCAAATGCTGCTGAATCATGAAGCTGATTTCTAGTCTCAGACCCAACACGAACTTGGAAACAAACTGTCCCATGTCTTTGGGGTCTAACGTATCTAGCCACTGTACTGCTTAAAGGATTGTAAGAGCCTCTCGTAATATTCATGTACGGACTCTTTTGGTTCCTGAACAGTTTGATCTATCTAAACCCAATCAATGTCTTGTGGTGAGATTTTGGATTTCAGCCATGTAATTACTTGCTCAAACTTTTTCATAACAATTGGTGAAGGACCATTGGTAACAGAATCCCTGTCTGGTTCCAAAGTCGGCCAATCAACTGCAACTTTACAAGCTGTCCACAAATCACTTGGTACTACAATATCAAACAGTGTATTCAAGTCAACCCACAACACCTTCGAGATTTTAACAAATCGGTCGACCTGCTTGTACCACTCGACAGGCTTCTCCCTCAGCCGGGGAAATTTGTTTGTAAACGCTGCCCAATCACCTCTACTCCAAGGCACATGCACATACCCTCCGTTTTGTACCCATCGCAAAGGGAAATTCCCCACACCTGTCATCCCCCCTCCTGGAGCCGGTGTCTCTCCTATACTCTTTTTAGTGCTCTTCTTCTTGGACCATCTTTCCTCCCACTTGTCAAGCATGCTCCATGCATGTATCCCCACAATCAATTCTCGAATGTGAGTTTTCAGCCCTATCACTCTCTTCTCTTCCAGTTCCTGGTCACTGTACTGCAACCTGTGACTCCCCTGCAACATCTTTGTCTTGGACAGATCCACCTCGTGTCTCTTTGCCAAGTCTGTCAGTTTCTCATGCGCTGATCTCGCCTTGCGAGTTACTTCTTTTGCTACAAACAGCAACTCGTCTGGTCCATAAAGCTCTACTCTTTCCAAAGGCAAGTTCCCGCTAATTATCTCATCTACCTCAGCTTTTAATCTCATCACATCCAGCATCTTGGCTCTTATAGCAGTTCTAAGAATTCCTCGACTTGCTGCACCGCTCAACTCTTCATTCTCACTGCTATGGTCCCCACATCGGTTCCCTTCCACTATGTTCTCTAGGACTGGTCGGCTTCCTGAATTCCCTCGATCCCAGTCTCCTGTCATCCTATCATTAGGGCTTCTCACTGGGGGTTCCCACATCCTTATGTCAGATCTTGCATCGGCCAAGGACCTTGGCCTCGCCGATCTTACGTCCTCCTGTCCCCTAGAAGAGTCTGCAGTGGCGGTAAAGGCGTACTTGATCTTGATTCCATGGGCCTTGGAAGGTGGCCTATTCCACTCACTATGCCACTCCCTCCTGAACCAGTCCCTTCTCCTGCCACTGACCGTGCTAGACTTCCATTTCTTGCCTGATCTGGGTTGTATACTGACACTATGGGGCCGATGGTAACCGGCACTGTAAGAGCATCCGGTAGCCTTGTAACAACTGTAACTCCATTAGCTTCGATGCTTGCTGGCGTCTGTGTTCCCATCCCTTCTGTCCCTGTTGAGATTCTTCCGACTACTCTCGCACTGGGTTGAGTCTGCGATTCTCCAGTTCCCTCTGTTGATACCGCTTTTCCCTCTATAGAATCTGGATTATATGGCGGTGGTCTTTCCGATAGCATTCTATCTAGCAAGCTGTCATCTGTGTCACTATCGTCTTCCTCACCCCACTTATTCTGGGCCTCTCCTACTTTTATCATCAACAGGAATAGCCTATCCCCTTCAATAGTTTCCACCCTCCATCTCTTCTCCAATGCGTCCCATCGCACATCTTGAAACGCCCTAATTGACTTCTTCACCCTTTCCTGGCTTTGGTCTCTTTTCCTATCATGTGCTGCTCTTATCCATGCATGTAGCGCCTCAAACTGTGTTGGTCTGCGTAAAGGTCGGAATGAAGACATCACTGTTTTCAATTGATACAACACTTCCAACCTGAACGTGCCATAACGCGGAAAAGTCAATTCCCCCTCATTTTCAAGTCATTTTATGCCAATTTTCAAGCCAAATTATAGTATGCAACCCCACATTCGTAGCCATATAATGGGCTGGGGTATCCTCGGGTGGAGCTTCTTCTCCTCCTCGAGTAACCACTCTTCTGTCTCCTCTACACATGTCTCATAAAACTTTAAAACATTACATGATGAAATCAATGTTTTCTTCGCATATTTTCGCTCGACTTCCTGATGACAATCCACCAATACCAGCGCGGCTTCACACCAACCGACCTATCACAGCGCGACACTCTCTGACGTCACTCTTCCTCCTCATGCAGCAGTTCCCCTCCTTTACAATTCGTCTCTCGCACACTCACGTGTCTCATTCATACGCTGAAATAACTGTTTGTCCACCAAACGACCGAACAGTCACTTCTCCTTCTGTCTGTCCACCAAACGACCGGACAGTCTCATGTAATTGTCGACCTCAACTCTGGCAACCGTCTGTCCACGACACGACCGGACAATTGCCCCAGACTATCTGCCCACGAATGGCCGGACAGTTGTGTACTTAATCGATAGGATCCAATCACTCAATGTTCCACATACAGTAACCCACGACCTGCGTTGGTTATTCGCGCACTCACACACGCGTTTCCCTATCACCGGTGGGTTAGTCAACGACGTCTCATGACTCCCACAATCTCTGGTCAGACAATTTCAACTCTGGGTGTCTTCTACACCTCAATCTCTTATCCCGGGATATCAAAATCAAATCTCATGGACCGCACGCGTTCGGCCCGAAACCACAATCACTCAACTCTCATTCCAACTCCGCAAGACATCACACAATCAAAACAACACCGCAATCTAACAGACATACATCCCTGTTCATACTCACTCCACCACGAACTGCTGTTTCCGCCGCACCGTCACTCGCTATCGGTTTCCATCAAACGCCGTTGTCCTCCGCTCACAATCCACTGGATAACCATCACTTGGGCTCTATGGGGACTCAATGACTACCCTTCTCTATGTCTCCCCTTACTACTGAAGTAACCATACTCTCGCTACAAACTGATGAAGCCGGATTCCACTCTAATAGTTTACTAGGAACCCTCGGTCGACTGGACCTTATATTACCTGCTGAGAAGTGTAAAGGGGAGAAACAACGTATTCATAACAAGCTAGCATGTATCAATTTAAGTAAAGTTCGAAAAGGATCACTGACTCCAAATTCCAAATTTAGGAGTTTATTACAGAACCAAAAATAACTGAACATACAAACACCTCAGAACGAGGTTGCAAAAATACAAAGGCACTAATACAAAATCCATCCTATGAACCAATCTAATCCGATACAACATAAAGAGAATAAGCAATTCCAAAAATATTAAACAAGCAATAACTGCACCAACATCTATATTAGTCTTCATTAGTGGCTGTAAAGAAATCCATTAATCTATCCCTACACTATCCTAAAATGGCATCCCTAATTAACGTTTCCCAAGCAGAATCAAGAAAAGGTGTCAGCTTGTGAAGACTTCCTAAGAAGTACACTCACGTTGTAAAAGTCAGCCTAAATCTCCATTCTAAGAATCAATCCCTTCCTTTTACCCTCTGTCAGCTCTCTTCTCCATCTCTGCTCACTCTACCTCTCCTCAATCTGCTCCTGCACAATCTGACCCTTCAACCCTCGGGGCACTGTCCCTAATACAAAATGAACATTTGATAGGCCCGCCCAGGTAACACCTCTTCTGGCCAGGCACCTCTCGTAGGTAACTTTCCACCAAAACTTGTACTTGGTCCAACGACGGTTGATGTGACCTTGGGTCTCAGGCTTCTTCAGCGAAAGAAAATATCAACTCCCAATTATCGACATTCCTGGTTACACTGTAGCAGGTCTCCTCCATACCTAACTCCTAAAACAAAAGCATTATTCTAACTAAAGAGGACGATGTCCTTGCACCTGCAACGAATACATGAGAACAGAACAACCTTGCACGTACATGAATTTCGCTGACCATCTCCAAATGAGATCCTCACCAGGGGAAAATGCATTTCAGGCCTACATAAACCAGCTAACATAAGGAAACGAATAGGCCTTTCTTAGCACAAAAGAGTAAATACTCCATCCAGGCCTTAAACATCAAATTAAACGCTCATTAATATTACATTTATAAGCACTACATTTCATCATTTTTAAACGCAATTAATCACCTATACGTGTGCAACTTCAACATGATGCACATTTAAATCTAATGCATTACATTACACATAACTACTTCAATAGGCATTTGCAGTGAACATCGAATATTACATAATTCCCTCTAACTGCCATTTTACGTTTCTTGAATGGCACAACTTATTCTAATACTTCATTTATCACTGATTATTACAATACATTCTCTAACTAAAGTTAACACACACATAAGAATATATGCGGGTACGGATTATCCATGAATATAATGTACCCCTACAATTTTCAGAATATCACTGGGCTCTATCACAGGTATACATGTTAATATGGCAGCCACTAATACCAGCATTTTGCACTAAAAAGTTTGGCAGTCCTTTGTCTCTGGCCATTTTAAACGCTCCTCCAATGAAATGACTTCTGAAGGATTTTAAACATGCATTGCTTTTTGATGAAGTTTTCACGAGCACTGAAGAAGGCAGAATGCCGAAATGCATTTGCTCATAATAAATCATCAATGTCCCGTGAGTGCTCAGTGTCTGCTTGGAGCTTTACTATATTTACGTGATTCACTCTCACGTTTTTCAGGCCAAAGCACCCGTCCAGAGTTCGGCAGCAGGGTGAAATCTTGGAGCTTTAAATATATATATATATATATATTCACTGAAAAAACCATAGGTTTCAGACACGTTATAGTTAGAAATTAGCATTTAAAAAACCTTTGAAATTCACTGAAAAAACCATAGGTTTTACGGACAGTTATAGTTAGTTGGACATTTCACTCGTACAAAACCATAGAAATTCCCCCGTTATAGTTAGTTCAGCTAACTATAACTCGCGCCCGCAATGCACTGCTGATGACGTCACATATTACATCACTCATGACATGGTCAGTGACATCACTGATGACATCACTGATGACATCTCAAATGACATCACTGATGACATCACTGATGACATCATCCAGTGACTGTGTGTTTCTGTAAAGTTTAAATATGTTTAATATATATAGGGAAAGGCGTATTGAAGAATGAGTGGGTGTATAAGTGTCTGAATGGATGATTTAGTACGTGAGTGACTGACTCTACAAGTGAGTGATTAAATGTATCTTACTGAATGCATGGGTTAGTGACTAAACTGTGTGAATGTCTGTATCCGTCTGTCTGTTGGTTTGTAAGCGGCTGCATGGCTTTCTGAATAGCTACATGAGTGTCTACATGGGTTATTGATTGATTGTCTGAGTATCTGTATGGGTGCCTGAGTGTTTGTGTGGGTGGGGTGTGTGTGACTCTGTGCATAGATGTGTGAGTTGGTGATTCACTGGGTGCATGGTTTCAAGAGTGCATCTGTGATGGACTGTATGGGTGGGTGAGTGTGTGTATGGGTGTGTTAGTGATTGAATGTATATCTCAGTGGTACATGTGTGAGTAGCTACATATGTGAAAGGCAGTATATATGTGTGTTGGAGTATATAAATGGCTATAAGTGAGAGTGTGTGATTGTGAGAGTGGCTGTATGGATGAGTGTGTACTTGTATCAGTGATTGTATAAGAGCGTAAGAATGTGCTAGTATTTGTATGAGTAAGTGAGCTGGTGTGTGTATAACTGTATAGGTGAGTAAATGGGTGTGTGATTAAGTTTTTTGCATGACTGACTAGGTGTGTGAGTACCTCTATGGATGAGTGGCGGTGTGTGAGTGTTTATATAGGTGTATGAGTGCATATGATAGTCCTGTACTGAGTGACTAAGTATGAGTGACTGTACGGGTGAGTGAGTGGATGTGTGTGTAGACCTAAGAATCAGTGAGTGGGTATGTAGTTTTTGGTGTTGGAGTGTCTATGGTTTTGAGAATGGCAGTCTGTAATTTAGAGTGGGTGTATCAAAAGTTATATTAGGGTGTGAGAAGATGCATGAAATTATCACATGGATGATGTCATCAGTGATGTCATTTGAGATGTCATCAGTGATGTCATCAGTGATGTCACTGACCATGTCATGAGTGATGTAATATGTGACGTCATCAGCAGTGCATTGCGAGGCGCGAGTTATAGTTAGCTGAACTAACTATAACGGGGGAATTTCTATGGTTTTGTACGAGTGAAATGTCCAACTAACTATAACTGTCCCTAAAACCTATGGTTTTTTCAGTGAATTTCAAAGGTTTTTAAATGCTAATTTCTAACTATAACGTGTCTGAAACCTATGGTTTTTTCAGTGAATTTCAAAGGTTTTTTAAATGCTAATTTCTAACTATAACGTGCCTGAAACCTATGATTTTTTAAGTGAATTTCAAAGGTTTTTTAAATGCTAGTTTCTAACTATGCCTACAGAGGTAGGACATGTGAAGAAAGAAGAAAAACGCACAGAAAGAAGCAAAAGATGTGCAGAAAGAACCAACAGAGGAGCAGAAAGAGGCCTTGTTGCAAAATCATCCTGTGCCCACAACTTTTTCAGACGGGTACTGGTGGTAACTGACTCTGACTAACCAGAGCCAGTGCTATGCTAAAAGACACTTAGAATACAGTGAAAACACCTACATACACTAGGGAACACTATGCGTTGGGGTACCCCTGTGATTAGCATGACCTCCTCTGCAAGTCCCTAGTACATAATAGGGCAGGGGGATTAAAACTACCTCTTAAAACGCGCTACAGGGCGCGTTTGCACAGTGGTGAAGGGAGGGGGGCCTGAGGTGACATGTGTGCAAACGCACCCCGTGGCGCGTTTTAAGTTGCGGGATTAAGTCCCCTTGAATTCTGAGGGTCCCTGGGGCCCAACTAGCCCCCAGGTACCTACAGTTAGGACAACAGAGCTGAGTTGCAGAGAGGCGTTCCGAGGCCACGCACCTTTTTCACCTCTCTGCAACGCAACTCTGTTGTGCTTACTGAAGGTACGTGGTGGGCTAGTTGGCCCCCAGGGTCCCTCAGGATTCCAAGGGAATTAATTCCCCAACTTAAAACGCACCACAGGGCGTGTTTGCGCACATGTCACCTGAGGCCCCGCCCCTCCCTTCACCACTGTGCAAACGCGCCCGTGGTGCGTTTTAAGTTGGGGGATTAGGTCACCTTGAATCCTGAGGGTGCCTGGGGCCCAACTAGCCCACTAGGTACTTCCAGTAAGCACCACAGGCCTGCGATGCAATGCCTGTAACAAATTGTGCAGTTGTGTTTAGGTAGTGAAGAGGGTCGTGCTGGGGGTAGTGTTTTAGGGTTTAGGGTAGTGCAGTGGTGTTTGGGTAGTGTAGGGAGTCGTGCTGGGGGGAGTGTTTTAGGGTTTAGGGTAGTGCAGTGGTGTTTGGGTAGTGTAGGGGGTCGTGCTGGGGGTAGTGATTTAGGGTAGTGCAGTGGTGTTTGGGTAGTGTAGGGGGTACTGCTGGGGGTAGTGTTTTAGGGTTTAGGTTAGTGCAGTGGTGTTTGGGTAGTGTAGGGGTACTGCTGGGGGTAGTGTTTTAGGGTTTAGGGTAGTGCAGTGGTGTTTGTGTAGTGTAGGGGTAGTGTTTTAGGGTTTAGGGTAGTGCAGTGGTCTTTGGGTAGTGTAGGGAGTCGTGCGGGGGTAGTGTTTTAGGTTTTAGGGTAGTGTAGGGGGTCATGCGGGGGGTAGTGTTTTGGGGATTAGGGTAGTGCATTGGTGTTTGGGTAGTGTAGGGGGTCATGCGGGGGTAGTGTTTTAGGGTTTAGGGCAGTGCAGTGGTGTTTGGGTAGTGTAGGGGTCGTGCTGGGGTAGTGTTTTAGGGTAGTGCAGTGGTGTTTGGGTAGTGTAGGGGGTACTGCTGGGGGTAGTGTTTTAGGGTTTAGGTTAGTGCAGTGGTGTTTGGGTAGTGTAGGGGTACTGCTGGGGGTAGTGTTTTAGGGTTTAGGGTAGTGCAGTGGTGTTTGTGTAGTGTAGGGGGTAGTGTTTTAGGGTTTAGGGTAGTGCAGTGGTGTTTGTGTAGTGTAGGAGGTCGTGTTTTAGGGTTTAGGGTAGTGCAGTGGTCTTTGGGTAGTGTAGGGAGTCGTGCGGGGGTAGTGTTTTAGGGTTTAGGGTAGTGTAGGGGGTCATGCGGGGGTAGTGTTTTAGGGATTAGGGTAGTGCATTGGTGTTTGGGTAGTGTAGGGGGTCATGCGGGGGTAGTGTTTTAGGGTTTAGGGCAGTGCAGTGGTGTTTGGGTAGTGTAGGGGGTCGTGCTGGGGGAGTGTTTTAGGGTTTAGGGCAGTGCAGTGGTGTTCGGGTAGTGTAGGGGGTCGTGCTGGGGGAGTGTTTTAGGGTTTAGGGCAGTGCAGTGGTGTTCGAGTAGTGTAGGGGGTTGTGCTGGGGGAGTGTTTGAGGGTTTAGGGCAGTGCAGTCGTGTTCGGGTAGTGTAGGGGGTTGTGCTGGGGGTAGTATTTTAGGGTTTAGGGTAGTGCAGTGGTGTTTGGGTAGTGTAGGGGGTCGTGCTGGGGGAAGTGTTCTAGGGTTTAGGGCAGTACAGTGGTGTTTGGGCAGTGTAGGGGGTAATGCTGGGGGTGGTGTTTTAGGGTTTAGGGCAGTGCAGTGGTGTTCGTGCAGTGTAGGGGGTCGTGCTGGGGGTGGTGTTTCAGGGTTTAGGGCAGTGCAGTGGTGTTCGGGCAGTGTAGGGGGTCGTGCAGGGGTGGTGTTTCAGGGTTTAGGGCAGTGGTGTTCGGGCAGTGTAGGGGGTCGTGCTGGGGGTGGTGTTTCAGGGTTTGGGGCAGTGCAGTGGTGTTCGAGCAGTAATGGGGGTTGTGCTGGGGGTGGTGTTTCAGGGTATAGGGCAGTGCAGTGGTGTTCGGGCAGTGTAGGGGGCGGTGCAGGGGGTGGTGTTTCAGGGTTTAGGACAGTGCAGTGGTGTTCGGGCAGTGTAGGGGGTGCTGCAGGGGGTGGTGTTTCAGGGTTTAGGGCAGTGCAGTGGTGTTCGGGCAGTGTAGGGGGTCGTGCAGGGGGTGGTGTATTAGGGTTTAGGGCAGTGCAGTGGTGTTCGGGCAGTGTAGGGGGTCGTGCTGGGGCTGGTGTTTCAGGGTTTAGGGCAGTACAGTGGTGTTCGGGCAGTGTAGGGGGTCGTGCTGGGGCTGGTGTTTCAGGGTTTAGGGCAGTGCAGTGGTGTTCGGGCAGTGTAGGGGGTTGTGCTGGGGCTGGTGTTTCAGGCTTTAGGGCAGTGCAGTGGTGTTCGGGCAGTGTAGGTGGTCGTGCTGGGGCTGGTGTTTCAGGGTTTAGGGCAGGGCAGTGGTGTTCGGGCAGTGTAGGGGGTCATGCTGGGGCTGGTGTTTCAAGGTTTAGGGCAGTGCAGTAGTGTTCGGGCAGTGTAGGGGGTCTTGCTGGGGCTGGTGTTTCAGAGTGTAGGGCAGTGCAGTGGTATTCGGGCAGTGTAGGGGGTTTTGCTGGGGCTGGTGTTTCAGGGTTTAGGGCAGTGCAGTGGTGTTCGGGCAGTGTAGGGGGTCGTGCTGGGGGTGGTGTTTCAGGGTTTAGGGCAGTGCAGTGGTGTTTGGGCAGTGTAGGGGGTCATGCTGGGGCTAGTGTTTCAGGATTTAGGGCAGAGCAATGGTGTTCAGGCAGTGTAGGGGGTTTTGCTGGAGGTGGTGTTTCAGGGTTTAGGGCAGTGCAGTGGTGTTCGTGCAGTGTAGGGGGTGGTGTTTCAGGGTATAGGGCAGTGGTGTTCAGGCAGTGTAGGGGGTCTTGCTGGGGTTGATGTTTCAGGGTTTAGGGCAGTGCAGTGGTGTTCGGGCAGTGTAGGGGGTCGTGCTGGGGGTGGTGTTTCAGGGTTTAGGGCAGTGCAGTGTTGTTCCGGCAGTGTAGGGGGTCGTGCAGGGGTGGTGTTTCAGGGTTTAGGGCAGTGCAGTGGTGTTTGGGCAGTGTAGGGGGTCGTGCAGGGGTGGTGTTTCAGGGTTTAGGTCAGTGCAGTGGTGTTCGGCCAGTGTAGGTGGTCTTGCTGGGGGTGGTGTTTCAGGCTTTAGTGCAGTGGTGTTCGGGCAGTGTAGGGGGTCTTGCTGGGGCTGGTGTTTCAGGGTTTAGGGCAGTGCAGTGGTGTTCAGGCAGTGTAGGGGGTCGTGCTGGGGCTGGTGTTTGAGGGTTTAGGGTAGTGCAGTGGTGTTCGGGCAGTGTAGGGGTCGTGCTGGAGCTGGTGTTTCAGGGTTTAGGGCAGTGCAGTGGTTTTCGGGCAGTGTAGGCGGTCGTGCTGGGGCTGGTGTTTCAGGGTTTAGGGCAGTGCAGTGGTGTTCGGGCAGTGTACGGGGTCGTGCTGGGGCTGGTGTTTCAGGGTTTAGGGCAGTGCAGTGGTGTTCGGGCAGTGTAGGGGGTCGTGCTGGGGGTGGTGTTTCAGGGTTTAGGGCAGTGCAGTGGTGTTTGGGCATTGTAGGGGGTCGTGCTGGGGCTGGTGTTTCATGGTTTAGGGCAGTGCAGTGGTGTTCGGGCAGTGTAGGGGGTCGTGCTGGGAGTGGTGTTTCAGGGTTTAGGGCAGTGCAGTGGTGTTCGGGAAGTGTAGGGGGTCATGCTGGGGGTGGTGTTTCAGGGTTTAGGGCAGTGCAGTGGTGTACGGGCAGTGTAGGGGGTCTTGCAGGGGTGGTGTTTCAGGGTTTAGGGCAGTGGTGTTCGGGCAGTGTAGGGGGTCTTGCTGGGGGTAGTGTTTCAGGGTTTAGGGCAGTGCAGTGGTGTTCGTGCAGTATAGGGGGTCGTGCTGGGGGTGGTGTTTCAGGGTTTAGGGCAGTGCAGTAGTGTTCGGGCAGTGTAGGGGATCGTGCAGGGGTGGTGTTTCAGGGTTTAGGGCAGTGCAGTGGTGTTTGGGCAGTGTAGGGGGTCGTGCTGGGGGTGGTGTTTCAGGGTTTAGGGCAGTGCAGTGGTGTTCGGGCAGTGTAGGGGTCGTGCAGGGGGTGGTGTTTCAGGGTTTAGGGCAGTGCAGTGGTGTTCGGGCAGTGTAGGGGTCGTGCTGGGGCTGGTGTTTCAGGGTTTAGGGCAGTGGAGTGGTTTTCGGGCAGTGTAGGGGGTCTTGCTGGGGGTGGTGTTTCAGGGTTTAGGGCAGTGGTGTTCGGGCAGTGTAGGGGGTCTTGCTGGGGGTGGTGTTTCAGGGTTTAGGGCAGTGCAGTGGTGTTCGGGCAGTGTAGGGGGTCTTGCTGGGGGTAGTGTTTCAGGGTTTAGGGCAGTGCAGTGGTGTTCGTGCAGTGTAGGGGGTCGTGCTGGGGATGGTGTTTCAGGGTTTAGGGCAGTGCAGTAGTGTTCGGGCAGTGTAGGAGGTCGTGCAGGGGTGGTGTTTCAGGGTTTAGGGCAGTGCAGTGGTGTTCGGGCAGTGTAGGGGGTCATGCTGGGGGTGGTGTTTCAGGGTTTAGGGCAGTGCAGTGGTGTTCGGGCAGTGTAGGGGTCGTGCTGGGGGTGGTGTTTCAGGGTTTAGGGCAGTGGTGTTCAGGCAGTGTAGGGGGTCTTGCTGGGGGTGATGTTTCAGGGTTTAGGGCAGTGCAGTGGTGTTTGGGCAGTGTAGGAGGTCTTGCTGGGGGTAGTGTTTCAGGGTTTAGGGCAGTGCAGTGGTGTTTGGGCAGTGTAGGGGTCATGCTGGGGGTGGTGTTTCAGGGTTTAGGGCAGTGCAGTGGTGTTCGGGCAGTGTAGGGGGTCGTGAAGGGGTGGTGTTTCAGGGTTTAGGGCAGTGCAGTGGTGTTCGGGCAGTGTAGGGGGTCGTGCTAGGGTATGTGTTTCAGGGTTTAGGGCAGTGCAGTGGTGTTCGGGCAGTGTAGGGGGTCGTGCAGGGGCTGGTGTTTTAGGGTTTAGGGCAGTGCAGTGGTGTTCGGGCAGTGTAGGGGGTCGTGCTGGGGGTAGTGTTTTAGGGTTTAGGGTAGTGCAGTGGTGCTTGTGTAGTGTAGGGGGTCGTGTTGGGGGTAGTGTTTTAGGGTTTAGGGTAGTGCAGTGGTGTTTGTTTAGTGTAGGGGGTCATGTTTTAGGGTAGTGCAGTGGTGTTTGGGTAGTGTAGGGGGTCGTGCTGGGGTAGTGTTTTAGGGTTTAAGGTAGTGCAGTGGTGTTTGTGTAGTGTAGGGGGTCATGCTGGGGGCAGTGTTTTAGGGTTTAGGGTAGTGCAGTGGTGCTTGTGTAGTGTAGGCGGTCGTGCTGGGGGTAGTGTTTTAGGGTTTAGGGTAGTGCAGTGGTGTTTGTGTAGTGTAGGGGTCATGTTTTAGGGTAGTGCAGTGGTGTTTGGGTAGTGTAGGGGGTCGTGCTGGGGGTAGTGTTTTAGGATTTAGGTTAGTGCAGTGGTATTGGGGTAGTGTTTTAGGGTTTAGGGTAGTGCAGTGGTGTTTGTGTAGTGTAGGGGTCATGCTGGGGGTAGTGTTTTAGGGTTTAGGATAGTGCAGTGGTGCTTGTGTAGTGTAGGGGGTCGTGCTGGGGTAGTGTTTTAGGGTTTAGGGTAGTGCAGTGGTGTTTTTGTAGTGTAGGGGGTCATGTTTTAAGATGCAACGCTCCAATACCTGACCAGTCTGCACTACATAAAACTGCAAAAAACTCAAAATAAAAAGTGTTTTGCACACTTTTGTCATTGGGCTATATGTGGGCTACATCTGGGTAATATTTGTGCTACATTTGGGCTCTTTTTTCACTGGTGGCCATCTTGGAAGACTTCTTTGTTATGAAGTTTCCTAATTTCCTCATTTACTGCAGTCTCCTCAGTAGGAAATGCTTTCAGTTTTTTACTTTGATTCCATCAAGAAGGCATTCAGATGTGTCACACATTTGCCATAAATTCAGAATGTTATTACTCTAGTTGTTCATTAGATCACTGTAGTAAAGCTACTGCTCACCAAGGAGTTAACTGGAAGTCTACTGCTGGTATTGAAAGTGATTGTTTCAGTCTGCATGTCAGAATTTTCTAATGAAATAGAAGAGGATTTGAGATCTCACTAAAACATGCACTAAATTTTCTTTTGCAGCACTAACCATAATTTCTATGGCAAAATGAACCCCTCATTTTGTTCCTTTTTAAATTAAATGTTTTAAGTGTTACCAGTTTATTCCAATCAAGATGGCTTCAGGTGTGCCATACTTTTGTCATAAGTAAGGCTGTTAGCACTCTAGTTGTTCTTTAGAACACTCTGGGAAGCTGCAGTAGAACACAAAGGCATCAACTGACAGGCTGCTCCTGTTGAAATATAACAGGAAGATATTTGAGATCTCACTTAAAACATGTCCTAATTTTTCTTTCTACAGCACTAACCATAATTTCTATGGCAAAATGAACCCCCTCATTTTGTTCCTTTTTAAATTAAATGTTTTAAGTGTTACCAGTTTATTCCAATCAAGATGCTGGGGGTGGTGTTTCAGGGTTTAGGGCAGTGGTGTTCAGGCAGTGTAGGGGGTCTTGCTGGGGGTGATGTTTCAGGGTTTAGGGCAGTGCAGTGGTGTTTGGGCAGTGTAGGAGGTCTTGCTGGGGGTAGTGTTTCAGGGTTTAGGGCAGTGCAGTGGTGTTTGGGCAGTGTAGGGGTCATGCTGGGGGTGGTGTTTCAGGGTTTAGGGCAGTGCAGTGGTGTTCGGGCAGTGTAGGGGGTCGTGAAGGGGTGGTGTTTCAGGGTTTAGGGCAGTGCAGTGGTGTTCAGGCAGTGTAGGGGGTCGTGCTAGGGTATGTGTTTCAGGGTTTAGGGCAGTGCAGTGGTGTTCGGGCAGTGTAGGGGGTCGTGCAGGGGCTGGTGTTTTAGGGTTTAGGGCAGTGCAGTGGTATTCGGGCAGTGTAGGGGGTCGTGCTGGGGGTAGTGTTTTAGGGTTTAGGGTAGTGCAGTGGTGCTTGTGTAGTGTAGGGGGTCGTGCTGGGGGTAGTGTTTTAGGGTTTAGGGTAGTGCAGTGGTGTTTGTGTAGTGTAGGGGTCATGTTTTAGGGTAGTGCAGTGGTGTTTGGGTAGTGTAGGGGGTCGTGCTGGGGGTAGTGTTTTAGGGTTTAAGGTAGTGCAGTGGTGTTTGTGTAGTGTAGGGGGTCGTGCTGGGGGCAGTGTTTTAGGGTTTAGGGTAGTGCAGTGGTGCTTGTGTAGTGTAGGCGGTCGTGCTGGGGTAGTGTTTTAGGGTTTAGGGTAGTGCAGTGGTGTTTGTGTAGTGTAGGGGGTCATGTTTTAGGGTAGTGCAGTGGTGTTTGGGTAGTGTAGGGGGTCGTGCTGGGGGTAGTGTTTTAGGATTTAGGTTAGTGCAGTGGTGTTGGGGTAGTGTTTTAGGGTTTAGGGTAGTGCAGTGGGGTTTGTGTAGTGTAGGGGTCATGCTGCTGGTAGTGTTTTAGGGTTTAGGATAGTGCAGTGGTGCTTGTGTAGTGTAGGGGGTCATGTTTTAAGATGCAACGCTCCAATACCTGACAAGTCTGCACTACATAAAACTGCAAAAAACTAAAAATAAAAAGTGTTTTGCACACTTTTGTCATTGGGCTATATGTGGGCTACATCTGGGTAATATTTGTGCTACATTTGGGCTCTTTTTTCACTGGTGGCCATCTTGGAAGAATTCTTTGTTATGAAGTTTCCTAATTTCCTCATTTACTGCAGTCTCCTCAGTAGGAAATGCTTTCAGTTTTTACTTTGATTCCATCAAGAAGGCATTCAGATGTGTCACACATTTGCCATAAATTCAGAATGTTATTACTCTAGTTGTTCATTAGATCACTGTAGTAAAGCTACTGCTCACCAAGGAGTTAACTGGAAGTCTACTGCTGGTATTGAAAGTGATTGTTTCAGTCTGCATGTCAGAATTTTCTAATGAAATAGAAGAGGATTTGAGATCTCACTAAAACATGCACTAAATTTTCTTTTTGCAGCACTAACCATAATTTCTATGGCAAAATGAACCCCCTCATTTTGTTCCTTTTTAAATTAAATGTTTTAAGTGTTACCAGTTTATTCCAATCAAGATGGCTTCAGGTGTGCCATACTTTTGTCATAAGTAAGGCTGTTAGCACTCTAGTTGTTCTTTAGAACACTCTGGGAAGCTGCAGTAGAACACAAAGGCATCAACTGACAGGCTGCTCCTGTTGAAATATAACAGGAAGATATTTGAGATCACACTTGAAACATGTCCTAATTTTTCTTTCTACAGCACTAACCATAATTTCTATGACAAAATGAACCCCATCATTTTGTTCCTTTTTAAATTAAATGTTTTAAGTGTTACCAGTTTATTCCAATCAAGATGGCTTCAGGTGTGCCATACTTTTGTCATAAGTAAGACTGTTAGCGCTCTAGTTGTTCTTTAGAACACTCTGGGAAGCTGCAGTAGAACACAAAGGCATCAACTGACAGGCTTCTCCTGTTGAAATATAACAGGAAGATATTTGAGATCACACTTGAAACATGTCCTAATTTTTCTTTCCAGAGCACTAACCATAATTTCTATGACAAGATGAACCCCATCATTTTGTTCCTTTTTAAATTAAATGTTTTAAGTGTTACCAGTTTATTCCAATCAAGATGGCTTCAGGTGTGCCATACTTTTGTCATAAGTAAGGCTGTTAGCACTCTAGTTGTTCTTTAGAACACTCTGGGAAGCTGCAGTAGAACACAAAGGAATCAACTGACAGTCTCTGCCCTTGTTGGATGTACATGTTTTACTGAGAATGTCAGACTTCATTCTCACATGACTGAGAAAGATAATGTGAATTTACAGAAAATATGCTCTCATTTTAGCTTCTGGGGCACCTTCCAAAACTGTATGGGACAAGCATGTGAAAATAGTTTTCTCTCAAACATGATTCATGATATCCCAGCAGAAGGTTTTTCACAGGGTAAAATCACCTTAGAACACACCACAATTCCTGAAATTAGTATGGTACCATCAACAAATGAATTCTAATGTAACTAAAGTCTGTTATCACCCTTTATAGTTCTCCTTTTGGTAACCCTCAAAATCTTCGATTCACTACAATGCATTTCAATGGGGTACTATCATTTATATTGGTCCCAAGATGGCTGCCAGCAATTCCAGGATGAAGTGCTGACAGCCAATCAGATCTCACAATGACATGTGTGGTTAGGCTCCGCCCAGATATATATGTGTTTTTACTTTTGATTTTCTCAGCAACTACTGAACGGATTTACACCATTTAACAAAAAGGGTTCTTTTTGAACCAAGAACTACCTCTTTGCCAAATTTGGTGTAATTCCGTTCAGCAGTTCGGGCTGTAGCCTTGCATAAAGTTTCCTATGGGAAATTGATTTTTGACTCTTATTTTTTAATTTCTCCGCAACTACTGAACGGATTTACACCATTTAACAAAAGGGTTCTTTCTGAACCAAGAACTACCTCTTTGCCAAATTTGGTGTAATTCCGTTCAGCAGTTCAGGCTGTAGCCGTGTCTAAAGTTTCCTATGGGAAAATGAATGGGGAAAACACGTTTTGGGATCCCCCTTTTTTCTCGGCCCCCGCTTGACGAATCACCCTGAGACTTTCAGGGTAGGAGCGGACCGGAGCGGGCCATAAAGTTTGAAAATTTCGCGAAGATTCGTCAACCGACGCAAGAGTTATTTCAAATAGAATGTCGCTGATTTCCTATGGAAAATAGGTCCTAACTATAACTATCTACTGGCGACCGCCAGTAGATAATATATATATATATATTGATGCTCAGGGGTTTGTCAAACGATAGAGATGCACTCGAACACAGATGAGCTTTACCCCAACAGCTTTATTTTGGTAAAAACAATTGCTCTCGCCAGTAACCATCAAGCATCAGACTGCTGTCCGGACGCGTTTCGGGTAGTTCCCTTCCTCGGCGGCATCACAGTCTTAGAGCACTTAACTGGCCCCGCCTTCCTATTTAGCCCAATCGTACGCCATTGATTGGCTGCTCTGGATGAGTCAGTACGCTGCCTTATGGGAGGCGAAGTCCTTTCTTTCCTCTACTGATAGAAGTGCTAGTTGCAATTCATGCTGTAATCAGGCTCCACATGAGCCCCGGAAAGTGCAGCTTGTTTAAAACCCACCATCTGTGTCCCACCTGTGGAGCCGCTTACTCCGTGGCCCCCTGCTTCTGGGGTGGTGCATACTCAGCGGCAGGACGGCCGCTTAAAATTGATGCTCAGGGGGTTTGTCCAACGATAGAGATGCACTCGAACACAGATGAGCACTGTGATGCCGCCGAGGAAGGGAACTACCCGAATCGCATCCGGACAGCAGTCTGATGCTTGATGGTTACTGGCGAGAGCAATTGTTTTTACCAAAATAAAGCTGTTGGGGTAAAGCTCATCTGTGTTCGAGTGCATATCTATCGTTGGACAAACCCCCTGAGCATCAATTTTAAGCGGGGGATTAAGTCCCCTTGAATCCTGAGGGTCCCTGGAGTCCAACTAGGCCACCATATACTTCTAAAAAGCGCCACAGAGCTGCGTTGCAGAGAGGTGTAAAAGGGCATGGCCTCTGTACACCTCTCTGCAACGCAGCCTCTGGCGCATACTGGAGGTTCCTGGTGGGCTAGTTGGCCCCAGGGACCCCCAGTATTCAAGGGGAATTACTTCCCTTCTTAAAACGCGCCAGGGGGCGCGTTTGCAGAGTACTGCAGGGAGGGCGGGGCCTCCGGCACGATGCTGGTCGTTTTTAAATTTTTTTATTTTTTTTTAAAGGGAGGGGGCTGCGTGGCCCCCTTCCCTTGCCCACTTTTGGACCCGGGGACCCCATCCCCGGGGCCTGAGCATTTTTTTTTTAAATGAAAAAAAAAAACGGGGAAGAGGCCGCGTGGCCCCCTTCCCTGGGCCTCTATTGGCCCCGGGGACCCCATCCCCTGGGGCATGCCCTCAATTTTTTATTTGGAGGGGGCTGCGTGGCCCCCTCAGGCCATTTAAGGCCCCGGGGACCCCATCCCCGGGGCCGGCCTTGCACTTTTTTTTTTTTTTTAATTTTTTACTAATTTGGGGAGGGGGCTGCGTGGCCCCCCTCCTGGCCACTTATGGTCCCGGGGACCCCATCCCCCAGGGCCTGGCCTCTGGTTGGGGACTGTGGGGGGGTCCCCAATACCCCCACAGTCCCAGCCGGCTCCCCGCCTCCTGCGCGAGCCGGCATTGCTTTTCCACATGGGGAGCAGCTAACATGCTGCTCCCCATGTGGAAAAGCTAATGTCTTTGGATATTGGAGCAGAGCAGGTTTCCTGCTCTCGCTCTAATATCCAAGCAGTTTGCTATGGCAGGACGGGAGCCGCGAGGCTCCGCCCTGCCATAGCAAACTACAGTGTCCCGGGGTAGGTACCCGGGACACTGCAAGAGCCGGCCCTGGGGGTGGCGGTCCCCAGGGCCATCAAGGGCTCCAGGAGGGGGCCGCGTGGCCCCCCTCCCTAAATTGCACAGCCCCGGGAGGTGGTGGTCCCCGGGGCTCTGGGGGTCCGTAATGGACCCCACATTTATTTTGTAAGTGCCCCGGGAGGTGGTGGTCCCGGGCGTGTGGGGGCTGGAGCCCCCACACCTTATTTATTTAAAAAAGAAGCCCCGGGGGTGGCGGTCCCCGGGGCTGCGGGAGGGCAGGAGAGCCCTCCCGCACCATTTTTTTATAAAGCCCCTTGGGGTGGCGGTCCCCGGGGCTTGGGGGCCCTTTGAGGCCCCCATACAAACAATATACCCACCCCCACCATGCCCCCGGGACTTGGGCCACCCGAGGGCAAATTTTTTTTCGGCAGGATTCGCGCACCCTGAGCGCATCCTGCCGATTTCTTTTTTTACATTTTTTTTTTTTTTTCCCAGCGGGTCCTTGTGGGACCCCCTGAGCAAACCTAGGGGGTCAGGGTGTTTCTACCCTGCCCCCTTTGTGCGCTTTGCGCACTTGTTTCTGTCCCTCGGTTCTACCGAGGGACAAAATGGCTGCCAACATTTCCTGAATCGGAATGTTGACAGCCAGCTGACAGCCAATTAACATGCAGCTCGTGATCGGGACGGTGCGCGCAGGGTGCGCTGAGGGTACGCGGACCCTACTCGGCCATAGATATATATGTACTTTTACTTTTGATTTTCTCAGCAACTACTGAACGGATTTACACCATTTAACAAAAAGGGTTCTTTCTGAACCAAGAACTACCTCTTTGCCAAATTTGGTGTAATTCCGTTCAGCAGTTCGGGCTGTAGCCGTGTCTAAAGTTTCCTATGGAAAATTGCATGGGAAAACGTGTTTTGGGACCCCCCTTTTTCTCGGCCCCCGCTTGACGAATCCCCCGAGACCTTCAGGGTAGGAGCGGACCGGAGCGCCCACAAAGTTTGAAAATTTTGCGAAGATACGTCAACCGGCAAGAGAGTTATTTCAAATAGAATGTCGCGGATTTCCTATGGATAATAGGTTGTAACTATAACTATCTACTGGCGACCGCTAGATAATATATATATATATATATATATATATATATATATATATATATATATATATATTCACTGAAAAAACCATAGGTTTTAGGGACAGTTATAGTTAGTTGGACATTGCACTCGTACAAAACCCGTGAAATTCCCCGTTATAGTTAGTTCAGGTAACTATAACTCGCGCCCCACAATGCACTGCTGATGACGTCACATATTACATCACTCATGACATGGTCAGTGACATCACTGATGACATCACTGATGACATCTCAAATGACATCACTGATGACATCATCCAGTCACTGTGTGTTTCTGTAAAGTTTAAATATGTTTAACATATATAGGGAAAGGCGTATTGAAGAATGAGTGGGTGTATAAGTGTCTGAATGGATGATTTAGTACGTGCGTGACTGACTCTACAAGTGAGTGAATAAACGTATCTTACTGAATGCATGGGTTAGTGACTAAACTGTGTGAATGTCTGTATCCGTCTGTCTGTTGGTGTGTAAGTGGATGCATGGATTTGCTAATAGCTACATGAGTGTCTATATGGGTTATTGATTGGTTCTCTGAGTATCTGTATGGGAGCTAGAGTGTTTGTGTGGGTGGGGTGTGTGTGACTCTGTACATAGATGTGTGAGTGGGTGTTTCACTGGGTGCATGATTTGAAGAGTGCATCTGTGATGGACTGCTTGGGTGGGTGAGTGTGTGTATGGGTGTGTTAGTGAGTGAATGTATATTGTCTTGTGGATCATGGCCTCCTGGATGGTCTGACCATGTTCCGCAGGCCTGGATGCCATGATGACTATTGCGCACGTTATTATTGGATGTTGTTCTTTCGCCCTTTGTTATTGCCAAGTGATTCTGCAACAGTCTGCATATTCTGTTGCTCACCTTTTCTCCTGTTCCCTTTTGGGCTCGGTCTGAACAACAGTTACAAGGTCGAATAACAACCCCCTGGTTTATGCTGATTTGGCCCGTCCCTCGCACCTAGACATAACACTTGTACAGCTGCCATCGAGAAATTAGTGTGCTTTTAATAATGCGTTTGCTTGCTCTACGATAGCACTTGGAGACGACTTTTCCAGTGAGAGGAGCTGTGATTGTTTGCTGATGTAGTTTTGCATCAAGAGACTGAGGTATGGGGGTTCGCTAGTCAAAGCCCAAAGGTCTTCTATTATTATAATAAACTGGCTCCTAGCACGGGGAGGGTGGTAATGTTAGTTAGACATATATCCACTGCTTTATGAGATGCTTTCCCCGTTCGTATTTTATGGAGTAGTAACTATGCTGATTATATTGTTATTATGTATTATGCTACTAGTACTGACACGTGTACTGTATCTTAGAGCACGTAAGTTGAAATAAACATTTTAACCTATACAGTGTCTCTTCATACGCATGTTGTGGACAGGTACGAATGTGACGAAAGAGTGTTCTTGCCTCTGCGAGTCCTGAGAGAGAGATACCGTGTTCTGGGTTGTCTAAGCATTGGTACATTGGTGCTAATGGGACGCTAAGGCTAGTTGGGTTGGGGTTTTGGGTGCTAAGGTTTATGGTTGGCTCACCACTATATTCCGAGGTCCTATTATCCTGTGCATAGCTCTGTATGTGCAGAAACCCTATGACATGGCGCGACCAACAAGTGGGGCAGCTTACTTGCGAGACGCTTGAGTAGTACTTGTGCTTGTCCACACAACCCTCACGTACGCTTCCGGAAGCGTGTGTGATGGTGATACCTCCTATATTACAGTTATTGTAGGTTCTTTCAAGCTTGAAGTTCTTAGAAAAGGTTTTCTTGATTAAAACCCTACTTGTGCTGCCTCCTGTTAGTTTGTCGAAGTATTTTAGCCGTAAATGGCTGTTCAAATTGCGGCGCATAGCCGCGGAGCACTCCGGACACACTTACAGGCGTATGGAGTGCCAGATGCTGGAGTCGAACTGATCTTTGTGGTACAAGCCGATCCGGCTTACCACTTTGAGGTGTTCTACTCATGGGTAACTTTTCCTGCAGTGGATGGGACTGACGATTTGTTCCATGAATATACAGCCACCGCAGTTCCTAATAATTATATACCTTATTCTTGTCTTGAGGTACCGCTCACGGCTTGGCAACACCGTGTTTGGTTTAATGGCGCCCTTCCACAACCGACTACCACGGTTCGTTTAGGCCCCTTATCTATTGATGGGGCCACTTGGCCTGTTTTGGCCGGGTACACCCCACATCCGCGATATATGACGATACCAGTCGCGGAATTGCGCAACATGTATTCGGCTTTAGTACGAGTGCATCGAGCCTTAGTGCAATATGTTACTGGCAACATCCAGGAGCCCCTCCTGGAGTTGCCGGCCATCCAGCTGGTGCAGCCGGAGTAACCATAAGTCCTGTCATGGTGAACTCTGTGATGGGCAAACGTCCACAACATAAGGATGATTTCCCTTATTGGCTTGCAGAAAAATTTGATCAGTTGGAGGCAGTTTTTCCACATACATCTCCAGTGGATAAACATCGTATTTTGACGATTAGTTTGCCAAAAGACTTAATTCCCGAGTTGACAGCATGTGACAACTGGGGTAGAGTATTCGCAGCAGTATATTCTAAATGTTTTGGTACGCCTTCCATGACAGTTCTCCCCTCTGTAATTAAAAAAGTACAGGATGAACACGGCCCTGAAGCGGCGGTGGAATTAGGGATGAGACTGGTGGGAGTGTTTGAAGTAGTAGCTGAACTGATCCTTGCGAATGTCAAGGGCGATGCAGTGAACTTTCAAGTAGCGAACGCTTTGGCTTTGGTCCCAGAATTGGACAAGCCTCGCGAATTACCGAAAATTATTACCCAGGCTTACAAAACTATTGGTAGAAACAGCCTGGGTAACAAGCCTTTTGCTAAACAGCAAACACAATCGCAACCACAACAGCAACAAACCAAATCTCAATCTGAGAAGGATGAGAAACCAGTCTTCACTAAAAAGAGCTGGAGGCTGAAAAAACAGGGTAAGCAACAGACAAAGCCGGGATCGCGAGGCGCATCCCCGGTTTCAGTTTCTTCTGAACGTACTTATGATTTACGCGATAGAGCGAGAATTAAGTCTCCGGATAGGTTTCAGATCCCTGATACGCGTTCTCCTCGTTCTTTACAGGCACAGACTTCGTCACAGGCCGGTGGAGGAGACCGCCAGGATAGAGGAAGGGCCCGTGAGGCCCCACAGGGACGTGACCAGCCTCGACAACAAGTCAGAGGAAAAGAAGAAGACGCTCAACGTTTTCGACCCCAATTTCAGAAGAAAAAGTTGCCGCTGTAACAGCGAAATATGCCACAGACGGTGAGAACGAGACTCCTGAATTGGACGTGGGCAGTAACCCTCCTAGACAGCGCCGCGGAAGTAACCATAGTGCGGGAGGCGCTACGTCCTCATATGGAGGCGACAGCAACTGAAACATTCATTACTGTTGAAACAGCAGACACCAGAGTGGCACCCCCTGACAGACTATTTAATATAGTCCTCCAAATTGAAGGTGATATACAGCGTGTAATCAAAGGGATTTTTGGGAAAATCTGACCTCTTCATATGATATTTTATTGGCAGAGGCGGATTGGCCACCCCCATTCGTACTTACTGCGCGTAAAGGGGAGGAGGTAATCCTTCCGAGCTTTTCTAGACATGTCCCAAAGGACAAAGCAAAGGCTCTTGCAGCAGAATGGGCTGTGTCCCTGGCTCCAGCGTTATTCCGCAATCACGTGGGTTGGGACGAAGAATCTCCCCCATGAAATACCTTTGCGATCGTTGCCGCAGCCACAACCCCAATATCCCATAAAACGTGAAGCAAAAGGCCCAGTTTCCGAAATTCTGACACAGTTGGAATATCAGGGAGTAATTGAACCCTGTGTATCACCTATGAACAATCCCCTTTTGCGGTTTCTAAACCCGATGGATCGTACCGTTTAGTATTGGATTACCGGCATTTGAACTCTCATTGTCGGACCTTTGCGGTGCAAAATACCCATAGTTCTGCGCTTGTAGACAGTCTTGTTCGTAAAAAATACAAAACGACCCTTGACCTTTCAAATGGATTCTACACGCACAACTTAGCCCCGGAGAGTGGCCAATGGTGTGCCTTTACTTCCGGTGGTAAAATGTTCAAATTCAGGCGTCTTCCTATGGGGTACAAAAATAGTCCAGGAGTGTTTGCCGCTCGTGTTGTCTCTTTATTAGACGGCATAGATCCAGACGCCTGTTCGTATGTGGATGACATTTATCTGACAGACGATGAATTGTTTCCGCATCTGACGCGAGTGGACCGCATTATTCTTGAATTTGCGGTTCAGGGATACAAAATTAACTTTGCAAAATCCCATATTGCTGAGTTTACCGTTTTGTTCTTGGGCTATGAGCTCAACAATGAAGGTAAGGGTTTAGCCCCCATTTTCTGGAGAAATGTGCACTTCTGTGCCCTCCTACAAATCTGAAGAAGCTTCAGTCTTTGCTGGGTTTTCTGAATTTTGGACGTACATACATTCCCGAATATGCCCAGCGTATCAAGCCACTGTATGCCTTGATACAGCCTACTTTTTCGAAGTCTTGCTGGCTTCCGGAGCATACCTCCATTCTGCAATCACTGCAGAAAGACCTTCTTGAGTCTAAATACCTTTTGACGCGTGATAACCACACAAACTTGGTGATTAGAATCATTCCAGGGGCAGTGGGCTTCACGTATTTAACCTTTAATGAAGGAGACACAGTACCTATCGCATACAAGTCACATCTATACACCTCTGCAGAAATGCGGTTCTCATCTGTGGAGAAAGTGCTAACAGCAGTGCAAATGGCGATCCTGAAGGAGCGCGCACTGGCACAGGAAAACGCATTCTGGTGGTGACACCCTATCCTGCCCTAGAGGCAGTGACTAAAGCAAGTGTTCCGAACTCTAAAGCTTTGCACCCCCGTTGGATTCAATGGGCAACATCGTTGACATCTCCGGATGTCACTTACATTTTCGACTCTTCTCTCCAGACTCAGGAGTTTTTACAGTATGAATTCATTCATCCTCCTCCTTTGTCCTTATTGCCGCTTGAGGATTACGACTGTGTGATCTACACCGATGGTTCGGCACAACCGGCCACGGGTTCCAAGCATGCTTATTCAGCCGCATGTGCCATTGTTGCAGGTACGTTTGTGAACGGAAAGTTCAAATCCACTGTGGTGCATACACAGGCACTCGGGGACAGTACCGCACAATTGGCCGAGTTGCGTGCCTTGGTGCTTGCGCTTGAGTTCGTAAATCCTGATGTGACCACTTTAATCGTGTGCGATTCTTACTACTGTGTTCAATCATACAATGACAATCTGTTCTTTTGGTCGCAAAATGACTATAGAGACGCTAAAGGCAACACAATCAAGCATAAAATGCTTTGGGTTAGGGTGGCAGAATTACAAAGACGTCTGCCACTCACACAGGTGGTTCACACCCTAGGCCATCAGCGGGTGGGCGCACACGCTGTTGGTAACAGTCTGGCAGATGAAGCTGCCAGATCAGCAGTACTCACGTGTTCAGTAGCAGCAGTTACTAGATCCATGTCTAGAATAGACACTGATATCTTGGCAGCTATTGCTGCAACAAAAGAAGGAATTAATTACCCTAGAGGTTTCCCTTCTAAATATTCTTACCAGATAGGTCCCGATCAGGCTCCTTATGTAACAATACCTAACGTTGGGGTTCGGCTGATCCCCAACGCGGACCGCAGACTTTCCTTGATGGCAGCGGCACACGAAGGCATGGCTTCGGCGCATGCTGGTGTGTCAGCGACAATTTCCA
The DNA here is from genome assembly GCA_963921515.1 of Calotriton arnoldi. Lineage (NCBI taxonomy): Eukaryota > Metazoa > Chordata > Amphibia > Caudata > Salamandridae > Calotriton > Calotriton arnoldi. Next base: position 396,013 of record CAWUFW010012109.1, read on the forward strand.
TTTTGCAGCAGCGTTACTGGTGGCGTGGTTTATACAAAGATACACGTACTTATGTGCTTTCCTGTGACGTTTGTCAACAGATCAAGCCTTCGACAGTCACAAGACCACCGCAGACCTCGCTTGCAATTTCGAACAGACCCTTTGGGTGTGTTTACTTGGATCACTGCGGTCCATTTTCTTCAGACACTGCCTATAAATATATCTTAGTGGCAGTGGACTCGTGCACACGGTTCATCTGGGTCTGGCCACAACGGAGTGCTGACGCACGAAATGTCATTAGGGATTTGCGTAGTCTTTGTGGGAATTTTTGCATGCGGCACCTTCCATTCTGACCAAGGTCCGGCGTTTGCCTCTAAGGCTTACAAGGACGCAATGGGCTCCTTAGGGGTGCGGGTGAAATTTTCGTCTCCGTATAGGCCTGAGGGCAACTCTATCGTTGAACGAATGAACCGTGACTTAAAGCAATCCTTGACAGCTAGAGTTATAGGTACTGGCAGGAACTGGCTGGCCCACTTGTATACTGTTCAACGTGCACTTAATAATCTCCCTAGAAGGCCTCTGGGTGGGCGGACCCCTTACGAAATGCTCTTTGGCATACGAATGTTTGTGCCTGACCTTGATGGTCTAGACATGGCGGCGCAATCCGCCAAGTTTGATGTAGATAATCATTCTACTATGTTACAGGACTTACAAGAAGCCCGAGACAAACTAGCAATTGCACATTTGCCTTCAGCCACAGACCCTGCTTTGCAGATTCCGGTTGCCGGCTGGCTTCCGAAGATTGGAGACCTGGTTCGAGAGAAGGTGGAGAACAAGAAAGAATTCGGCCCCTCTTTTCGTGCACCGGTTCCAGTACTGGGCTTGAAGGGAACACGTACAGTCATCCTACCACCGCTTCCCGGTCGCAAGGAAAACAGATACATCTCAGTGGAAAATGTCAAGCTACAACATCTGGCCGATCCTAAATAGTGTCACACCAGCGGTCTCTTGTCCTGCCATTTATCGGACAAGCGTTCGAGGTACGCCTGCACGAACAGTCACTGATGTTACCATGGAGATGGTTGATTTGCCTGAAAATATATTTGAACCCCCTGCATCACCCTGCATAGCCGAGGACGAATATACTTATCCCGCCACGGAGTCGGTGGCACACCAATCAACAACGCCACTGAGCCCGACACGTTATTCTTTTGACTCAGAATCCAATTCATCACAAGTCCCGTCCAAGTTTAGTCTTTTTGTATCGTGGTTTAGAGACAATTTTTTGATTCCACCTTGGACATACATTTGGATGGTACTTTTCTTGGTTTTTTTGTTCATGTCCATTGGCTTTGTCACAGTGTTCTTTCTACTCATCAATGGTCACTATTTACCTGAACGCTCTGCTGTGAACAGTGTTGCTGGAACTTTGGCTCCACATTCCTCTTCACACATCATGAAGCGTGACCACACATTTGTGAACATTTCAGCGTTTCCAGTTGCTGATGGCATAGTATGGGATGCGGTAAACTTTCAAATACATGGCCCGACAGAAATTATTAATGTACCAAATGTCCTTCGAGTTTCGATGGGTGATGTAGTAAAAAGTAATATTCATTCTGATGATTGGGATGTGCATGCAGTTGAAGCATTGTTTGCTGATTTAAAATATTATGCCTCTTTTAATGCTGAAGACTTGTATATGAATTCTGCGAATTATGCCGATTTGTATTGTTACCAACATTGGGGAAATCATTTTCTCCACAAGCCAAGTGCACTACGCAGCCCTGTTACTTACACCCAATGGGAACACTGCCCAAACCCCGTACCAGGTAGTTCCCAAACTCTTCGAAATAAATTCACCTATTTTACTGATTTTAATCGATCGAACCCTGGGTCATATTATTTTAAATTAAAAACTACATTGACTAAGAAAATAATGTTGACCCACACTAAATTGTTATATTCGGGTTCCTTTTTGAGCGCCTTGGCGGTGGGTGGCTATGAATATTGGAAAGACACAGTGGATTTAAAATCAATTTGGGGTTCGAAGCCATGGCAGGTGCAAGGCACTGAGGCCTTGCACCGTGCTTGCCTTATCCCAGCCCAAATTCTATTTCTAAATGCTTCCATTTATCAGACCACGTGTTGGGGGTTGGCTACCGTTAAACAACTAAATGCGCCAACCATCCCATCCTTGTCGAGTCTGCCAAATGATAGTTTGCATTTTAATATGTCCCTTATGGCGTTACAGGCTCAGTTTCAGAATAATTCCTTTAACGTTTCTGCACTGATACAGTCACCCTGGTTGGCATGGCCCATATCATCTAATGCATGCCAACTTCGCTTTCATGACACGAGTCCTGGTTACATACAGGACAAGCCTGATCCAAGATTTACTGAAACTCGTACTGTGACCACGTATTCAGTTGGTAAATTATGTAAACAATGGTTACAACATTCGTCCTTAGACTCTGTTAAGAACCATTTATCCCTCCTATCAGGCACTATTGACCTATCTGACTTTATCTTGGGACCTCGTGGTCCCCGACCGAAGAGATTCATTTATGAAGCGTATAATGAGCTCTGGAAGCTGTCACAAATGGAAGCTGCTTCCCGTCTTAGAGAAATAGACCAAGCAAATTTGGAAAAGGTGCTTGCTGTTGTTGACAATAGTATAAATACCCTGTCTTCCCGCATTTACACATTAGACAATATTGTATCCTCTGTTGTTGATATTGTACAAGATGATGTCTCTATGTTGTATCATGGTCAGAATCAGTTGCGCTCAGTGATGCAGTTTGCATGGACTTTGCAAACTCTTAAGTTGGGTAAAGTTCCTTGGAATTTGTTAAACACCACTGCCCTCTTTCTGCCTTTTAATTTGACTGACAAACAGCAGTTCATGTCCATGAAAGATGCATCTTACACTTTGTTACATATTGAAAAAGTGGATCCTTTACCGTTCTCTGTAGCAGAACTAGATTCTGCGGTGTGGCTAGTTCATGGGGTTATAGCTTTACCTTTTTCCCTATTTGAGTTCAGTTCGTGCATGAAGCATTATCCTGTGGGCCGTTTCCAGCCTTTGGGTGGTGCTTTCCTGCATGAACTTTGGTCCTTGCCTTTCATGTATAAATGCCTTAGAGATGGCAAGGAAGTATTTCTCACGGGGAGTCTTGTGATTCAACTGTGGGTCATTCGCTTATTTGTAAACATATTAAATTGCACGGGGCTTGTAGCGTTTCAGTTCCAAATCTTGCATGTGTCCTGAAGGGTATTCCTGCTCCTGCTATTTCTCCTACTTTTACTTTGCTTACCAACGGTAGCTATTTGCTTTTAAATAACGAAAATTGTTGTGGCCTGCAGGCCGGCATTCCGTATATTGTTACAGTCTCGCACAGAGTTGTCTGCTGCAAGAATGTGCTTTTTCCTCCCCCTCACGACATCGTTGATAGCTCTATTTGGCCTTCCATTCCTACCATGGAGGCAGATTTCAATAAGTTGAGCAGAATAAAGGCCCTATTATTGAATGAGGAGGTTATGCTCACATCCGCCCGGGAGACATTCATTCTCCAGGTGGCGAGCACCCACAGTGAAATACAGGCCCTTTTGAACACTGACCTCCCCCAGCATTTTGGGGAGTTAATTCATCGTATTTTTAACGCATCAAACACTGAGGGTCTGGTGCACTTTTTTAAGGTTGTGGGGTCTGGCCTTGTGACCACCTTTCAAACTATTTTCGGTGTGATACCGGCATTCATTCATTCCATTTTTTCTAGCGTCTTTGGTGGATTTCCATTAATCCTCGCTTTGGCGGCCGGTGTCTTGCTGTTGGTCTGTTTTCTGCGCAATGGCTGCACTCCACTGGGCCCTTCTCGATCCCGAACGCCTCCAGCTGCTCCGTGAGCGACTCCTGGTTGGCTTCGATGTTCTGCCCTTGGCAACTATCAGTGTGTCCTACACCCTTTCCTTTCGCTTTGCGTATTTCACTTGCGTGCAACCTGTGATGTCTTGCATCCGATGTCCGTTTACATGGACCATGGATTATTGCCTCTCCAATTCGTCATTGTCGGTACCGGATTTTGTTCGGTTGGTGGGTCCCTTAGAGGCCCATGAACGGGACTGTTCCGCTGCTGGTTTTATGATGCGTGCGGCTGCACTGGGGATTTTGGCACAATGGGATATCTGGGCGGCTGCTCAGGACCTCCTACAACAAAGTTACATTGAATATCACGCAAGCTGTCCCGCATTGCTTTTGGATGCTCCATACTCTGAAGAACATTCCTGCAGCTTTGACCTGTTGGACTGGATGGCGTCTACATTTTTTGACGATTCCAATGATGTCCTGTTGGACGGTATAGCGTTTTTCTGCTCATTCACATTTTTGGATTGATTGACTTGCCGTTAGTTCTCAGTAGACAGCCTCAATTCTGCTCAAGTGTTTGGAACTCTGTCTTCGTTTTTGTTTCGGCCGATGGACTGTCCAGGGGAGGGTGTCTTGTGGATCATGGCCTCCTGGATGGTCTGACCATGTTCCGCAGAGCCTGGATGCCATGATGACTATTGCGCACGTTATTATTGGATGTTGTTCTTTCGCCCTTTGTTATTGCCAAGTGATTCTGCAACAGTCTGCATATTCTGTTGCTCACCTTTTCTCCTGTTCCCTTTTGGGCTCGGTCTGAACAACAGTTACAAGGTCGAATAACAACCCCCTGGTTTATGCTGATTTGGCCCGTCCCTCGCACCTAGACATAACACTTGTACAGCTGCCATCAAGAAATTAGTGTGCTTTTAATAATGCGTTTGCTTGCTCTAAGATAGCACTTGGAGACGACCTTTCCAGAGAGAAGAGCTGTGATTGTTTGCTGATGTAGTTTTGCATCTAGAGACTGAGGTATGGGGGTTCGCTAGTCAAAGCCCAAAGGTCTTCTATTATTATAATAAACTGGCTTCCAGCACGGGGAGGGTGGTAATGTTAGTTAGACATATATCCACTGCTTTATGAGATGCTTTCCCCGTTCGTATTTTATGGAGTAGTAACTATGCTGATTATATTGTTCTTATGTATTATGCTACTAGTACTGACACGTGTACTGTACCTTAGAGCACATAAGTTGAAATAAACATTTTAACCTATACAGTGTCTCTTCATACGCATGTTGTGGACAGGTACGAATGTGACGAAAGAGTGTTCTTGCCTCTGCGAGTCCTGAGAGAGAGATACCGTGTTCTGGGTTGTCTAAGCATTGGTACATTGGTGCTAATGGGACGCTAAGGCTAGTTGGGTTGGGGTTTTGGGTGCTAAGGTTTATGGTTGGCTCACCACTATATTCCGAGGTCCTATTATCCTGTGCATAGCTCTGTATGTGCAGAAACCCTAAGACAATATCTGAGTGGTACATGTGCGAGTAGCTACATATGTAAAAGGCAGTATATATGTGTGTTAGAGTATTTAAATGGCTATACGTGAGAGTGTGTGATTGTGAGAGTGGCTGTATGGATGCGTGTGTGCTTGTATCAGTTATTGTATAAGAGCGTAAGAATGTGCTAGTATTTGTATGAGTAAGTGAGCTGGTGTGTGTATAACTGTATAGGTGAGTAAATGGGTGTGTGATTAATTTTGTGCATGACTGACTAGGTGTGTGAGTACCTCTATGGATGAGTGGCGATGTGTGAATGTTTATATAGGTGTATGAGTGCATATGATAGTCCTGTACTGAGTGACTGTAAGTATGAGTGACTGTACGGGTGAGTGAGTAGATGTGTGTGTGTAGACCTAAGAATCAGTGTGTGGGTATGTAGTTATTGATATTGGAGTGTGTATGGTTTTGAGAATGGTAGTCTGTAATTTAGAGTGGGTGTATCAAAAGTTATATTAGGGTGTGAGAAGATGCATGAAATTATCACATGGATGATGTCATCAGTGATGTCATCAGTGATGTCATTTGAGATGTCATCAGTGATGTCATCAGTGATGTCACTGACCATGTCATGAGTGATGTAATATGTGACGTCATCAGCAGTGCATTGCGGGGCGCGAGTTATAGTTACCTGAACTAACTATAACAGGGGAATTTCACGGGTTTTGTACGAGTGCAATGTCCAACTAACTATAACTGTCCCTAAAACCTATGGTTTTTTCAGTGAATTTGTAAGGTTTTTAAAAGCTAATTTCTAACTATAACGTGCCTGAAACCTATGGTTTTTCAGTGAATTTCAAAGGTTTTTTAAATGCTAATTCCTAACTATAACATGTCTGAAACCTATGGTTTTTTTCAGTGAATTTCAAAGGTTTTGTAAATGACAATTTTTAAATGTATTAATTGTTATATTTATTTTTTTGATACTGATTTACTACATTTTTTAAACTATTTATTTTGAGATATTTTATCTTTTAAATTACATTGTAATTACATTATACATTACATTAGAAAATATACTTTCTCAGAATGAATTACTTTAGTTTAAATACTTTGCAAATAGGCAATAGACTTTTAAGTACAGTAGTTACAGTTGTTGCAATGGGCAACACAATTTCAAACACAATGCAACATTGAGCTCAATGTGAATTTCTACTTAAATGCAATTAGTTACTTTATGGATTACTTTTCTAACCACAGGACTGGATCCTAGATTCAGTCCTGGCACATCTCCTGTAAACAGTTGAGTAAAGCGTTTTGGTTACAGTAGTGATTTTTAAGGAATATTATTGTATTTTAAAAGTTGACACTTAGAAACTTTTTCACATAGAATCACCAATGTTATCCTACGGGAGGAAATTCACTTAGCAGGTAAGTAGTGTTATCGTTACTTTTTCTTACTCACTGGTGGATTCTGGATCCAGCACTGGTGCATCTCCTGTAAACAGTTGAAAGAATGCATTTAAGTCATACAGGCGATTTTTAAGGAATATTTGTAGTTTGTGAAAATCGACACTTTGAAACTTTTCTGCTGAAAACCAGACAATGGATTCCTATGGACGGAAATACAAGTTACTGGTAAGTACGGTTAGAATTACTTTTCAGGGTCAGTGCTGGGCTAAAGATGCAGCACTGGGTTCTCTCCTGATAACAGGTGAGTAAATCGGAATTCGTAGTTCTGCTGATTTTAGAGGAATATTTGTAAGTTTCAAAAATCGACACTTAGAAACTTTTTCAGCAAAAAGCAGGCAATGATATCCTATGGAAGGAAATTCAAGTTACTGGTAAGTATGGTTAGAATTACTTTTCAGGATCAGTACTGGGCTCAAAGATGCAGCACTGAGGTCTCTCCTGATAACAGGTGAGTAAATCGGAATTCGTAGTTCTGCTGATTTTAAAGGAATATTTCTAAGTTTCAAAAATCGACACTTAGAAACTTTTTCAGCAAAAAGCAGGCAATGATATCCTATGGAAGGAAATTCAAGTTACTGGTAAGTACGGTTAAAATTACTTTTCAGGATTAGTACTGAGCTCAAAGATGCAGCACTGTGGTCTCTCCTGATAACAGGTGAGTAAATCGGAATTCAGTAGTTCGGTTGATTTTAGAGGAATATTTTAAAGTTCCAAAACTCCACACTTAGAAGAATTTCCAAGTGAAACCAGTCAATGTTAGCCTATGGAATGAAATTCAAGTTACTGGTAAGTATGGTTAGAATGACTTTTCAGGATTAGTACTGGGCTCAAAGATGCAGCACTGTGGTCTCTCCTGATAACAGGTGAGTAAATCGGAATTCGTAGTTCAGCTGATTTTAGAGGAATATTTGCACAATGGTGAAGGAAGGGGTGGGGCCTGAGGTGACATGTCTGCAAACACGCCCTGTGGCGCGTTTAAGTTGGAGAATTAATTCCTCCTCAATCCTGAGGGTCCCCTAGGGGCCAACTAGCCCACCAGGAACCTCCAGTATGCGACAGGGGCTGCGTTGCAGAGAGGTGTACAGAGGCCACGCCCTTTTTACAACACTCTGCAACGCAGCTCCGTGGCGCTTACTGGAAGGTACCTGGTGGGCTAGTTGGCCCCAGGGACCCTCAGGATTGAAGAGGATTTAATTCCCCATCTAAAAATGCGCCACGGGGCCTGTTTGCACATATGTCACCTGAAGCCCCGCCCCTCCCTTCACCACTGTGCAAGCAGCGCCCGTGGTGCATTTTAAGTTGGGGGATTAAGTCCCCTTGAATCCTGATGGTCCCTGGAGTCCAACTAGCCCACCATGTACCTCCAAAGCGCCACAGAGCTGCGTTGCAGAGAGGTGTAAAAGGGGCGTGGCCTCTGTACACCTCTCTGCAACGCAGCTCCTGACGCATACTGGAGGTTCCTGGTGGGCTAGTTGGCCCCAGAGACCCCCAGTATTCAAGGGGATTGGTTCCCCATCTGCAAACGCACCAGGGGACGCGTTTGCAGACTGCTGCAGGGGTGGGGCGGGGCCTCCGGCACGATGCCGGTCTTTTTAAAAAAAAATTGTATGGGAGGGGGGCTGCGTGGCCCCCCTTCCCTTGGCCTCTTTTGGCCCCGGGGACCTCATCCCCCGGGGCATGAGGATTTTCATTTTTTTAAAATTTTAAAATAAAACGGGAAGGGGGCTGCGTGGCCCCCTTCCCTGGGTCTATATTGGCCCCGGGACCCCATCCCCCGGAGCATGCCCTCTTTTTAAAAATTTTAAATATTTGGAGGGGGCTGCGTGGCCCCCCTCCTCAGGCCATTTAAGGCCCGGGGACCCCATCCCCGGGGCCGGCCTTTCCGTTTTTTTTTTTCATAGTTTCTTTTTTATTTTTGGGGAGGGGCCGCGTGGCTCCCTCCCGGGCCCTACTTGCCCGGGGACCCCATCCCCGGGGCTGGCCTTCTCCGTTGGGGACTGTGGGGGTCCCCAATCCCCCACAGTCACGCCGGCTCCCTGCGTCCCTTGGGAGCCGGCATTGCTTTTCCACATGGGGAGCTGCTAAGATGCAGCTCCCAGTGTGGAAAAGCAATCTGCTTTGAATTTTGGAAGAGAGAGCAGGTTTCCCTGCTCTCTTCCAAAATCCAAAGCAGTTTGCTATGGCAGGACGGGGCCGCGAGGCTCCGCCCTGCCATAGCAAACTACAGTGTCCCGGGGGTAGGCACCCCGGGACACTGCAGGAGCCGGCCCTGGGGGTGGCGGTCCCCAGGGCCATCAAGGGCTCCAGGAGGTGGGCCGCGCGGACCCCCTCCCTTGAATTGCACAGCTTCGGGGAGGTGGTGGTCCCCGGGGCATGTGGGGGGGCTGGAGCCCCCCCACACGTTATTAAAAATTAAAAAAGAAGCCCCGGGGGATGGCGGTCCCCGGGGCTGCGAGGGGCAGGAGAGCCCTCCCGCACCATTTTTTATAAAGCCCGGGGGGGTGGCGGTCCCCGGGGCTTAGGGGCCTTAGAGGCCCCCATATAAAACATAAACCCACCCCCGCATGCCCCCGGGACTTGGGCCACCCGGGGTAAAATACAATCAAGCGCGGAGACCGCGCTTCGATTTTTTATCGGCCGGATCCGCGCACCCGCCGATTTAAAAAAAATAATAATTCTTTTTTCTGCCCATGGGGTCCTTGTGGGACTTCCTGAGCAGACCTAGGGGGTAAGGGTGTTTCTACCCTGCCCCCTTTGTGCGTTTTGCGCACTTGTTTCTGTCCCTCGATTCTACCGAGGGACAAAATGGCTGCCAACACTTCCTGATTTGGAGTGTTGACAGCCAATTAGCATGCAGCTCGTGATCGGGAGGGTGCGCGAATCCGACGCGGCCAAAGATATATATGTGATTTTCCTTTTGATTTTCACAGGAACTACTGAACGGATTTACACCATTTAACAAAAAGGGTTCTTTCTGAACCAAGAACTACCTCTTTGCCAAATTTGGTGTAATTCCGTTCAGCAGTTCGGGCTGTAGCCGTGGCTAAAGTTTCCTACGGGAAAATGAATGGGGAAAACACGTTTTGGGACCCCCCTTTTTTCTCGGCCCCCGCTTGACGAATCACCCCGAAACTTTCAGGGTAGGAGCAAACCGGAGCGGGCCATAAAGTTTGAAAATTTCGCGAAGATTCGTCAACCGACGCAAGAGTTATTTCAAATAGAATGTTGCGGATTTCCTATGGAAAATAGGTCCTAACTATAACTATCTACTGGCGACCGCCAGTAGATAATATATATATATATATATATATATATATATATATATATATATATATATATATGAAACAGTATGTCTTTACCTTCTCTAAAACTCTGGTGTCCACCAAGGCCGTCATTCACAGTGCATCGGAAATTATGATTTATCAATGACTACATTTTCACCCAAAAGTTCTAGTAATACAGATCCGTCGTTTCAGGGCGTTGAATTACCTTGGAATTATGAGTTATTCTCAATGAAATAGGGAATAAGTGGGGAAAGCAGTGGGTGCTACACCAATCTCGACAAGCAATGTCCTATTACTGGGCATTTTTCTGGACATATTACACCAGGTTATACCTGACAAAAAAAAAGGAAATCCGAAAGGTGGGGTAATTTTGCATGCAAAATATTGCACAGCTTGCACTTCCCGTTTTGTCTGTAACTCCAAATAACTAGGGAAATCCGAGTCACTGATTGAGGGTCTAGGACATCAACATGACCTCAGAAACAGGATATATGCTTAACTTTCAATCCCTAATAACAGATAAGTTTCTTTACACACTCACATTTTCGACAAAAAATGTAACTACACTCAACTCGTGGCGTCATTACTTTCCCATCCAGAGGAACTATCATAACCATACATGCAAAGTGTTATAATCTTGTATCTAACTTGAGCTAAATGCTAGAATTGGTTAACTCTCCTTTCTTGAAGATAACTCTTCTTTAACAATTAGTTCTTCAAAGGTTCTTCATGGTCTTCGACTTTCTGCAAAGTATTAATTATGTAATTAATGAATCCCTGTGTGGCATGAGCTGTTCATCAGTATCCTGAGTAAGCGGCAATACCCTCCACGTCGTGCGGTGAAGCAACAATAGTGCTATTACTGAAACCAAACAAAGCCCCGAATAGGTGTGAGTCTTATCAGTCAATATCACTGTTAAATGCAGACTATAACATCTTTGCTGCAATATTGGCAGCCTCGGATTGGTAACGCGGGCACTCGGGCAATGCCCGAGGGGCCGGTATTCGAATTCCAGCTGTGGGCTGCTTTTTGGGCAGCCTGGGGGGCAGATTTGGGCAGTTTCTGCGTTGTTCGATGCCGCCAGCGGCCCAGTGGGTGCCTGAGTGGCCTTTCTGGAGGTAGATGGGCATCCATTACCTCCCTTTTATCAAGGGGCAGAGGTGTCACTCCCTTTCTCTCGCTGGGCCGGCCCATTAATGTATGCATATTGGGCAGGGGGCCTGAGCAAAAGTGGCCTCACTTGTTTTCAGGTGTGTTTCACCAGTGTAAACGAATCCGTGCATTTTTTTAAACACCTCCCCACCCCCTTATTTTTTTATAACATTTCACCGAAGCAGTGTTTTGCGGAAAGGCAATATGCAAATGTGGGCCACTTTTTTTTAGCGTGCCCGGGCCGATTTTTAATCCCAATCCAACCCTGAATATTGGCCTAGATTAGTGGGGTAGTGGGGAAGCTGGTGATGGACGATCGCCATCCCGGATGTCCTGAACTCTGGACTGTTTCAGCAAGATGAACAAAGATATGGTTGGAGGTCCACCAACCTAGATTTAAGCTAGACTTACCCTAAAGACGGCATCATGTTCAGTGGTGATAAGGACTATAAAAACATGTTCAACTTGTTTTGTGCTGCGACGGTTTAACTGTTCTATAGGGCAATCTGGCAATGCCTGACGGGCTGTCTGACAGGTCAGTGTGTGGGCCGTTTTTTTGGGCTGCTTGCTGCCTGTTTTTTTAGTCTGGATGTCCGTTTTATGCTGTTGACTTCCCTGATATTACCTCAAACAATGTCTGTAGTAAGCATAAGTGCAGGCAGGCCGGGGCTATTTTCTCTCCCAGTCCGACCCTGGGCTTGATGCCTGTCCTGTGCATGTTTGGTGTGAATAGGGGTCGTTTGCACCGCTGCTGCCTGTGCTGTAGCCCTTTTGTCTATGTGAGGGGCGCTTCCCTTTATGCCGCAGAGGCTGTCCCTTTCATGTGTGTGGCAAGGTTTCAATTCTGCTACCTGTACTATACCAAATGTATTTGCTTTGTTATGTTTACCATTTGGAATTCCGCTTGCTCGGGGCCCAAAGAGTAGGGGCTATGTTGGCCACTTAAGACTCATTTGCAAACACAAATGTTATCACTGTAATTTGTACTAGTATTCGCAATTAGAGTAGATAACGATCCCTTAACTTTCCAGCAGATGTGAAAGTTGCAAACATATTTTCTGCAGGTGTCAGATAACATTGTAGGCCGGTGGGAAACGCTTTCTTGATTTAAAACTTCTTTCAATATAAATGCATCCCTCCTTTTAAACAGGATATTATCAGATATCAGTTAACAGTGTTTTGGCATGTTTATAGCTGTAAAATGGCCGAGATATGCTACGAAAGACAGTGTCTCCACACTGTCACCTACACAATATTGCTCTGTCAGCAACTTCATATCTCCCAGCTATCACCACATAACTGACCTCATCCGTCTTGTTGGACCTTAATGGACTGCTGGGTTACTCTTAAGATTTTTCCTAACGATCTCCACGCTGCTTTTTACGTGACAATGTAATTTCCTCTGCAGCGCTTCCCACATTTGGGGCCATATTATCAAGAAGGGCGTTAAAATTATCGCCGCTTTAGCGGCAGGAAACTGCCGCTAAAGCGCCGATAATGGGCTTGATAATATGCCCTTGAGAGTTCCAATAGAAGCCCATGTTCTGGTGTGAACATGGGCTTCTATTGGTACTCTCAAGGGCATATTATCAAGCCCATTATCGCCGCTTTAGCGGCAGTTTCCTGCCGCTAAAGCGGCGATAATTTTAACGCCCTTCTTGATAATATGGCCTGCAGATAACAGAGAAATTGAACTGCCTTGGCCCATATTACTGTCCCTTCACGTTGGGTGATCACTTTTAATGAAGTCAGTACTTTTAACCTTTCTCTGCCGGGGTGTTTGTGCATCTCTGTGCCGGCGACTAATTTTCAAGAAATCAGCATTAATTTGTACATGTACCTCTTTGGTCTCTTTGTGAAGTCAAAGAAAGTACATATTTTATTGGCCACATTTAGTGCTATGTATTTGTGCTATGTATTGGTGCAATCTCCATATCATTTTTTCATGGCAGCCTGAAGTTATAATGAAAAATTTGGAAATATTCTAATTTTGTAAATATATTTGCTCAATATTTTGTTGCATTTTTCAATGGACAAATCTAAATCCCAAAATGCTAACCAAGGAAAATCTACCATGAATTACCAGAGTCTAGCAATCCCAAGTATGTGATTTAATAGACAATGAAGTCGGCACAATGAGTTATATATTATGATCATGAAATTGTGGAAAAATCACTGTTCTTGGTGCGCTGTTTTTCTGATGATAAATATCAAACTTAAGGCTAAAGGAAAGTATAAAACCTATATATTTTCTAATTCTCTACTATATAAGTAATCTATTGCTTCATGCCAGATATACCTTGCACTGGCTAGGTGACCAGTTTAAAACTCTAAACATGGCTCTAAGCATGATATTTACCACATTTTTAGCATTTTTTTTCCCAAGACATGGTAATTGCCTCCAGTTCCCCCCACACATCAACATATGCCTACCAAGACGTGACCTCCATCTTTGTTACTCTAGGACTCCTGAACATGGGGGCATGGAGGTATCAGGAATGTGTAAGTTTTCTATGGGTTCAGGGTGCCCACATATGATTAACTGGGTGTGGTGTATTTTGGAAATTTGGAAAATATGGTACCTGTCTTTTGGTCACAGATATCACCCATGTGCAGTATGGAAATATACCACAACTAGGTGAAGTTTTTGGAAATTTGGAAAGCAACTACAATTGATATTCCCATTTAGGATACCTGTTTTTGGTCACATGTAATGGTATGGTAACATACTGCAACAATATATTCTTTCTCATGTATGCATCTTAAGGTGTCTATCACTGGGTACCATACCACCCTCGCCATGATTTGCTGGACGGGACAAAATGCTGAATACGTCATTTGTCATATTGTCAGCATTTTTCCCAAACCATGGTAGTTTTTGTCAGTCTTCCTCACACATGCTCATATCCCTTCCAAAGTTTCACACAAATCTGTGTTTCCCTAGGTAGTCTGAGTGTGGTGCTATCAGAAAAGAGTGGATTTTCAGGGTTTAAGCAGTGATCTAGATGCTAAACATCAGGAAATGTTTTTGATGAGGGAGATACCACTGTGAATGTCATTAGTTCTTAGGGACAGGGTTGCCCAGCACCCAGGGGACTCTATCAACCCTAAACGTTCTGAAACCTAGAAACACATGGAAATTCATTATGACATTCACCTGCAAATGCCAAAGTGTGGGTAAAACACAATTTCTTCTCTTTTTCTGTTACAGAGGACTCTAGAACTTTAGGCATTAAGAAAAAGTCCTACCATCCATTGTTCCCACACCTCTTCCGATAAAAAGCAACTATACCACGTGTGGGTGAGCCTATTGCACAGGAATAGGGCAAAATTGTAACAGAGTGAAGATCACAATAACACTACATTGACTTCAAATGGTCACATATCTGGCATTTTTGTGTCAGTTATGATAGGCCCACCCACACATATGAGGTACTGTTTTATTGATAGATACTGTAGGAGGACTCAGGGGTGGGAATTGTGCTATTCTCCACATATTCCTAAACTTTCTGTTACAGAAATGTGAAGAAATCATTTTATTTAACCAATGTTTGACCTGTTCGAGAACTTTTGTGTAAGACAAAGTAGTGTCATCTTTGCAAGCCATACCATCAATGACTCCTCCAGGAGACTAGTGTTCAGAAATGTCTGGGGCTGGTAAGGTGTCTGATGACCTCATGTCCGGACGTGTGTTTCTTTGCCCCAGTGAGGAGTCAGGTGCTGTTGAATGATTTGCAGGCATGTGTAGTATTGTAGTGTGTTTGTGTGTGTCTGTACCCCAGTGAGGGGCTGGGTGTGGTTTGGATTTATTTTTAAACTAAGTACACATCCAAACAGTGTCCCTGCTCCTCGCTGTGGTGCATACATGTGTGTTTGCAAGCCAGAGGGGAGCCAGGTATGGAATGGACATTTCCCGAGACTAAGGAAAAATCCAAACAGGTCTGGGCTTCTTGTTGGGGAGCAGATGTGTTTGTGTCCCCACCACAGGGTGGAGCCAGGTGCAGTTTGGATTTTTTCTGGGACCTATAAAAAAATCAAACCAGCGTCCACGCTCTTCGCTGGCTGCAAACGTGTGTGTGTGTGTCTGGACCACATTCAGAAGGCAGGTGTGGTATGGACTTTTTCTGAGGTTAAAAAAAAAATCCAATCAGTCTCAAAAATCGTCACTGGGGAATAGAGTTTTGTGTGTGTATCTGCACCAGAGCAAGAAGCCAGGCATGGTTTTAATTTTTCAATAGGCTAAGATAAAATCCAAACCACATCCAGCTCATTGCGGAGGTGCAAATGTGGGCGTCTGAGACCCATCGAGGAGACAAGCATGGACTGAAGAGCATCTGGGCTCCTCCATGGTTCACAGAAATGTGTGTGTTTGTGCCCCAGTGTAGACCAACGCACTGTTTGCATTTATCTATTGCAAAGAAAAAATACAAACAGCATCTGTCTCCTCGCTCTCATGCAGAAACTTGTCTGTGCCCCAGCCAGGAGTCAGGTGGTGTTTGGATTTGATTTTAGGCCAAAGAAAACTCAAATAGCAGGAGGCAATTTGTTGGAGTACAGACACATCACCCCTTCCTCTACCAATGCTTCTCTTGGACAGAGAAGCAATGGAAGATGAAGAATATGTCTGAAACTGAATCAAAATTGGGGACTGGAAGGGGAGGGGACTAGGAACAATCGTATTCCATACCCTGCTTCATTCCCCACCTCTTAGTTTGTTTCTTCTGTTGGTGGGGTGGAACGATTTGGTGGGAGGGTGGGAGGAGCTCGACTGCTCCTTCCATGCTCACGCCCACTTCTCTCTTTCCCAGGAACAGAAGAAAGTGGATCCAGGTGATGAGCACTACTAGAGAAGAGCTAAGGGCATTAATTGGTGCCCTCAGTCCCTCCATAGGCCTGCCCACCAGCTTGCGCCTTGGGTGGACATGGGAGGGGCTAGGGAAACCCTCACAGGCAGAGCAAACAATGTTTTATGAGGGATACACACATCAATAGACCAACTAAGGGATTAGACACAAGTGTTGGAAAAACCAGCAGGTCCAGCTTTTTTAGATTGGCGTGTCTCTTCATTGATTGGCCAGTTTGTGTAATGGGTAAATGCAATAGTGATTTAAGTAGATTAATGGACAGATGAGTGATGCTTTGATGAGTGACTGGTCACATGAATGGATGAATGAGTGTATTGATGACGGTGTGAACAGCAGTAGTAGGAGGGAAGTGCCACCCCCTGCCGCCAACAGGAGCGGTGCCACTACCAGCATTTTTTTTTATGTTGGTAAGCAGTACACTTAGTTATCCTCTTAGCTATTCACTTATCAGTGTGCTCACTCATTTGTCACTCTTACATCCTGCTATGCACTCTCTCACTCATTCGCCAGTGTCAGACTTGCTGATACCCGTGTTCGGGATGCTTACTGAAAGATTTTCTTAGCTTGAGACTATAAAGGGTGTCAAACTTTATGTCAGCATCCAATTACATCATACATGGGGATTCGCGGGGTTCAAACTTGTCCCCACAGCTGTTAATTTGTATGTACTCCGTCTGACACATCTAACTGAGTCCTTAGAGTATGTTTCCTTTTTGTATGCCAATACATTTCCAATGCTTCCTAAGGTAAATCAGAATTAAGAACTACAGCAGCTAATTTAAAAAAGTTCCTCACAGCCATCAATACTTGATGAACAATTATTTTAAACTAAAAAGTGACAAATTACGATTCTGCCCTCTGATTTACAAACGCCTTCTGGCAAAGTAACTTGTGGCTTGGAGCGTGAAGGGACGTTCCAGCTCCCAATCAATCAATCAAATATCTTTATGTGCTGCACTTCTGCAGCGTAAATGCCCTGCTCTGTGTAAAAAAAAACAAGAAAATAAAATACGTTCCATGACCATCACAAACATTTTGAGATCATAACACAAAAACGTAAAAATACATCCAGTATCAGCACCTGGCTCATAGTTTCGTTGTACAGAGGAATAGTGCAAAGGGTTAGATATAAGGACAAACAGTGCATGTTCATCTAAGATGTCCCCCCTTTCTTCAGTCCATTTAGCTACCAGCTCATAACAAGTTAAAACCCAATAAAATCCATAATCCAGTGCAACATTGACCCGGTTACATAGCCACAAATGGCATTCCTTCTGAAATTTAAAATCGGTCATATGAAAGACGCCATAGAATAACAAACCAGAGGGCAGTGCAACTGCTGAAGAAACAGTAGCGCTGGCCTACACTGATGAAATTTAAATAATTTAAAAAGTGGTAAAATCACCTTTTTCGTTGGAAGTTTAGAAAAATGACAAAAAAACAAGATATGCAAATTGTATTGGATGGATTCACCATCACAAGGGCAGGGGGAAGCTCGGGTAACGAATAGCAGTTTGAGGGATATCCCACGATGAGGGAGAGGTAATTAAAACAGAATCTTGTTAATCCAAAACAATGCTGTTGGTTCTGAATGGAAGATAAATAAAATTGCCTTCCTGTGTGGGGATCAGCTTATAGAAGGACACAGTAGTCTTGTGTCTATCAGCAGTTGCTCTTTTTGAGCCAAAAAACCTTTTTATCTGCAAAGCCTTTGGACAACCCCCTTAAGCGAAGGGATAGGTGAATAGCTCTGATAGGCCAATCTGCCCCAAAGTTGTTTTAATGTACGATAGCTAGGGTATCTCGAGGGCTGCATGGAGTTTTAAACAATCCTCAATCACGAGGCGGTTTAGAAGGGCAGAATCCCTGCCCTAAATAGATTGCCGCAATAAAAGTGGGGCCAACTTAATTTTGTCCTCTATGAATGGAATTCCCAACTCATCGTTGCACATTGAGCTTGGACAGCCACACGGAACTGCTAAGAGTTTTTTGAGGAAAGAAATTTCAGCCCTCTGTATCCCACAGCTGTCAACCATGCCCCAAATTCCTGTCCCATATGTGGCAGTCGATACTGACTTTGCTGAATGAATAGTCAGCAGCGCCTTCACAGGTTTAGTGCCCAACTTCTGACAGAAATTCTGTGTCCCTACTAGCATCTTTTCAAACCTGGCATTTCAATTAGATATCGTAGTGTTCAACTTGTATTTAGTGTCAAAGATAACACCTAAAGAGGACTCTGTCTCAGCCACTCTAATGTTATTAATGTAAAATAAAGGTCTTGTCTTAGGTCTCCTTCCACATGTCATAATGAACGTTCTACTTTCATTAACTTTTAGATCCAGGCCCTTCATATCATTTATTTAATTGTCAATTAACCCCTGCAACACCCTCCCTGTTCTTGCAATTAAAACAGCATTGTCCGCAATTAAGAAGGATCTGCAGGGGACGAGTTACCATATGGGGAGTGTCTCTAGATCTCAGAGTAAGAACTGATTTGATTCTGTTCGTGTACAGATAGAAGAGAATGGGGGCGAGGACGTAGCCCTGCCTCACTCCTCGCTCAATCCTAAACAAGATCCGTGCACTCGCAATTCCTTCCATAACGGACACATGCTTTAGAATCAGAATATATCTGTCTAATAAACATGATAATATTCTCTTTTTAATGCCCATCTCTGTCATGATAGCCCGAAGCTTCTAGTGAGAAACACAGTCAAAAGCTGCCGTTAAGTCCATGAAAGCCATGAACAAAAGAACCTTTCTTAACAACAGCATACTAAGTTATTATCAGACTCAGATTTAAACACTGGACTACAGTTCCTATCCCCTGCTTGAAACCATATTGGGTATCTGCCAGAATGTTTTTAGCAGTTGCCCAAGCTTCTAATCTAAGGAGTAGGATAGGACCCATGATCTTAACATGTGGTATGCAAGGGGGAAACTGGTCTGTAATTCTTGGAAAGTGACCGTTCCTCGTTGTTATAGATTGGGACGATAATTGATCTTTTCCACGTCGGGGGGGGTCCTATCCTTGCTATAACATTAAAACCATTAGTAATCAACGGGCCCTACAAATCCTGACATTACAAATACATGTCCACAGGAACCGCATCTGGTCCAGGGGCCTTACCTCTACGACTTTCCCTAAGGGCCATCATCGCCTCCTCTACGTCAAATACCAGGGGTTTGGGGACAGTACCTCTTTCTAAGTAAGCATCACCTTCTGGGGTCCCTGAGTCACTTGAATAGATGTTAGAGAAGTGTTCAACCCATAACGAGCCCTGAATATTCACGTCAGTCGATGGGTCTGCCAAATTCCTAAAATAAGTAGAGTTCAACACCCTCCAAAAAGCGGCGCTGACGATTACAAGACTAGCTGACTGTAAATCAGAGCATGCTTTTTCCTTACTCTAGCTTCCCTGGCAGCCCAATAGGCCACCCACGAACTTCTAATAAGATTTCTATCTCTAGGAACTAAACATAGAGCACCATGGAGATCGATAAAGGCTTTAGTACAAGCCGAATTAAACCAACCCCTGTGATGAAATTTTGCAGGGTCTGATTCGCTTGTCAAGATTTGACTAACTGTAGCAGTTATATCCAAGAAGGCCGCCATGATTACATTGGAATCGTTTTCCGGATCTAAGCATAGGGAGACTTCCTGCAGCTTATCGTGGAGAACAGTCTTCAGACAATTTATCTTGTCTATTTTTCCCACTTAGTGGTAAACCCATTTTTCCTCCCTAGAATTAGCCTGAAACCCTACTCTCATACAGAGCTTTCTTTTCCTCCCCTTCAAAACACAACATAATTTCGCATGGTCACTAAAACCAGTAAAGACAACCGCAAAATTAGTCAAGTAGTCCCCCAATTGTTCCGAGCTAAAAATATAATCAATTGTGGAGTAACAATCCCTCCTCTGAAAAGTCAGGCCAAGGCTCCAATTTCCCTAAGCTCATTCACCATTGTGAGGTTATATTTTACCACAAAGTTGTTTAACGCACTACCATAGTCATCATGCTTAAAATGCACTAGTGGGTCATCCTTATTGTCCGTTAGACGACATACCGATTTGGTAAGTATTGGACAATAATGGGCATTGAAATTCTCTACCCAAAGAATCTCCACTGGTTTCCAGTGCTCCCTCATTATCAATTCAATTTCTGCCTCTAGTGCAATGACCACCTGCAAAGCTGACCCGTCAAAAATATTATTATAAAAATGTATTATGGATCACAAAGCAAACACTGACATTATAACGAGTCATTATAAAATTTGATAACTTCCCCAGAAGACGAATTCACAATAAAAGTAACCAGACCCCCCTTAGCACTACCAGCTTTTGAGAGGCTGGCTGATGAAAAAAACGTACTATACCCATCCAGATAACATGCATCTACCTCCCATGTTTCTTGCAAACAGATAACATGGTAATTAGCCACCAACTAGATCCATTCAGAATCACTCCTCTTATTTTTTAATCCCACTATATCCCATGATAATATCTTAATTGCTGCGTGGTCAGGGGAATTTACTGTAAGAGTTTATTGTGCGTAGGACCTAGCACTGTTTTACAAAGTTTTGTGTATAAGGGTTCTCCCAGTCAGTCACAGCTCTCCAGCTCCCACAATGATTCAAATCTATTGCTGAGCGGTAGGACAAAAATGTTGCCAGAGGGTCCTACAATATTGTGCTACACTGGGGTCCCTAGGATTGTATTGTGAGGTTTTATGGGAAGGGTAGAAGGTTTGTAAAAGTATCCCAATGGGAGAACAGAAATCGATGATGACCAAGGGCAGGGGGTATTTAATTTACTCAAAAGATATGCTACAACATTCGGATTTCTGAAATTGACAACAACACAATCACCTATAACTGACTTAGGGAAAGGGTGAATAACCGACTTAGGGGAAGGGCCCACACAATTCACCCTTCTCGCTATAATTATTTGTCTAGCAAGTGAATGATCAGAACCTAGGGAGTTATTGAGCCAGTGTAACACCTTTAAAATAAGCTGCTCGGTGGGTCAGCTTGAGCCATGGAACATTGGCTAAGATTAATACATACGGGCACGAAGCCGGGGGTAGATGTAGGGTTTGTAATCCCCTGTGCATAATCCCCTGTCCAAGGCCCTTCTTGACGGGTTGATTCATCAACTTAGTGTCATTTCCATGTCTGGGGTTTGGGTGGTCACTTGCTTGATGTTGAGCAAATCTGGGGACATGAGAAGTGGGGGGCTTTGGATTGTTAAGGGCCTTTGAAGCACAGACTTGTGAAGACACATTTCCACTTATTGATGGCTCAACCCCCTCCAACTCAAGATCATGAGGGTTAATTAGTTGATGGCAGTTAGCCCCACTAATCCCTTTATCCTGCCCACACAAATTATTAGCTGACCGTGCAGAATCTAACGAAACATTCGTTGTATGGCTAGTGGTGCAATGGGTGACATAACTAGACATTTTAGCCTCAATAGAGTCAGGACAGTCCTGCAGAGGTTCCATATGAAGTTTTAACATCGTTTCAACCCTGGAACAAAGTTCATCGTTATTATTTAATGGATAGCATCTTCGCATGCCTTGTCTTGACCTCCTTGTTTGGTGGAAAGTGCTTATTACGCAGGGACACCCTTTTTTCTTTTTGCCTGGGGGTCGGCTAGGTGAGGGAATATCAGCTTGTGTTGGGCCAGCATCGCCCGAGATACTGGGGTGGTATGATGCAGGACAGGATCCTTTGACTCAGGTCTTCCCTGTTGATCATCCTCACTTATGTTTAAAGGTAAAATATCCCTGGCCACCTCCAGTGATAGACGCCTCTCTGTAAGGTCTACTTCTTTTGTCAACCCCTGCTGCACGTTCCCCGCCGTAGAGCTTTCCCTATTCTTTCTTTTTCCCATCATCCAGGAATGCCAAAAACCGTCAGTCAACAAACACTAGACAGGCACTAAAGGCACAGCTCATGCTGCGGGAGAGCTGTTTGAGCTATATAGCACCGGTGATGTGATGCAGCTGGAGCAAGGACCCCCTCCTGGGGCCCTGAATGCTGGGATATGTAGTCCTGGTGCCGAAATCAACCCGCGCTGTGGGAGAGCTGCTTGCGCTATATATCGCCGGTGATGTGATACAGCTGGAGCAAGGACCCCCTCCTATGGCCCTGAATGCTGGAATATGTAGTCCTGCTGCCGAAATCAACCCCTCTCTCTTCAGACTCTTAAACTGCTACTTAATCCCATGTAGACGGATTGTTCCACACAGCCCTCTGTCCCACAGGACTATTCAATTCTTCACTGCCTAACGACACGGAAACATTGTAGCTTCAGAGTACACACATTGATGACACGCTGAAATCGCATGATCAGATCTGTATAGTAACAAATGCAAGCTTTTTCCACCTTTGCGTGTTAAAAACGATCCTTCACTTTACTTTTTCACATGGAATCACAATTGTAAATGCTTTTATGTCATGCAGGGTCGATAGAGTAATGTCATAGAACTTACCAGAGCACAAACTACAACTAATACAGAAACCAGCAGCCAGCCTCCGACTTCGCTTTACTCAGTGGGAAAAATCAACAGGTTGACAAAGCCCTGTATTTTCCCGCAAGTCCCCTTAGAACTGATTGGTTTAGTTCCACGCCACATTTTTTACAAATTCCTATTGTGACATGGACAAGGATTGGGCATCAGAGCATTGCATCATCCTGCTGGAATGTGTTACCTTCTTCTCTCAGGGAGCCTGGCCTTCTTAGCTCAGAAAAGTTGTGAAAACCAAGATGTGTATATATGAAGTGTTAGACCTGGCACCATTGGCGTGGGTCTCCCCTGCATTTTTGCCTTGGCCTCCTGTGTTTTTGCTGTGTGTTGGAATCCGTTTTGCTGGTCTAGATGATTTGGGCACTTTGCCACTGCTGTTCAGTGCCAAAGTGCAAGTGCTCCCTTTGTAAATTGTTGTTATGGATTAGTGATTCCATGATTGGCATATTTGATTTACTTGTCAGACCCTAGTAAAGTGCTCTGCGTGTGCCCAGGGCCTGTAAATCAAATGCTGCTAGTGGGCTGCAGCACTGATTGTGCCACCCATAGAAGCAGCCTGTAAAATGTAACTCTGGCCTGCCATTGCATGCAGTCTGGACTTCCATGTCGACTTGGCAAGTGCACGCACTTGCCAGTCTCTAAACCTTCCCTTTTCTACATATTAGTCACCCCTAAGGTAGGCCCAAGGTACCTATGTGGGCAGGGTGCATTGTATGTGAAAGGTAGGACATGCCCTGATGTGTGTGGCATGTCCTGATAGTGAAATACTGCCAATTTAGTTTTTCACTATTGCAAGGCTACCTGTTACCATAGGACAGAATGGGGAGTTTGTTTATAACATCTTATAAACATAACTGGACCTGGGAACAAGGTAGGAAAATAAAGTTTAGTATGCCTGAACCCAGAATGTTACAATGCATCTTTTAGGGAGGGTGATTTTTACATTCTGTGTTTGAAAATACCACTTTTAGAAAGTAGGTATTTTCTTGCCTAACCATCCAGTGTGCCTCTGCTAGGTTGTGTATTGCATGTCTGGCTTTTGGATGACAGGGGTTGGAGAAGGGCAGTGGCTCCAGAAGTCTGATGAGTCAGGGCTGGGCTGAATGGACCTGGGCTGCATTTAGAGTAGGGGGAGGAGATTTCCTTTTCAAATTGAATGGGCCTGCTCTGCCTTCAACAATGCTGTCTCCACCTCCTGCAAGGAAGCTGCACCAGTGAGGACAGAACTGGTTTTGGCTGGGTACAGACACTCTCTGCCTTCAGAGAACAAAGGATTTTTGTGGATAAAAAGAGAGGCCCAGACCCCAGACTTTTAGATCACTTCTGGGAATCAAGAGAAACCTTTTGCCAAGGAGAAGAGCCGGAGAAGCTGAGGAAGATTACTGCCCCTGTGCTGTTTGTTGTCTGGGGTTGTCCTGCAGTGGCTACTTGCTGCTAAGGAAAAGGAGAAAAAGGACTTTGCTGTTTGCTTTGCCGTCTACTTGAGGAAGAAGATCTCCAAGGGCTTGAAATTGAGCTTGCCTCCTGTTCTTGAAGTCTAAGGGACACAAAGACTTCATTTCTTCTGTCTCTTTGCATCTGGAACTTCTGTTTCAGCTGCCACAGAAGGAAATTGAAACACCGACGCCGGCGAGCGATGCCGTAACCTGCAGCGAAGCCATGGGCACCGCTCGTGCAAAGCACGCCGCATCGCCTCAACTTACACCGTAGGCCCTACGCATGCTGACGCCGTGCCGCATCAACTCCGACGCCGGGGCTTCATCAACGTGGAGCCGATCCTCGACGTGTGTGACTACCGAATCCATCGACACCGCACCGTCGTAAGGAACAGAGGCCTCGCCGCCGCTGTGACGTCGCCTCCCCGACACAGTAAGGAACAGACATCTCGCCTCCCCTGCACTGCAGTAAGGAACTGAGGCTTCACCTCCCCTGGGTCGTAAGGAACAGGCGCCGCTCTATGCCGACGAAGCATTACCTCCCCGACGCCGTGCAACGCCGTTGTTTTCATCGTTTCCAAGGTACTGTTCTTTGTGGGGTCTGTTTGACTCCGCGCTCGACGCCGCACACCTCGCGGTTGGTGCCGTACTTTGGGATTTCTATCTCTCACAACGTCGTGATAACTCCAGGTGGAGTTATTTGTTGCTAGGAACTTGATTTAAGTGAATAACCTATTTTTAAGGATATTTTTTATACTGTATTGGGGATTGTTGTCGATTGGTCTTGTTTTGGTTTGGATAAAGTTTACTTATTTTTCTAAACTGGTGTGGTGTCCATTTGTAGTGTTTTCACTGAATTACTGTATGTGTTCACAAATGCTTTACACACTGCCTCTAAGATAAGCCTGTTGCTCGTGCCAAGCTACCAAGGGGGTGAGCAGGGGTTACTTTAGGAGTGTATCCCACTTACCCTGACTAGAAGCATGGGTCCTTAGTTGGACAATGGTACCTACCTCTGACAACTAGAGACCCCCATTTCTAACATGAAGGGTCACATTTATTAACTTTTGGCTCAACATAACTGCCACAATTGCTGTACTGCATTGCATCAAAGAAACAGAGAAGTGTGTCATAGCTAATAGGATATGACATTGCTCTACACCACCTGCACAGATGAACGTTTGGCTGCTATGCTCCAACGCACGTGTGTTTGCACAATAGTGCACGGGTGTGTTCATGATGTCATAAATAGGTTTTGTACTGGAAGGGTGCCCTTTAACATAGAAATGCTAGGCTTTTGCATAGTGTGATACGTTTCCCACTTTGCATGTCTTCTATGGAGTGCTGCACAAATGCATAGTTGGAAATGTTTCCAGAAAATACGTTTTTTGGAAACCTCATGCCTGCCTCGAGGAGTCATAATTTTTTTGTGCAAAGTCCTGTTGCCATTTTTAGTAGATGGGGATTGTGCATCAAAACCCATGTCTGGTTGCATGGGAATGCCTATGCACCACCCATGGAGCACCCCCTTGATTAAAAGTAGCACATAGGTATTTTTCCCATGGTTTGCATCAACTTTGTGAACCAAACCTGACACAAACTGTTAGTAAGTTTAACACGCAGTCCTTAAAGTACATGTTTTCAGTGTCTCAATCTTCCCCATAAATTAAATTTGAACAGCGCCTTGAATTTTGGAAACATTAGAAATCCACAAATAAAAGGCAGTCATCTGCTCATTCAGTTTTGTAACAATGTATTCACTCACCAATTCATTCATTTGCTCACTCACCCATTCATCTCTGTACGTACCCATCCATGCATCGGTTCACTCACCCATCATCAGTCCAAACCACTCATCCCTCCATGCATCCACCTGTTTACTCATTCTTGAATTCAGCCCTTTCACCAATGCACACAACCTCACACACAAAATAAGCACTAACCGAAGATACACCTTCATTTTAAAAACAGTCATACTGTTGGACTTGGTGCTTTCTGCAGGGCAAACCCCAGACTTTTTGCTTTCACTACTCCTTTTTTGCTGAATTCCTTTTTGTTGGCCTTAGGACAATGAAAAAGTGTTTGTTCTCTCTCCTTAAGACAAGTAAGATTGGCTTATATCCAATTGACATATTTAATGTACTTGTAAGTCCATAGTGAAATGGCACTACCTGTGCCCAGGACCTGTAAATTAAATGCTACTAGTGGACCGGCAGCACCAATTGTGCCACCCACTTAAATAGCACTTTAAATATATCTCAGGTCTGCCATTGCAGCCTGTGCGGTTTTAAACTGCCATTTCGACTTGGCAAAGTAACCCATTAGCCAGGCCAAAACCATCCCGTTTAATACATATGAGTCAATCCTAAGGTAGGCCCTGAAAGGCCCAAGGACAGGGTGCAGTATATTTAAAAAGTTGGACATGTACTTTTAAGTTTTACACGTCCTGGTAGTGAAAACCTCTTGCATTCAATTTTTCACAACTGCAAGGCCTACCTCTCCCATAGGATAACATGTTAGTTTATGTTATCAAAACTTATTATAGTGCAGCGAATGGCTCCCGCAGGGGTATCTCAGCACTGAAGCGAAGTCCCAGAGGAGAAAGGAGAAGAAGAAATTCGGTCAAAAGAGCCACGTTTTAAGTAGGTTTTTGAAGCAGACAAAATCAGAGCAGACGTGAATGTGAGTCAGAAGCCTGTTCCAACGAAAAGGCTACAGGTATGAGAAAGATTTGACAGGTCGGTCTGACTGTGCGAATACAGCAAGGGCAGCACAAGAATTGATCCTTAGATCTCAAATTTCTGGTGGGCCAATAGATTGAGAGCTTATTTTGAAGATATGTTGGCCCTTCACCTGAAAGAGAACAAATATCTGACCCTACGATCCTTTCTAATCTCCGGCCCATTTCCCTATTACCCTGCCTCAGCAAATGTCTTGAGAAATTAGTCAACAATCAAATGATTTCTTTTTTAGAAGAGGCTAACATTCTGTATCCAAGCCAGCTGGGTTTTAGGCCCAAACATTCTATGGAATAGGCACTATTACTTACTATGGAGACCCTCAAATTTGCTTTGGACGAGGGAAAAAATGCAGTTCTGGTTCTATTAGATCTATCAGCCACATTTGATACCGTCTCCCATGATGTTCTAGTGGACCACCTTAAAACTTATGGCATTTCCCACCTGGCCCTGGCTGAAATCTTTTCTCACCAACCGAAGACAAGTAGTCACCCTTGGCCACTCTCAGTCAGCTCAGAAACCCTTGTATTCTGGGGTCTTGCAGGGCTCTGTCTTAAGCCCAGGGCTGTTTAATGTACACATGGATTCCCTTAAAAAACTGATATCATTGTTTAATATTGAAACCATCTCCTATGCTGATACTCAGTTAATTCTAGTGTTAGATAAACACTCTACTAATGCAGAAGAGAATCTCCAACTTTGCCTCACAGAAGTATTTCGCTGGATGCAATGTAATCACCTGAGATGTAATTCCCCAAAAACTAAGATCATGCTACTAGGAAAGGCCAAAACTTTAACGCCCAGCTTATGGTGGCCTAAGGATACCCCTCCTCTCCCTAACACGGTAGCTGTAGTAAAGAATCTAGGAGTGAAATTCGATACCTCACTGTCCTTCCGTTCACAAGCTTTAGCAGTAGCTGGGATGTGTTTCCAGTTGATAGAGTCTCTATAAAAGTTATTTGACCTACTCCCAGTGTACAGCAAGAAAGCCAGTGGCAGTGGCCCTAATCACTTCCAGGCTGGATTATTGTTACAGCCTATATGCAGGCACAAATAAGTCCACCCTAAAAAAACTTCAAACAGTTCAACATGCAGCAGCACGTCTAGTACTGAAACTACTACGCCGATCCTCAGCCTCATCAGCCCTAAAATCGATACACTGGCTACCCATTCATAAAAGAGTTCTATTTAAGATCTTGGTAATGACCTTTAGAGCTTATAGAGCATCAGAAGCTAAATACCTTACGCCCTATGTGACGACACGCCTCCTCAGATCCTCATCAGCGAATCTTCTTAAGCCTCCTCCTTTCAGATGTAAATCAAAGGGGAGCAAATCAGTAGCATTTTTCGTGGCTCAAGTCTGGAATCCTCTTCCCAGCAATCTCTGTTTCATTCACTCAGAACTAAGCTTCAGGAAATCCTTGAAAACCTGGATTTTTAGAGCCCCAGACTCCCTGTGTCTCTCACTTATCTGACCTCTGCAGCAACGTTCTGAGCCTTATGTATGGTCCCGCATAGCCCCATGATCCTTCCTTGGAGTGATAGTTTCGCTTTATAAATAATATATACATACATATATACATACATGTACCAGGCACAGAAGCTTGAAAATCACTCGCTTCCTAATAGGAAGCCAGTGCCGTGATCTAAGCGTAGGTTCAGAAGATGTGAGGTGGAAGCTTGAGGACAAGGCGGGCTGTGGTGTTCTGAACTACTTCTAGTCTAGACAGGAGAGAATCATTAGCCCCTGCCATTAGGGCAGTTCCATAATCTAGGCGGCTAACCACAAGTGCCTGCGTGAGAGTCTTTCTTGTATGGAGAGGCAGCCATTGAAATACTCTTCTCAACATGCGCATTATCTCAAAATAGGTGCCGCATGTAGATTTTATCTGCTCTTTATCTGCTCTTTCATTGAGAGGCTGTCATCAATTAGAATGCCTAGGTTTTTTACCACTTTTTTGGGTTGAGGGGGAATACCTAATTCAGGAGGCCACCAATCATTCGTCCAGTAGTCATGGGCCTTGCCAAACAGCACAATTTCTGATTTATCACTATTGAGCTGTAGGCAATTGTGGGAAAACCAGGAAGCAATTTTCCTCATGCATGCCCTGAACTTCAGTTTAATAGAGTCCGGGTTTGGACCCATGGAGATGATCAATTGTGTGTCATCTGCATATGATATGACACTGAAACCACTGGACCTTATTACTTGAGCCAGAGGTGCCACATAGATGTTAAAAAGTGCAGGGTTTAGTGAAGAGCCTTGAGGCCCAATGACATAACATGAGATTTAAAGGGACCTAGATTGATAATCTGGGTACGATCGCTGAGGAAGCTCTGAAGCCAGCCAAGGGCTTTGCCTCCATCACCAATCTCAGAAAGTCTTTGAATAATGAAGCAGTGTGAGATGCTGCTGAAGGCAGCCAAGAGATCAAGGAGCACCAACTTGGGTGGACAGCCCTCATCAAGGGAGAGTCTTATGGTATGAAGAACCCCCATCAGTGCTGTTTTAGTACTATGAGAAGCTCTAAACCCAGATTGTGAAGGGTCTAGCAGAGTATTGGATTCTAGATACTGCGTAAGTTGTTGGCTGACTAAGCTTTCCATGATCTTACTAAGGTAAGGGAGAATAGAAATGGGACTATAATTTGCAGGATTTAGAGGGTCCACATTAGGTTTCTTCAAGATGGGAATGACCTGCGCTATCTTCCATGCCTGAGGTAGAGTGGAAGTATCAAGGGAAAGGTTAAACAGTGTTATGAGCCCCAATGTACCCCAATATAGGCCTAGGTAGATACACAACCTTTTACCTACATTTGTCCTACCTTGCTCTACATAGCGGTTCTGGCGCTGACCTTTTACCTAGTTATGTGCGGAATAAATGTTGTGTGGTTTTCTTCGATAACTAGCCTCATTTATTATGCATGAGGATTCTTAGTATCACAGCAGGATTACCAACTTCTGTATAATAACTCTGTACAAGAGTCACCGCTATCGTCATCCTTGAACTACAGGCCCACAGTACCATTCTAGGTAAATCCCCTGAGGGCACCTTTTGGGTATATAAGCACCACATATTTATTGGGCAATCCAGAGGAGAAACTTCCATGCTGACACGAGAGACGCTGAGGTCCCTGCACGCAGACACTCCAGCACACAATGGTCTGACATCCCTCGTGGGGTGTCCAACTCGAGACCAAGATGGGGTCCTTCATTCTCTCCCATCAGGTAATGGGTTTGGCTCTTTCCTAGGGGGATTTTTGGCTATACACCTACATAGAGGCTAGGTACGTTTAGGTACATTTAGTTAGGGGTTGCATCTTAGGAGTACTCATGATTACTGCCATGTATCTATATGCCTGCATATATTCACTGTTTTAGCCCCATGGTAGAATTCTACCTTTTATTTACTCTGTTGGTGCTTTATAATCGTATATATCTGTTTCTGTCTAATGGTTGTTGCAGCACACGTATTTTATACTAGAATTACGCTGGTTCAATAAATGTTTATTGAAAACGTTCCCTCCGTTTATTCTGTATATCTCTCTAAGAACGAGTGAGCACGAGTGACTAAGCGAAAAGTAGTGCACTTTTTCCACGATCCCTGCGAGGTCAGGGTTGTCATGTTCGATAGTTGCCAGAAACTATTCGCTCCTTGGTAAAGTTGTGGGGCTTATAGTGGCACTGTGAGCTAGCTGGTCTACAGACTAACATATCCTTTGGGGGTGTCTGGAATCAGTCTGAACACCAATCCCTTAGTTTATGTTGTCTAAACGCACAGATTCTATATTGATCTGTAGGAACTACACAACAACAGTGCTATAATGGCGGGGGCAGAAAATTGGCAAGTCCCACCATTATGTGTGGAGGAGATGGATCAGAGGGGGATCTGACTTGACCTTGATCATCCTGTCTGAAACTTATTCCGGAGTGATGGATTCAAAATGCTCCAGAATAGTGCAAGAGTTATAAGTTGGGATTACTTTACTGCATTTTAAAAGTGTAATTTCCAAATAGGAACACGTAGCCCCTGCATGTTTGGTGTCTCTTGAATCACAATTTAAAATCCTAACTTAAGGTGAAGTCAGATTTTAAATTGCAATTCTGAAAATGCCACTTTTATTTCATTGGTTCACTTTTGAATAAAACTGGATTACTCATAAAGAATGATTGATCGTGAGGAAAAATTCCTGAATCAGCAGTGCGACGGATGGGTGCGCAATGTCATGTACCTTTTCTTTATACCTAGTATTGAGCTGTGACTTGGGACGGTTCACAGAATCTGTTCGCACGTAATTATAATGGTTACGATATTTCAGTATGAACACATTTAAGGGAAGGTGTGCATTCTTACATTTTTTGTTTCTTGCTTGGCAATTATACTGCCCCTTCGTTAGTTTGCACCCCACAGATGACTGGATGAAACCTGTATAAAACACAGACAGTTAACCAATCATCACTTCAGAGGCAATGGAAAAACCCGGAATATTTTGAGTGGACTCTATGTGAATCTCACTGACTGGCACAACATCTCTTGTTTCATTCGATAGAGCAATTTCGTTTCTTTTGCACTAGTGATTATACTTAAAATGATGTATTTTTTGTGAGGGCTGTCACATCGTAGTAGTGTGAATTCGTTGTGAATTATTCATGATTTTCAGTTGCATGGATTTACTGGCTATATTCAGAAGAAATGTTCATTTTATATATGCTTTGTTATATTTAATTTTTGATTACGTTAAGGGTGGTGTGTATTAATGATGGGATTTGGAAAATGGGTGAGTTTATGTGCTTTTGTTAGGTTTACTAATGTATGTATATTTTATGTTTAAATGTTTTTATTAGCAGTTTCAAAAAAACAGAAAACATACCATTAACCAAGGCAATAGTGTGCAATAGGTTTTGTCGTACAGCCATTTCAACAATGTGACAGGGGTATAATGCTTAGAAAAAGAGTCATACGTTGTGTTCCCTGCCGAGGCAAGAAAGGTGCACATTGCAAGAAAAAGCATTTGTATGGCAACCAAGAACTGAAACCCCCCCACCCCCCCAAAAAACCCCAAGAACCCCGTCCGATATCCGTCTACCCCTAAATGACCCATACATGCCGCCCCGCTTCGTGAAGCCCCTTCATCCGCTGGAGGCCTGCGTCTGATCCGCCCCTAAGTCGGATAATCGTAGCACCCTGAGGTATTTGGGTTGTGTGATTTCATTAAATTCTGCTAAGAGTAGTGTCAGGAAAGGTCTCCACAGCTTTTGAAACGATGCCGCCGAGCCACTCAACGTGGCTGATATGCGTTCCATCCCAATGATATGCCAAAGGCGGTGGAGCCAACCCACATAAGAGTCCCCCAGTGCGTCAGGATGTTCTGTAAGGCAGCCCCCAATGCCAACCCCATCTGTCTCCCCTTCCTACTTTTCAGAGGGAATGTAACGGGGTTGGGGAGACCCAAGACCACATACACCGGGAGCCTCGGGATTTCAGTATCAAACAAGTCATCCACCTCGTCCAAGATTCTTGACCAGTAGGCGGACACCATAGGGCACTCCCAAAGGATATGTAGTAGGGTACCCTCATTGTCGCATCCCCGCCAGCATGTGGGGCTCCGCTGGGGATTACCCCTGTGGAGACGCACCGGGGTGAGATACCAATAGGTCGCTATCTTCATAGCGGTCTCGATGCTAGCGACATTTCGGGCTGTGTGCTTTGCTCGGTAGTAAATGCCCTCCCAGTCTTTTGCAGACAAATCACCACCCAATTCCAGTCCCCACCTCCGTTGCCTCTGGGTTGCCTGCGAGCTCGGGACGCCTCGAAGCATACTATACAGGTCGGAGATTAAACCCTTATCTGTCGTTTTTGTGATCAACCATTTCTCATACTTGGTCAGTTTACGACTGCCCTGTTCACGTACTCCAGGTTGAAGGACCCAGTGTCTCACCTGCATGTACCACAATCTATCAGTGTCCGGAATCCCATAATCTTGCTTCAGTTGGTGGAACGGAATCACCCCCGTGAGATCAAATAGATGGGCCACCGAGCGACATGATGCATCACGCCAGGCTTGAAACGCACTGTTGGGTAACCCGGGAGTAAAATCGCTGTTACCAAATAAGGGGGTCAATGGGGAAGGAAAGGTCGTGAGGTGCTTGGAGGTCGCCACCCCATCCCAGGCCGCCAACACCGATTTGGTGATCAGAGAGCCCAGCAATCCGCGCGGTCGCTGTGCCCTCCAAAGGAAGGGAACCTTCCACAAGGGAATACCCGCCAGGACCCTGTCCCGGAAGAGCCACCGTTTCTCGGACTCCGGCCTCGCCTATTCCACCAGATAGCGCAATTGGGCCACTTTATAGTAAGTGAGAAGGTCAGGTATCCCGAGGCCCCCATGTTCAGGCTTCATATAACTAAGGGCCTTGCGCATCCGCGGTCTCTTCTGGGCCCAAACGAAGCGATTGATGTGTCGCTGTAGCGAAGTGAGCATGCCCGCAGGGGGCTGAGCTGGTAGAGTTTGAAACAAATAAAGCGCCCGGGGTAACAGGGACATTTTAACTGCGGCCACCCGGCCAAGGAGAGATAATTGGTGCTTACTCCAAGCCCCCAGCTCCTTTACTGCTTGGCGCAGCAGCCTATCATAGTTCAGCTGGACCGTCCGTTGGACCGTCGCCGCCACTTCTAGGCCAAGGTATGGGATTGTCTCCGTCACTCTGATGTCCGTCAGCCAGGCATCCGCAGGCGTCCGCACAGTCTGTGCCGGGGGCGCAGCCGAGCCGAGGAGTAGTGCCTGTGACTTGCCTACGTTGACCCGGAAGCCAGGAACTTGACTAAAGGCGTCCAGCTCCGACATGAAAGCCGGGAGGGAAGTTCGAGGGACCGCTAGGGCCGCCAGCACATCATCAGCGTAGAGGCTGATTGGGTATGTCTCCCCTCCAAACGGGATCCCCTTGATAGTCTGATTATCCCTTACCCGCTGCGCCAAAGGCTCAATGTATAAAGCGAATAAGAGCGGCGACAGTGGGCAGCCCTGTCTAGTCCCCCACTCAATAGTAAATGGTGGCGAAGAGATACCATTAACCCTAATGCTGGCCGTAGGGCCGGTATAGCAGCAACCCACCCATTCCCGGAACCGTTTCCCCAGGCCGAATTTCTCCATTGTATGCCCCAAAAACCCCCAATCCACTCGGTCGAACGCTTTTTCTGCGTCGATCGTAAGCAGAAGGGCGTCCATTCGCGTCTGGTGAGCCTTATCCACCAAGTGAAGCATTCGTTTCATATTATCGCCACATTGGCGGGACTGAATAAACCCCGCCTGATCAGGTTCAATCAAAGACGGCATAGAGGGACCCAGGCGCGACGCAAGGATGCTCGTGAAGATCTTGAAGTCTACATTCAGTAGGGAAATCGGGCGGTAGGCGCTGCATTGTTGCCTATCCTTGCCGGGCTTGGGTAGCACCACAATTGCAGCCGCCAGCATAGGGTCCGGGATCCAGTTTGAGCTCCCAAATGAGTTAAAAAGCCTGGTCAATATCGGTGCTAAGGTATGGCAGAACTTCTTATAAAAGAGAGAGGAGAATCCATCCGGGCCTGGGGATTTAAGCAGTTTCAGGCGTGAGATCGCCATAATGACCTCTTCTACCCGAATAGGGGCGTCAAGAGATTCCACCTGAGTGGGGGACATTTCAGACATAGAGATCGACTGCAAGTATTTCGTTGCTGCAGAGCTGGGTCGAGGCTCAGCGGAATAGAGAGATTGATAAAAGTCCCGGAATTCCTGCGCTATCTCCGCGTCACCACTAATTTCTCCCCCCCCTCTCGCTCCGGAGTGAGGAAACATGCGCCTTCTGCCTCTGGGCCCTCAACCGGTGGGCCAGGAGCCGGCCCGTATGGTCGCCCCCTAAATAGTAGGAGTGTTTCAGGCGGACCGCCGCGTATTCTGCCCTGTCCAGGTCGATGGCAGCCAGCTGGGCCGTTGCCGCTTTTAGCTGTCGCCAAATACTAGGAGCCCCAGTCCTACTATGTATCCATTCTAGCTCCGCCACCTGGGATGTTAATGTGGCTCTCACCTCACTGCGCTCCCTGTTGTGTGCCGCTGCTATCCCAATAAGCTCCCCGCCTACCACCGCTTTCAAGGCCTCTCACAATGCCGTAATAGCAATGTCAGGTGTATCGTTTACGGAGAGGTAGTCTTTAATGCATGTGAGGAGTTGCTGCTCCACCTCTGTATTATAAAGCATGTTTTCCTTGAGGCGCCAGCTACCGGCCCGGTGTGTGTTCGGGTTCAACATAACCTGGACTGAGAGGACATCGTGATCCGAAAGAGCCATGGGTTCTATACATACCTCCCGTACTGCTGCGTTAACCTCCCCCGTCCCTAGGAAGTGGTCCAGCCGGGCATAGGACTTATGGGCGTGGGAGTAGAACGTGTATTGCCGGGATGTAGGATGTGACTCCCTCCAGATGTCCATCAAGCCCATTTCCTGCAGCCACCTCCTCCCTTCTCTCGAAAGTTCCCCCCCCTGGGAATAGGTAGCGTGGGACCTATCCATACCGGAGTCCATAATAATGTTGAGGTCCCCCCCCACTAGTGTCATGAGTCCCTGTGGAGCCAGTACATCAGCTAGAGCAGCCCGTAGAAAGGGCTCCTGCCCTGAGTTAGGGGCGTAAATGGAACCAAGCACCAAAGATTGATTCCCAAATTGAAAAGTATAGGCCAATAATCTCCCCCGAAGCTCCGCCACCTTACCTTGCACCACCCCTTTACATCTCTTAGAAACAAGTATGGCCACTCCAGCTTTCTTCTCCCCTAAGGATGAAAAATATTGGGAGGGGAAGGCCTTAGAGCGCATGCGGTGAACGTCCCTGGCTAGGAGATGCGTCTCCTGAAGAAGACACACATCTGCCTCCATATTCTCAAAGTACAATAATACTGCGCGCCTCTTCACTGGGTTATTAAGCCCCTTTACATCAAGTGTAAGGATTTTCACAGGCTTCATATCTGGGGGGGTAAAAAACTGCACATTCTAGGTGGAGCCCCTGAGGGGAATACCCTCCCAAGCCGAGAGAGCTATAGTGGATGCGCGGGGAATGCCAAGAGTAGTTTAATGGTAGGAGCACAGCCACTTCAGGGGTCCCCAGTATGTCATGCCTCCACTGAACCTGGATATCGGACGTCCCACCCCCCCACCCTAACCCCAACAGGCCCAACAAAAGAAACCATACGTAATGTCCAGAAGCCGCAGTTCGGAACCGCGTCTCCTCGGTGAAATAGTCAGTGGGGTGCATCTGTGACCAGCAGAGCCTCACCCGCCCGCCACCCCCCGGCATTGCTCAAGTACACTTATCTGACCCCATGGCTGTTCAGGCATTGGCCCCAGGGCTGGGGTCCACCGTCAGGGAGGCCAACACTGCTCGGCGCTCTTGCGCTATTGTCTCAAGGCTCGGCCGAGAGGGAGTCCCAGACCTGCGCCTGCCCCCTGCTCTCTGCCATCGGTCCCGTCGGTCCTTCCTGTCCTGGCGGGGAGCGTCGTCCGCCGTATCGCGTTCAATGTCCAGAAGCCGGCATGCCTCTTGGAGGGAGCGCAATTGCCTCAGCCTGCCATCCCACTTGAAAATTATGCGGAATGGGTGCCCCCACGAGTAGGTGACACCCTGGTTGCGAAGAAAGGTCGTGACCGGGCGGAAGTCCCTGCGTTTCTGGAGAGTTGAAGCCGCCAGATCCTGATACAATGCGATGGTATGGCCTCTGAAGACCAGGGGTTGAGCCTTGCGCGCCTTGCGCAGGATTAGTTCTTTGAGCTGGTAATCCGGTAAGAAAGCCAGAATA
This sequence comes from Calotriton arnoldi, assembly GCA_963921515.1. Lineage (NCBI taxonomy): Eukaryota > Metazoa > Chordata > Amphibia > Caudata > Salamandridae > Calotriton > Calotriton arnoldi. The sequence continues at coordinate 432,652 of CAWUFW010012109.1, forward strand.
TCAGGGGGGGGCGCAGGGGCCTTGCGCTGCAGTCCGACTCTGTGGGCCCTATCAATTTTAATAACAAAGTCCTGGGATTCCTGTAGCACGTGGCGAAACAGCTCCTGAAGATACCCATTGATGTCAGTATCCTCTTCCTTGGGCGGTACGCTCCGCACTCGAATGTTGTTCCTGCGGGAACGGTTTTCCAGGTCCTCCGCATGGGCCTGGAGATCGAGCTGTTGGTCGTTCAGGCGGATCACCTCCTGCTGTAGGTGTTCGACTTCCTCGTCCCGAGAGTGTTCGTGATCCTCCATAGTCGACACCCTTTCGCCCACTGCATCCAGGTCTCTGCGCACCTCCTTCATTTCATCGGCGAACTCTTTTTTAAGGGCGTGGAGGTCATCTCTCAAGGCTGAAAACAGCTGGGTGAGGAAGGCACGTGTGACCGGCTCGTCTGCTTGTTCTGTCTCCTGTCTCTCAGACTGGGCCGGTGAGACACGACCCCCGCCGCCCGCCGAACCCGACATTTTGGCAAACAGGTCCTTCACTGTCCGGTCATCTCTCCCCTTCTCCTTGTCCTTCTCCTTCCTGCCCGTGTGGTGGACATATCGGGGGACCCAACGTGAGGGTAAGCAAGCCCGGGACGGATGGGCTACTCGTTGGCGTCCAGAGCGAACTGCTCTCCTCCCCCTTGTAGCCCTTGCGGATCGATTCCGTGGAGAGGCTGAGCTGGGGTCCCCAGTCCCATGAGGGCCCCTTCCAAGGCCGAAACAAAGCGGGGCAGCGCACCGCCCGAGCGCCCCCAGCCAAGGACCAGGTCCGCAACCCGCCTCCACTCTCAAGCACCAGATGTGGCCGATTGTTTAGCTTCAAGCTTGGGGTGGGCTCCTCGGCGTTCTCGTGCGCCTGGGTGATCGCCGGGCCCCCGGCGCAGTCTTTATTTATCCCCGCTTGGGGAAACCACTGTGCGGATCAGTCGTCGGGCGAGCCCCCAGTCCGGGCCCCCCTCTGCTCCCCAGGCAGTGTTTGGTCCCCACACAGGGGGCGCGGCACGTAGCGTGGTGTAGCGCTGGTCGTCAGGCTCGGGGGGCCCCCCAAGCTCCTCGGACACTCAGCGGGCCGCCGGGCCCCTCACCTCCGTCCACGCTGGTCCCGGGGCCCTCCAGTCGTGACACCTCCGGGTGCGCGAGCCAGGCTTCCCGCGCCACCCACGGCTGAGTGATGCAGGTGCTCCAGTCCTCGCTCTGCTCCCCTCCGGTGCCAGGGTCTCCGCTCTTCCGCCTCCCCGGAGAAGCTCTCTGCACCGAGCCGCCGATGCCGCTCCGGCCCCTGCCGGAGACAGAGCCGTTGCGCACGGGCCCTCGTTGGCAGACTGCACCCAGGTCCGGGCTCCGCCCTCAGTCCTCCAGCTCGGTCCGGGCCGCCATTTTGTGCCGCAGGGCTCTCGCACCAAATCCGGCCGATTCGGGCAGCGCCCGTCGCCGTCGGGTGTCGCGAGACACTCTCCTGAGGACCCGCGCCGGTCCCCTTCACTATCAGGGGTCTACAACTCGCGGTGATGCCGGGAAGCCACTCGGCGGGCCGACGGGAGCGCGGAGACGAACGGGGACACGTCCTACCCGCTCGCCATCTTGGCCACGCCCCCCTGTATGTATATTTTAGTGGGGAACTGCGCTTTTGCGAAATATCACTTTAAGTCTTGGAGCTCTGAAAGGGGAGGTTACGGTGTCAGAGCCTACCCTTAACTGATTGTGCATACGTGGGCGAGTTTGTAAATAGAATGGCCTGTTAAGTGGAGACATTTCACGCTTGAGCCAGCAGCGAGTGAACGCGCACGAAGTGAGAAGTTTGATATATGTGGCTCCGAAGGTAATTTGTCGAGGTTTTGGCATTATGTTATTTGGGAATGTTTACTTGAATAAACAGAGGGGTCGGTTTGCTCATGAATCTTTTTCATGAGTATGTTTTTACTGGCGAAGATGCAGTGGATTAAGTTTTCTTTGAGTCAGGGTGGGCAATTGTACAGTTGGAGGAGTTCATTAGTTTTTCATGCACGGGTGGTAAATTGGTGGTTGAAGGGTGGTGGGGTTGATGAGGGTCATGTGATTAAGTTTTTTAGAGTATCGAGTGAAACTGGACTCACATAGTCGGTTGAGTCATTTTTTTTATCTGTTTCAGTAACCCCTGACGAAGAGCCAGTGTGCTCAAAATGCATTGGGTGGAACGTTTTGGCCATTTCTCCATGTTTGTTTTGTATACACGTGCCGCTGTTAAAAGACTGGATGGACGACAGGAGGCATTTGAAAATGTCAAATAAAACATCAATATGGACCTACGCTGTCTCTAAAGTGATTATAAAGCATGGATTAATTCTTTGAATGAAGCATGGATATTATCATTGGTTCACTTTTGAATAAAACTGGATTACTCATAAAGAATGATTGATCGTGAGGAAAAATTCCTGAATCAGCAGTGCGACGGATGGGTGCGCAATGTCACATACCTTTTCTTTATACTTTTAGAAAGTTGGCATTTTCTTGCCTTAGCCATTTGGTCTTGCAGCCTGTCTCGGGGTCACATGACTGGGTGTGGGTGACAGTTGAGTTTTGTGTATCCCTCCTAGACAGCCACACACAATGGGGAGTTTAGGTGTGCCTGAATGGGCCATCACTGACAGAATGGGAGGGAGGTGCTGGACCCAACACCACTTTCACTTGAATAGGCTGTGTCTTACCTCCACACAAAGGGCTTAATACCCTGTAGTTAGTCTGGAAGCAGGACAAGGAAGGCAGGACATTTGTGCACTTCAAAGGCATGCCTCTAGAAGCTTCTCTCCACTTCAAAGGCACAACTGTGTATAAACACTGCACCTCAGGTACCAACTCTTCAGTGCACTTCTGGACCTGTGGACACTCTGCTAGGACAAAGGACTGCTGTGCTGCTGGAAGGATTGCCACTCTGCTGGACTGCTGCTCTGAAGAAACTGCTGCCCTGCTGTAATGACCTGCTGCCCTCTTGCCTAGGGAAGGAGAACTGGACCTGCAACTTCATCTTGAACCCAGGACAACCCAGTGACTGCAAGGGCTTATCTGCTGGCCTCCTGATCTGAGCCTTAGAGAAATAAAAGGCTCCCCAACATCCTGCAGCAGCCCCTGGACCCCGCTGAAGCAGGTTTCTGACCCCAAAGTTGTGACCCTCAGATCCTGGATGCTTGGTGTTGCTCAGCGAGCTGAAATTACGTTTTTGGGCTCTTCGCAACCGCGAACTGCCCCGTTCGCAACGAGACTTCACCACTCACATTGCGATTCTATGCAAAGTGCCACCAGGCTAACTCTTTGCACTCATTATCGACCGCTCACAGGGGACCACCAATAAAAAGCTACAGCCCGCCTTGCTCTTCACGGCCCTCTCTAACATGAATAGGACTCTTGGTGCTGCCTTTGGAAGGTAAAACTTCACTGGGACTAATCTGGGGAGTGTAGCCGACCTGCGCTCCATCGCTGTTGGCCTGAACTTGTGATTTTGCCTGGTCCAGCACGACCAGATAGCCTGAGTTGGCGCTTTGTGCTTTTTAGCGCTATATTCACTAAAATCTTTAAAAATTCATATCTCCGGTTCTACTGATTCGATTTTGGGATTTTGCTCTTGCTTTATTTATTATATTTGGGTCTATTTTTCTAACCTGGTGTTGGATTCTTTTTGTGTGGAGTTCTCACTGTATTACTATTTGAAGTGTTGCACAAATAATTTGAACATTGCCTCTAAATTAAGCCTGACTGCTCTATGCCAAGCTACCAGGGGGTTGAGCACAGGTTAATCTGGGGTTTGCTTGTGCCTTACCCTGACAAGGATTACAGTTGCTGCTTGACCAGGGCTTACACCCGAGTCAATCTGTAAGCCAATTTCTCACACATACCTTTTGGCTTTGTCAATGCCTTTTATATTTGGCGTAGAGACAGCTTTTGCTGACTTATGATAGAGCGCTTACAGCACTCTAAATTGTAGGGGTGCAATATACTCCTGATATAAACGCACTCATATGTAATTTTGTCGTGTGCAGTGTTTTATGATTATGAAGATGCATTTATTCACGTCATATTAGCATTGAAACATAGTGAGCACATTTAAGTAGGATTTTGCGTGTATTAGAGTAACATAATTCCTGTATGTGTAATGTGCAGAACGAAATTATACTCATATAATGTAACCATGTTTAGTTCAAGTTACCCGATTTGTAGGCCCAAATTGTAGGTTGTTTTGAGTTTCGTTTCTCCTTGGTTGCTCAAGAATTAATTAAATAATTCTGTTGTGCTCGAAGTGTGTTCTCATCCTACTGCAGGTGCAGGAATTCGACTTCGTTATTCTTATATTTAAGGAGACACCCGGAATGTCTTTGAAGAAGACTGCAAGGCAAGAAGGGAGGACGCCTTCCGTGCCTGGCCTATCTGGGAACCAAGGCCACTGGAAGAAGAGTCAACTTAATTATAGCTTCTGTGGAAACTTACTGAAAAATGTTGCAAGTGGAAAAGTTTAACACATGCCGTATTGTGGGTTGAACATTGTCTTTTTGTATGATGTACAGGGACAGATTCGAGAGACTTCTGCCAGTTTTCGGAGGAGAAGGAGCATTTTAGAGCGAGCTCCATAGCTTTAAGCTATCAGACCCATTTGACGTGAGTACTTCTTAGGAAGTCAACACGTGCTGACACCTTTGGGATATGATACAAGGGAGATAGGTAGGATCCTTATTGAGAGCAGAGTAGGGAAAGATTTTGCTCCTTCTTAAATGAAAAGAGAATTGGACTCCGCTTCTATTCTTTGCTGTATTTTGATTTTGGAGTTCATCATATTATGCCTTCTGTGCCGAATGACTTATATTTGTAAAATCGGCTCTGTATTGATCTTTCTGTACCTATATACTCTGATATTGAGGTGTGTTTATATTCAATTATTTTTGGCCTTATAATAAATCCACAAAACTTAAATTCGGAGTCTGTGGTCTTTAAAGCATGATTCAATTGAAAGTATAATTTTGGATTGTTTCCTCCCCTCTACCACTTTTAGCAGGCAAATAAAAGATCATCAGCATTAAATCTAGTAGGGAAAGTAAGGAGTAAAGGTTGGCGTAATCAAATGGTAGCAGAGGATGGTTTGCCTCTAAGAGTGAGGGGAGAAAGAGAGTAGGAGTAGGGTTGGAAGAACATTAAGGCCCTGGACATAGAGTAGACGACGGAGGACATTGATGGAAGTCGGCGGACGTTGACGGTGCGGCGGAAACAGTGGTGGCGTGAGGATGGAATTGTGTGGTGTGTTAGATTGTGGTGATGAAATATTTGTGTGATGTCTTGCGAAGTTGGGATGTATGTTGAGGGATTGTGGGTTTATTGGTTTACTGGTCCGGACACGGGCGAGTCAGGAAGTTTGGTGAGCGGACTCAAGAGAAGACCAAGATCCCGGGATAGTTTTGTATTTATAATTGTCTGATCAAAATTGTGGGTGTCGTGAAGCGCTATTGATGATCCACTTGTGAGAGGGAACTTTGTGTGAAAGGAGTACGTCGCGGTAGAAAGCCCCAGGTACCGGGGGTGGAATATGGCGATTGAGTGACCAATGCAGGTCAAGGGTCACAGCGGATGTATGTTCTTGTAAGAGTGTTCTATCGATCTTTTAGAGGACGGACAATTACTTGTTTTATGTAACTGTAAGTTAATGTGACTGTGTTAGGAGCAGTTACTTGGTTTAATAGCTTTTGGATATACAGTTACTTGTAGTGTGAATGTGTGAGTGAATGAAATTGTAAAGGAGGGTGAGCCGCTGCAAAGAGCGAGTAGTGACGTCAGTGTGCGCCGCGCTGGGACTGGTCAGTTGGTGTAACGCCGCGCTGGGATTGATGGAAGTTTGTTCGAAACTGAGTATTGAATTTGGAGGGCAAACAATCGATTTTCATGATGAGATGTTTTAGGGTGCTGCGGGATTTGTGCAGAGGCGACACAGGAGTGGTGACTCGGGTAAGAGAAGAAGCTCCGCCTGAGGATACACCGGCGCATTATATGGCAATGAATGTAGGACTCCATAATATAGTTTGGCTTCAAAATTGGCAAAAAATTACAGAAAAGAAGGAGAATTGGCTTTTCCTCGTTATGGGTCATTTCGTATGGAGGTGCTGTATCAGCTAAGAGGAGTGATGTCTGCTCTGAAACCTCCGCCTAGACCAACCCAATTTGAGGCATTGGATGCTTGGATGAGAGCAGCAATGGCAAAGAGAAGGGAAGCTTCTCAGGGAAGAATGAAAAAAGCGATGAAGGCATATCAGGATGCCAGGTGGGAAGCACAGCTGAAAAGATGGAGAGTAGACACCATAGAGGGAGAACGATTGTATCCCTTTCGGCTGCTAGAAGGTGGGTCTGGAGGAAAGAGTAAGACGGAAGACGACAGTGACACAGATGACAGTTTTCTTGATAGATTGCTAGAAGAACGTCCTCCACCTTATGACTCTAGGCTGGAGCAGACGCAGCAAACTGAGGACATCCTAAGAGTGGGGCGAAGAGGTGCAGAGGAGCAGACCACAGAAGTAAGAGGGAGGATTTCAGTGGGAACGAAAATTCCAGGAGGGTCTGGGGGGACAGGGTACGCAACTTCGGAGTCAGGAGAGACTGCCTGTAACATGCGGCTACCAGAAGTTCTTTCGGTACCAGTTACTATTGGACCGGTGGTTTCAATATATAACCCCAGAGAGAGAATAAGTGAAAGTCAACAACAAACAGAACAAGGTGAAGAGACTATCTCTGGAGGGAGTCTTACAATGAGTGGGACAGGTATGGCTCAGGTCCCAGTGGAATCCAGTACTCCACTGCCAGCTACGGCTGATCCTTCAAGGATGGACAGGGGGTCAGAACGAAGACGAACAGGAGCTTTAGCAAATTCTGAGTCAGCCATCAGAATGTGGGTTCCACCGGTGAGGGAGTCACAGATATTGAGTGATAAATTGGGGTTAAGACAAGAAGCAGCTAGGGTACCTTTCGGGCCACAGTATGTGTGCGATGGTAACCATTGGAGGAGTAGAAGCTGTGAGAGAGAAAGTCGCCCAGTTGTGAGGATGGAGGAGAGTGGGGGTCCAAGGAGAACACAAAGTTGTGACAGGGAGGAATTGGGAAGTGAAAGAGGTCAGAAGGTTTTACAGGTTGCAATAAAGGCACCATTGTTAGATGTGGTAAGATTAAAAGCAGAAATAGATGAAGTGATAGAAGGGAATCTACTATGGGAAAGAATTGACACATATGATTCAAGCGAATTGCTAATTGTAGCTAAAGACGTTACCAGAAAGACAAAGCGAGCTCATGATGCATTGTCCCAGCTGGCACGAAGGTATGAGGTAGATCTAACAAAGACTAAAATGATGCAGGGAACTTGCAGATTGCATTATATGGATAAGGAATTGGAAGAGAAGCGAACAACAGGATTAAAGGCACAAATTAGGGAATTGGTGATAGGGATGCGAGCGTGGAAAGCCTTAGACCAGAGGTCTTCAAACTGTGGGGCGCGCCCCCCTGGGGGGGCGTGGATGGGTTCCCAGGGGGGCGCAAAGGCCTCTGCAAGCACATGTAAATGAAGACGCCTGGAAGTGCAGCGATGTTTATTTGCTGTATTTCCAGGCTGTCTTCATTTACTCCAAAGCCCTCAGAGTGCCGTGGGGCCAGAGGTCAGTGAGTGTGCTGCTGGGGGCTCCGCTGGGCAGTGTCTGGAGTCTTATTAAGACTCCGGCATGACCCAGTTTTTCAAAGGTCTTTAAGGACAATTTGCATACCTTTGGAAACTGTTTACTGAGGCTTAGTTTTCCTTTCGGTTTCCAGTACCCCCTGGGCCCCGACTCTGCCTATTTCTTACATTTGTATTTTAAATTTACTGCTGTAGTGTGAAAATGCATTTCATGAAAAGGAATCTAAAAAGGGTTGCCAATAGAAAAATGCCAGCCATGTATGTTGAAAGAGCCTGCAAAGACCTTGTTTTGACAATAAACAGGGTTTTAAATGAAAAAGTATGTATTCATTTGTAATCTGACTTTCTGTCTGTTCCCTTTATTTTCAGTCATGAATCATTCAGGCAGCCCTAGAACACATTTAAAAATGCTTTCTATTTATATTTGCTTTTCGAAGTACGTACAGATAAGTGCTGTAAATAGGGCTTTAGGTGACTGTTTATTTTTGTACCGTCTGCGACATCAAAATAATGAGCTGGTAACCCTAATCATAAGACTGGAAGTGTGTTGCAGGATCAGCACATTATTTATTTCCTCCACCCTCGATCCCTAATTAATGCAATAATAGCAATTGTTTAATTTATATCTGAAACCCTACGCCCCGTCAATAACATGCTGATTTACTTCAAATGTCTGGGAATGCACCCTGCATTCAGACAACTCACTCCTCATTTTCACCCTTCACTTTCACGCTCACCCTGCACTCTCAGCGCATAGTTATGGATGTCCCGCATTTGCCACATAATCCATCATCTGCTGCATAATATGCAGATTAAAAAAAATGCAGCAACACGTTACCTTACAGTGGAAGGCCCTTTCTAAAGGTTGAATGGTCACCTTTCTGCTGCTTATTGCTATATGTGGGTGTTAATGTGATACTTATGAGGGGCAATAAAGGCCAGGACAGTGTTAACAAGTGTAAAAATAGCAAAATAATGCAGTAATGCTATCACAAAATATGCAGCATAATTCTCCTTTGCTTGCTGCAGAATGTAGTCAACCATGCTGCATAATCTGGCCTTCTCCGCCGCATAATTCCAATGGCCCTGTTTATGGTGCTATGAGGTCCCAGCCTGTGGCAGAAAGCACTGTGAAAATGTAAGTCATTATTTTAAAACAGTATTTACATACTCTAAGCTAGGCTGCTGCAAAATGATGCAGTGATTGAGATAACAAGTTCTTACAAAATATACTTTTTAGTAATAATTAATCACACTATCTAATGCAGACATTTTTGTAAGTGTCTCCACTATTCGAGATCTCAGCTGATAACACCCTTACATCACATCTCAAAAAGAATAGATCTTTGCCACCATGAAGCTTTAAGCAGAGCCACTGGAATTATTCAGCAGAAGAGGACAATATTATGCGGCAGGTTTGACTAAATTATGCAGCAACAAAAGGTAAATTATGCGGCACAATGCGCCACATTTTCTGGTCAGCATTACTTCATTATTTTGTCATTTTAACTCAAGGTAACGCTGTCAGGGGAAATATTTCACCTCATTAGTACCAGTTTAACACCCAAATACAGCAGTAAGCAACTACAAGATTACCAGTCAATCTTTGCAAAGGGCCTTCCACTGCTCAGGAACATTTTGTCACGCTTTAAGTAACTTTTGTTCCGTTTGAGCTAGAATCAAGTTTTTTTGTTAAAAATCTGCAGATTATGTAGCAAATGCAGTAAACTGATAATTATGTGGAAAACACTGCTGCTGCAGAAACTCATAATTCCAGTGGCCCTGGCTTTAAGTGACTCAATCAATTAATGGCTGGTAAGAAGGCTGGTTTCTTTTTAACTTTCTGCACTACCACCACACCCTTCAATTTCAGGCAGAGGCATCTCAAAGTCAGTATTAACCATTCAGGGGCATTGTGAAAGCGGAGTTCATGGGGTGGCAGGTGGCAGGCCAGAAGGGTTGCATTCAGATGCAGAGCCCTAATCCTCTCAATCCCTGGGGCCTCACAGTAATGGTCTAGGAGACAGAGGAAAGGAGCGAGATTCATAGATATTGTCAAAGAGTAGGCCCAGAATAGGGAGCACTGTATGTGGACTCATTTTTGTGTGTACAAATGGCCAGAGGCAGTTCCTTTAGAGAGATGCCCCAAAGAAGGGGACAATCTGAGTTTTTTTTTAAAGGGACATTCATTAGTGAAGCTGGTATGGCTGCCAAGTGTGTAAGTGGCCACTGCTGGTTATCATTAAGGAGCAGATGCAGCAGGACTGGGGCCCAGGGATTTGAGGGGCCCACTGCATCACAGTTATGACTGTCTACCTTTAAAAAAGGGTAATCGAAGCTTATTTTCCTTTCAAACATTAGGACCGAGGTGAAGATCCGTCATGGTGGGGAAGAGGTAAAAGATGCAGAGGAGATAGCCTGCTACTCAGGACTGCAGTTATCATTAGTGCAGCAGGTATAGTTGCATTGGGGTCAAAGAGTGTGAGGGGCTCACAGCACCCCAATTATGGGGAGCAGTTTGTTTGGGATATCTGTTTTTGTTTGATGCATTTGCTGTTTTATAAGTCTCATATTTAGTGCGGTTCATAAGCTATAGAAAAAGTATTCCTGAAATCCTCTCATAAGCACCGCTCCCTGCACGTAGCCATGTCCCTCCCACTCCTGCCATAAAGTTTTGGAGGGGGGCCCGACCTCAAAACATTTTGTTTAGGGGGGGCTCAGAGTAAAAAAGTTTGAAGACCTCTGCCTTAGACAGATGGGAAGAGAGGTGGGCCAAAAAGAAAAGTGCCAAGAAAGGGATAGGAGACACTTTGCCTTCGGGTGGAGAGACGGGACCAGCAGGATATTACCCTCTCAGAGAAGTGCAAAATGGGCGGTACGTTCATGTGCCATGGAGCAGGGGTGATTTGGCAGCATTCACTAATGATTTTCCTCGGCTGAGGGAAAAACCTGCTGACTCGTATAAGCAAATAGACCGGTTTGTCAAGATCTCGAAGGTGCTTTGTATTGATTTGAATACCTTGTTTGATATAGTGGTCCCAGGGGATTTATGGACGGCATGTAAAGTTGCCATTGATTGGCCCGCTGTATAACCAGCCAGAGATCCGGTGAATCATGGTCCTTCTCCCGAAGTAATGAAGAAATATGAGCAAGTGATTACATGGTTACAACCAAGGTAGCTCCGCAAACAGTTGATTGGCTTAAAATCGATCGTACTACTCAAGATTCTAAGGAGTCGGTACATGCCTATTATGAGAGACTTTTAGTGGCTTTTAAACAGCATAGTGGATTGGATACAATTGAGCAGAAATATATGGGACAGTTTGTCTCAAAGTTTGTGCTAGGACTAAGATCTGATATTAGCTTGATGATACAGACACATTTGATATGTTGGCAGAATAAGACGGTGGACGAAATCCTGCGTTATGCAAAATACTGTAGTGATCAGGTAGAATCGGCACAAAAGAAATTGAAAGACAAGTTGATGTTGGTGCAGTTGAGGAATGCCGAAAAGCCTGATCAGATGCAAGGAGTTGGAGGAGCGATGGGTCGAGGTAGAGGAAGTGGTAGGGGAATGGGTCAACAGATGGCAACCCAACCTGGACAGGGAAGAGGCAGGGGAATAGATGCAGGTACAGGAGGTGATTGGGTGGCGAACCAAAAGAAAGTCACTGCTTGTCATTACTGTCACAAAATCGGGCATTGGAAGCACGAGTGTTGATTGAATCCAGCAAATCAATTGCAGAATGAGGGAGAGGGACAGATGTCAGAGACTTTGAATACTGTAACTAGACCTAGGTCCATGCATGGGGCAGGATATGAGCCGCAAATGCAGATTCCTCAGCCTCCAAGAATACCTACTCATAATCAGGTGTATCATCAGATGCCCTATTTTGAAATACGAGACAGATTTGACCAACCACAAGATCTTCTTGAGTGTCAGAGGGGGGTGCAGGAAGAATGCCCTTTCGATACGATCCTGGAAGTAGATCAGAATGGACCGTTTGTAGATGCAGAGGTGAACGGATACTCTGTTCCCTTCTTATTAGATACAGGATCTGCGCGCTCCACAGTAAGAACTGAAGAGGTTCCAAATTTGTCCCTGTCAGGACAAACGATTCAAGTGGTGGGAGTTACCAATCAGAGAATGACTAACCCGTTGACAAATGAGTTACCTGTGAGGATAGGACCGTTCCGAGACAAACATCAATTTGTAGTTTGCAATTCAAACCCAGTCTGTCTATTGGGACGAGACCTTTTGTGTAAACTAAATTGTACCATATCTTGCACTCCGAGGGGTGTGGAGTTGCAAACCTGTGATGATGATGCTGATTTTAAAATGGCTAATATGAGCTTGTGTACGGAAATGTTCGTGGTTCTTACGATAGAGGAGTTGCCACATGATTTGAGAGATTTGGTTTCTCCAAAAGTGTGGGATTTCACGGGTGAGGAGATAGGATTGATTCGAGGGGTTGAACCTGTTAGGATACAGGTCAAACCAAATGCAGAATTTCCACGAACTCCGCAGTATAAATTAACTCCAGAAACTGTGGCTGGAATAAGACCTGTAATTGAGTCTATGATTGCACAAGGCATTCTCAAGGAGATACGAGGAAGTCCCTGCAACTCACCTATTATGGGACTGCAGAAGCCTAGCGGCAAGTACAGAATAGTACAGGATTTGCGCAGAGTTAATGAAATCGTGATTCCATGTTGTCCTGTGGTACAGAATCCAGCTGTTATTCTGTTCCAAATACCATGTGAAGCAGAATGGTTTACAGTCATAGATTTATGCCAGGCATTTTTCTCCATACCGTTGCATGAACCCAGCCAATATTTATTTGCATTTAGGATGGACGATCGTGTGTTAACGTGGTGTCGAATCCCTCAAGGGTATACAGAAAGCCCTTCTATCTTTAGTCAGAGTCTAAGGAAGAATCTTGAAGGGCTGATGATGCCCCAGAACTCAGGCCTAGTTCAATATATTGATGGCCTTTTGGTCGCTTCAGAGACTGAGGATGCTTGCAGAATTGATACTGTGGCTTTGCTGAACGATTTGGCAGACAATGGACACAAAGTGTCTCCCAACAAACTCCAGTATTGTCTGAATGAAGTTCAGTATCTAGGTCACCGGATCGAAAAGGGGAAACGAAGGGTGTCACCAGATCGCATAGAGACGATTCTGCAAATGGGAACTTCGAAAACACAAAAAGAAGTCAGCATGTTTTTGGGAATGGTCGGCTATTGTCGACAATGGATCCCAAATTTTTCCTTGCAAGCAAAGCCACTGTTGAGATTGACTCGAAAGGACATTAGTGATCCGGTACCATGGGATGATGACTGCCTGAGAGCCTTCCTCAAGCTGAAAGAGAGCCTATGTCGCGCTCCAGCTCTGGGAATGCCGGATTATAATAAAGCATTTTCGCTCTTCTGCTGTGAAAGGGAAGGAAGTGCGTTAGCGGTGCTTGTACAGACACATGGAGATGCTCGCAGACCAGTGGCTTACTTTTCAGCTACATTAGATCCAGTAGCTTCTGAGTTGCCCGGATGTCTCAAATACGTTGCTGCAACAGGTGTCAGCATTGAGAGATGTGAAGGCATAGTGATGGGTCATCCGCTTATTGTTTATGTGCCTCATTCAGTAGAGCTGTTAATGACAAGAACTAAGACACAGTATTTAACAAATAACAGACTTACAATGTATGAGCAGGTTATATTGGCTTCTGAAAATGTCACTCTGAGACGTTGTACCACCTTGAATCCTGCTACATTGTTACCTCTTCCGCAAGAGGAGGAAGAGGATTGTGAAGAGCATGACTGCCTGGATGTTACTGAACTATCTACCAAACCCAGACCTGACATTGTTGATGAACCTCTGTCTGAAACAGATTTGATTCTTTTTGTTGATGGTTCATGCTTAAGAGACAATGAAGGGTGTTTGAGAGCAGCGTTTGCTCTGTGCACCATCTTGGGGGTGGTGGAAGCTGCCTATCTGAAAGGAGTATACTCTGCTCAGGTAGCCGAAATTATTGCTTTGACACGTGCCTGTATCATTTCAAATGGAGTCCGAGTGACTATCTATACGGACAGCCAATATGGGTTTGGAGTAGTTCATGACTTTGGCCAGTTATGGTCACAGAGGGGATTTTTAACGTCCTCAGGATCCCCAATCCGTAATGGAGAATTTGTGCGCCAATTGTTGGAAGCTTTGCAGAAACCCAAAGAGATAGCTGTAGTAAAATGTGCAGCCCATGGAAGGGGAGAGGACTTTGTTACAAAAGGAAATAACTATGCCGATGAAGTAGCGCGTTTTTGTGCTGTACATGCTTGTGTTTTCAATGGAACATATGTAGGAGAGAGCACAGAAGAGACTGAGCTCAGCATGATGTTAGCTGTAGCCGATACCTGGGATGAGGTAAAGCGACTGCAGGATGAAGTCCCAGAGGAGGAAGTTGCATCATGGGTTAGAGCAGGCTGCGAAAAGAGAGAGGATGGCATTTGGGAGTCAACAGATGAGAGAACAGTATTACCTAACTGTTTATTGAGCCCAATGGCAAGGCAGATTCACGGAGTGGTTCATCTTGGGAGAGATGCCATGGTGCGAGTGTTCAGGCAACCTTGGTTTAACCCACGATTTCGTGTGTATGCTGAAGCAGTGTGTCACAGGTGTGTTACATGTCAACAAATGAATGTTGGAAAGAGAACTGTGGTTGCAATGAGTCATATTGGAAGATCAGGAGGGCCTTTTAATAGGATACAGTTGGACTTTATCGAGATGCCTAGGTGCAATAGGCTGAGATATGTTTTGGTGGTAGAGTGTATCTTTTCACGTTGGGTTGAAGCCTATCCAACTAGACGATGTGACAGTCTCACAGTGGCAAAACTGTTGTTAAGGGAACTGATACCACGGTTTGGATTTCCTACCTCAGTGGAGACAGATAGAGGAACACACTTCCATAGTGAAATCATGAAATTGTTATGTACAGCTCTAAACATTGATCAGAGATTGCACTGTAGTTATAGGCCTGAGGCATCTGGCCTTGTGGAGCAGATAAATGGCACAATCAAGATGAGGGTGTCGAAGGTTTGTTCATCAACTTCATTGAAGTGGCCAGATGCGCTACCATTGGTATTGATGAGTCTGCGTAGTACTCCTGATAGGAGGACAGGACTCTCTCCCCATGAGATATTGATGGGAAGAGCCATGCGATTGCCTATGGTGCCAGCTACAGCACTGATAAACATCACAGATGATTTGGTTTGGGATTATTGTAGGGGACTGGCTGATGTGGTTAATTCTGTGTCCCACCAGGTCGAGGCTGCGACTGCATCCACCTCGAGAGACCTGCTGCATGATCTTAATCCTGGTGACTGGGTGCTTGTTCGAAAGCACGTGAGGAAGAGCTGCCTTGATGCTCGCTGGCGAGGACCATACCAGGTGATCTTGGTTACAAGTACAGCTGTGAAGTGCGGAGGATTGCCAAACTGGATTCACGCTTCGCATACTCGCCGCGTTCCAGAACCTGAGGAGGCAACGATTCCTCTTGTTTCGAGGAGTACAACTGAAAATGACACAGAGAACGAAGGAACAAGTCAAGTCGTAAGAATTCCTGAAGGGGCTGAACAATCAACTGAGCAAGAAAATCAAGATCAAGCTGCTCCTGAGTTCAGTTCAGATCATGAGATAGATGAGATTGCAGAAGTGAACTTTGAACCAGATCAAAGTGAACGGCCTGATGCAGAAGGATCAAATCAAGAGGAAGAGAGGAGACCAGGTGCAGAAGAGTGGCCAACAAGAAAAGAAAGGCTGAACATAAGGCTTGCATCTGAGAAAAATCTCGCTCCAATTCCTGAAACGTCTGAATCAGATCAAAGTGAAACTGAGGAGAGACTGGATGGTTTAAGACAATCCAGAAGAGAGAGGGTACTGCCTCAAAAGTACGCCTCTCCTGAGTGGACGTACCTGGCTGCAAATGTAGAGACCGAAGAATTCCGGAAGGTTGGGGACTGGTACAGTGAGTTACGGAGGGGACACCCTGTTGATTGATATTCAGCTGTTGGTCCCTGGCGTTGAAGCCTTCGGAATCCTAACTTTGACAGTCCCCGATCCACCAAGGCTAAGTGGTTTGCGCTTTTTGATTCTTAACCAGGTTGCTTTCCCCACATTTGGTCGACAGCCCACTGCACAGGAACTGGGAGAGATTTGTGCAGAAATTCTGCAGCTTGTTCTTACCATACTTGGATCTAATATCATTAATGATGAAGCTTGAACTTTGAAAGAAGAACTCATTAGGCTTTAGAAGGAAGGTAACCTAGGCCCGAGTGGAAGAAGATTTAAATTAGGGACTTTCAATAGAAGAAGAACTGAGGGCTAGGGCTGATTACATCTCTACAATAGGCCATAGATACTGGACTGAATATTGCAATAATTGAATAGGAAAAGGAAACTAAAAAGACATCGTAAATAACAACATAAGGCAAGAAGAGAAGAAAAGAGACTTTGATTTGTTTGCGCCTCGAACCCAAAGGTGGCTCAAAATGGAATCTGGATATCCAAGACGCAAGCAGAAGTGCATAATTGGGACCCTTATTGTTGTGGTGCTTATTGTCATAACTGTGGTGATTGTTACATCTTTGGTTGAGTCACACGATGCTGAAAGGAATGGGGAACAGACGACACTTACCCCACCTACTTCAGGGTTCGAAGAGGGTGCATCCGCAAAAGATAGAGAGATGATTAGGGAAACTAGTCGAATGTTACATGTAGATTTATCAAAAGGTGATTTCACGCTGAATGCATATGCTCGTTTGTTGTATGAATATGTTGATACAATGGAAGCGAAAGATTGCTATGTGTGTATGCAACTGCCAACATCCGTAGCAGAAGGCATTCGATACCATCACTTACCTTTGACCTATGGCATTACATGTATTGTGTTATTGAGTATGTTTTATAGCAAGGCACATTTTGAGTACTACTTCTCCAATTATGATGTGGTACTCTCAGAAGTCCCCGTTCTTAAATACATGAATAAATATGATTACTATAAGCAGGTAGAGAGGATGTCTACGTATTTTGTGCCTACTATTACCTTAGATACATCTTATGCTCATAGACACAATTTGACCTGCATGTTAAAGACATCGAAAAGAAGTTTGTGGATCAGATAGAAGACCGACACAGGCAAACCTTATTTAGGCCAGATCTGAAGCATAAAGTTATCCCATGGACACAGGAAGAGTTAGATCATAAGGCAAAAGGGAGTTCTGGTCCAATAGCTTTAGATTTCCAGCAGAAAGGGAGATATTTGTGGGTGAGAGTGATTGTGAACACATCTTCTTGATTGAGGAATCCATTAGAAAGGCGCTGTTGGATAAATTGACCATAGTGCCAAATGTGTACTTTGTGTGCGGTAAAAATGCTTATGTGAAATTGCCCAAAAATTGGTATGGGACATGTTATTTGGCTGTAGTATTTCCCAAGATCTTCCATGTGGATGATTTATGGCCTTTGGAAGGGAAGAGATCTCATAGAGGAAAACGTGGTGTAAGTGCGGGAGAAATTATTGGGGATGTATTTGGAGCTATGACACCTAGTTTGGGTGTGATTTTGAATGATGTGAAGATTAGAAAGCTGGCAACTCTGGTAGATAAGCTCTCTGTGAATACGGCCCAAATCCTATTACTTGTTGATGGGGAGATGGTTTCGATAAGGGCTATGGTTCTTCAAAATCGTCTTCCTTTAGATGTGCTATTACAAAAGCTGGAGGAGTCTGTAAATTATTGAAAGTTCAACAGTGCTGTACTTATATTCCTGACAATAGTCGGGATATAAGGAAGTACATTAGCAATATTTCAGAGATACATCAGGATTTACGTGATCTGGCCTCCGATGGACTCTGGGAACAAATGGGTAAGGGATTTGGAAAAATAGGAAGCTGGTTTGGAAGTTTGGGACAAGGAATAACGGGATACATCTTGAAACCTATCATAATAGCTGTCATTTGTATAATTGTACTGTTGGGAGTCATTAAGGCTTACAAATGGCAAAGGGCACGACATGCTGAGAATTCTTTGAAAAAGCGAGAGCAACAATTAGAACGACTGCAGGACAGTCATTATCTACACCTTAAAGGGTTGGAAAGATTTAGACACGGACGGCAAGCTACAACCTCTGTTTAGGTCGGTCTCTTCTACAAGGAGAAACTTATGAGAGGGAAAAGGGTTGGTGTTATGACACTAGTCATAAGAGGGGGGAACTGATAGAGCGCTTACAGCACTCTAAATTGTAGGGGTGCAATATACTCCTGATATAAACGCACTCATATGTATTTTTGTCGTGTGCAGTGTTTTATGATTATTAAGATGCATTTATTCACGTCATATTAGCATTGAAACGTAGTGAGCACATTTAAGTAGGATTTTGCGTGTATTAGAGTAACATAATTCCTGTATGTGTAATGTGCAGAACGAAATTATACTCATATAATGTAACCATGTTTAGTTCAAGTTATCCGATTTGTAGGCCCAAATTGTAGGTTGTTTTGAGTTTCGTTTCTCCTTGGTTGCTCAAGAATTACTTAAATAATTCTGTTGTGCTCGAAGCCAGTGTGTTCTCATCCTACTGCAGGTGCAGGAATTCGACTTCGTTATTCTTAGATTTAAGGAGATACCCGGAATGTCTTTGAAGAAGACTGCAAGGCGAGAAGGGAGGACGCCTTCCGTGCCTGGCCTATCTGGGAACCAAGGCCACTGGAAGAAGAGTCAACTTAATTAAAGCTTCTGTGGAAACTTACTGAAAAATGTTGCAAGTGGAAAAGTTTAACACATGACGTATTGTGGGTTGAACATTGTCTTTTTGTATGATGCGCAGGGACAGATTCGAGAGACTTCTGCCAGTTTTCGGAGGAGAAGGAGCATCTTAGAGCGAGCTCCATAGCTTTAAGCTATCAGACCCATTTGACGTGAGTACGTCTTAGGAAGTCAACACGTGCTGACACCTTTGGGATATGATAAAAGGGAGATAGGTAGGATCCTTATTGAGAGCAGAGTCGGGAAAGATTTTACTCCTTCTTAAATGAAAAGAGAATTGGACTCCGCTTCTATTCTTTGCTGTATTTTGATTTTGGAGTTCATCATATTATGCCTTCTGTGCCGAATGACTTATATTCGTAAAATCGGCTCTGTATTGATCTTTCTGTACCTATATACTCTGATATTGAGGTGTGTTTATATTCAATTATTTTTGGCCTTATAATAAATCCACAAAACTTAAATTCGGAGTCTGTGGTCTTTAAAGCATGATTTAATTGAAAGTATAATTTTGGATCGTTTCCTCCCCTCTACCACTTTTAGCAGGCAAATAAATGATCATCAGCATTAAATCTAGTAGGGAAAGTAAGGAGTAAAGGTTGCCGTAATTACTTACTAGCCTCATGCTATCAAAATATTCATAATAAAAATGCCTATATATACATATATATGAATGCAGTGCCAATGCTAGTAGACCAATCTCAGCTTTTATTTCTGCCTTTTTTTTCCTGTTTTTCTAACTTATTTTTTGAAGCGTCTTTTTCACTTTTTTTCCAAAACGTGCACGCCATTTTAGATGGCAGCCTTTTACTTTTATTATGTTTACATTTTTATTGTTTATTGCACAGGTTTGCAAATAAGAATTAGACATTGCAGGCTTGTAGTTGCTAGTATTTATTACTTGCAATAAGTCAGCTTACCTTTTGGCGCAGGGTGCAAGTACATTCCTTCAACCCTTGAATACTGTGACCCATGGTGATTAACAGACAGTTAGACAGAGCATTTCCGGCTGCCATCTTTGTTGGGGGGAACTCCTTAAGCTTTCTCATCCAGGACAGACTGTACTTGACTCTATTGTCAAGGAAACAGCACCACCTCCTGCCGGTCACGTTATAATTTCTTCAGTGCAGTTCCAACACTGATTGGCGACTGGCACGCTTACAACAAACAGTGAACTTGAACTGGCACAGTTTCAGTGATTGCCAGTCCCGGCATATTTTCTTTAAAGTATGTAATGTCAACAGCGATTGGCACGCTTGTATTTGTATAACTTAACGTGCACTCAAGTATTGTTTCAGTGGTTTGTACACTTTGATCAAATCATCTGGTGCACATAACATAATAGCAAGCAACATTGCCACACTTGTGAGCATTGTGCTATATTTTACAGTACATACAACATCTGACTAGCGAAAAAAAGTACCCCAAGTTTTACACGGTGCATACTGTCACCACTTTAAAGGAATTACTCCATTACCCAAGTGCTCGCTTAAAAGCTTCTTTTCATAATAGAAAGCATTGTAGCACCACCAGCATTTTTATCTACGTCGACACCCCCTCTGTGTTGGATTCAGTGGAAAGAGGCATTTGAGGCATATTTTGATGCCATTGATGGTGAAATGTTCACCAATAAAAAGGAAAAGGCATTACTCATATACAATTTGAGGCCAGAGGGTAGATCTATTTTTAAAATGTTGCCTCTACAAGAGATCAAGGTACAAGTACGCCATTAAAAGGCATCTGGTGAGATGATAGCAATCGACGTAGTGGACGAATATGCCTCCTTGATAAAGACTCTGGATCTTGAACAGGTGCCCCCGCGCCTAGGGGAGGGGCGCCCTTAGTCGCGCCACGGGACTGAGCTGCCTCCGGGGCCAGGAAGGGGGCCAGATGTACATGGAGGCCAGGAGACGTCATCAGGGGGCGCCGGAAGACCTGGCAAGGATATTTAAGGCGGCGCCTCGGGGTTATCGGCCTCTTTGTCCCTCTGGACCTCCTGCAAGCTGCAGGGGCGCGTCGTCGACCACCCACCCACCCGGCAGAGGAGCAAGGCTTCGTGGAGCAGGCGGAGCGGAACGCTGACAGTTAACAACAAAGGGGGATGCGAAACAATGGAGGTTCAGCGACTGGATGGACCCCAGGATGGGGTAGGATCCACGTGTGCAGAGGGTAGGTGGGAAGGGGGGACTGACCTGCTGGTGGTCCTGGACTCTACTGCCCTAACCCGCAACGTATGGACTGAGTTGAACCTTGGGGAGGCTGCCTGTGTGCAGGTACCCCAGTGGGCTGGTGCGCTATGCGAGGCCCTGGATTTCAAGTTGGTGGTGCAACTGTTTACTGTAGCGCGTTAGGGCCTGCTGGCACAATGCGCACGGCAGAGTGGGGACTTGGTGGGCCGAGAGGGCCAAGTCCAAGTGTTCGGCCAAGTTCAAGTATAATGTTGTGCCTAATTGCCTTACTGCCTTTGACATGTTGATGCTGCTAAAGTGTACGACCAAGTTCAAGTGTAATGTCATGCCTAATTTCCTTACTGCATGTGACATGTTGATGCTGCTAAAGTGTACGGCCCAGCTCAAGTTCAAGTGTAATGGCGGGCCAAATTTCCTTACTGCTTTTGGCAGGTTGATGCAGCCTAAATGTGATGCTGTGAATAATTTTATATATCCAAATAGGATACTGTTACGCTCATATTGGTTTGTGGTGATTTACCTGGTTTGAAGTGAATAAAAAAGGCTACGCCTTAGACAACATGCTCTGTTTCTGAGAGTTCTTGGGCACGATGTGGAAAAAGGTAATGGAAATTGGGGAGGAGGGACAAAGAGGCCGTACTATAGATTTTCTCCATCTAGAGCCCAACAACAAGGGGAATCTGTCGATGATTTTTTATCAGCTCCACGTCAAGTAGCAATCACCTGTAACTACAGAGAATTCAAAGATGAGATTATTCATGACCAGTTGATAGAAAAAAACGCATAACAAAAAGATTCAAGAAAGGTTATTGTCTACCGACGATGCCACTCTTGAGATGGCAATCAGCATTGCTAGAGCGGTGAAGAATTTGGATGCATACTTTAAGGAGTTATCAGTTCAAGGTGATACTAGCACATCTAAAGTGGTGAAGGCTTTGCAAGCTAAAGAAGGACACAAAGAATGAAAAAAGGGCACCCCTTTAGACAGCAAACGGAATAAGAATGGTGACATTACAGTATGTTTTTGATGCAGTAGTCCAGTCACTTAGCTTTAGCAAAACATTGCCCAGCATTGTCTATCACGTGTTACAAGCGCAATAGTGAGGGGCATTTTCCGCAGGTTTGCAGAAGCACATGCAAATCCATAATATCTCAGGTGGATGAGTATACATTTGAAGGTGATGATGATATGGTTTTGGCAATTACTGCATGTGAAAAGGATGCATGCAGGTATTGTTTGTGAAGAGTTTAATGAGGCAAATGAGGAGGAGGTGGGAGAATTGAAACCTATACTTAGGAATCCGTCATTATGTAATGTAATAATTAATGGTGTACCTAATGGCAGATTCAGGGTCACCATTCACATTATTTTGCCCTGAAGTTTTCTCAAAGTTCAAACCTGAAGAACTTCAACCATCCAAGGTCAAGATGTGTATTTATGGTGGGAAAAGAATTGCAGTTGGTCAATTTGATGGCCTGTTAGAATTTGAAGGTAAATCTGAAAGTGGTGTGATATTTTTAGCAAAGGAGGGTTCGAACTTAATGGGGTGGCATGATAAAGGAGATTTAGACATTATTCTGGACCCTAATCACCCAGATTGCATTATATCGAGGTCCAAATTGATACCAATGTGTATGAATGTGTCATCTGCCAGTGTTTGGATTGAAAAATTCCCAAAGTATTTGTGGGACAGTTGGGTAAAATGGTTCGGTTCAAGCACAGAATCATACTGAACACTGACGCTGTCCTAGAAGCGCACAAAGTACGGAGAGTACCCTTATCATTGAGAAAAGAGTTACACATGGAATTAGATAAATTGTGCAGTTTGGATGTCATTGAGCCCATTGAAAGCTCGGAATGGCTAGCAAAGGTGGGTTTAGCAAGAAAAAGAGATAGTGCTTTGCGTCTATGTGTTGATTTGCGCAAACCTCAACCAAAATATCTGGGAGGATAGAGAGCCCCTTCCCAATATCAGTGAGATGTTGAGTACTTTGGAGGGAGCTACAACTTTTACCACCCTAGAAATGTCAGCAGCATAACACCAGGTAGTTTTGGTCGAAGGGTCTAGGCATCGTTCATAACTCCGAAAGGGTGCGTTCCGTTTCAAATGAATGCCCTTTGGACTTGCATCTGCTTCATCTCTCCTGTCTTTGAAAGGCTGATGAAGGAGATATTCAAAATTGTGAGGGTGTCCGATATTTCCAAGGTGATATACTGATTTTTGATCAAAATCCTCAGCAGCATAATGTGCGTTTGGATAAAGTTTTGTGTATTTTGCAGGAGAAGGGAGTAACTTTGAGGGGGAGACAAGTGCAAAGTTGAGCAGCATGGTGTGGATTACTTAGGTCACCACATATCCAAAGATGGCATCAGCCCCAAGGTAAAATCACTTAAGGCCATTGAGGAAGCTCCTGTTCCCAGCAATAAAGATCAGCTGGGGTTCTTCATTGGGTTGGCTGAGTATTACTCAAAATGTATTCCCCATTTTGCAGACACAATCAGTCCCCTGAGGAACTTGTTGAAGAAGGGAGCCTTGTTTAGGGTTGGGATGGTGAATGCCAAGTTGCTTTTGATAAAGTGCATTCCCACATTGTATCAGCAAGTTGCTTTAAGTTATTCGGCCCAAGAGATAGTAGCATCATAGTTACCAATGCTAGTAACTGTGGGATGGGTGCTGTTCTCATGCAAAAGAGAAGTGATGGGAGAGAGGATGTAGTGGCATTCACTTCCAGAGCACTCAAAGGAGTAGAACATACATATTCAACCAATGAGAAATAAGCCCTGGCTTTTTGGTGGGGTGCTCAGTATTTCCATACATACGTATGGGGTGTTCCTTTCCTGTTAAGAACTGATCATAAACCGTTGATTGAGTTATTTAGCACTAAAGGGGGGACAGAGCTACTCCCAGGATTGCCAAATGGAAACATCGATTCCAAGAATTTCAGGATAACATTGAGTATGTTCCGGGCAAGAATAATATAATCGCTGACTTCTTGTCCAGAATGCCATTGAGTGCCTCAGATAGAGAAGAGGTGGATGATGAAGCTAAATAAGTGGTGTGTTTGGCAAACTCAATCAACAGTATGTTGAGAGGGGCGTTGAATGAGAATAAATGGAGAGAGGTGTTACACAAGTATCCTGTTCTTTGCAAAGTTATGTTGTGGGTCACGCAAGGGTGGCCCAATCCAAAGTCCCTGGATGGAAATTTCACTTTGTATGGGCATGTGGCTACTGAACTGACATGCAAGAATGGCCTTCTATGGAGGCTTGGCCAGTTGGTTGCACCTACCAGTGTGAGAGAAGAAAATCTGGAATTAGTATACGATGGTCATATCAGTATGAGAGCTATGAAATGTACAGTGTGTGAGGATTTTGGGTGGCCTGGAGAGGACAGAGCAGCAGAATGTTTTGTGTGAGATTGTGGACCTTGTGTCATAAGTAATAATTCCCAGTTGACTCAACCAACTCCGGTTATTCCTGTGGATTCTTCTTTGATTCCATGGGCTAAATTGGCTTTAGACATAGCTGGCCCTATAAATATTTTGGATGAAAAGTCTAAATTCGCCATTGTACGTATGGACTATATGTCAGAGTGGCCAGAAGTTGGATTTGTGAATAGGGTCACCTCTGCTTCTGTCATCCAATTTCTGCACAAAGTATTTTTGAGGGAAGGCTGCCCTGCTGAAAGTGTGACGGACAATGGCACGCAGTTGGTGACAGAATATATGAAGTCAATTTTAGATTTGCAGGGCAACACACAGATGAGGACCTTTCTGTACCATCCCAGAAGCAATGGTCTGGTTGAACGCTTCAACTGCACATTGAAGGACCAATTGCAACTGGCTACTTTCAACAATTTAAATTGGAAAGCAGCTATGGATGACATGTTGTGGGCTTACAGGACAGCTTCCAATTGCTTTGCGGGGGTCTTTCCTTTTGTCCCACTGTGGGGTAGAGTTCCCAGTTTTAAACTTAAGCATTACTGGATGGGCTGCAGTCATATTGATGAGGCAAGTCTGGTTGTGGTGGTGGACGTGAGGAAGAAAGTGCAAAAGAAGTATGGTGGTGTTGGTGCAAAACCTGATTGCCGTGATGTGAGAGTGGGATGTTAGGTCAGGATCAAGAAGCCAGGGCATGTTATCAAAGGTGATTCCAGGTTTTCTTGTCCTAAATAGGTGGATAAGGTGTCTCAAAATGTAGTCCACACCAGTGATGGTAAGGTGTGGACAGAGACAGGGTGTCTGTCATTCCTGAAAGCAAAGTGGACCTGGTGCGAGCTCATTTGGAAGAGTCATCAGAGCAGGAGTGTTTAAGAGAACCGTGTATAGTCAGAGCGAGTAGTGAAAGACACAAACCGGTTTGGAACAAGGATCACATAGTTGGTTGTCTCTCAACCAAATGTGTATGGTGAATTTTTATTTCCCATGTATTATTATTTAAGAAATATACTATGTATGTTGTTTGTCATTCAATATGTTGTGCATATGTTTATGTTAGGTTTCGTTATCTAGTATTTTAACTTCATTTTGTTTAAGGGGAAGGATGTGCTGGGTTGGCATGGCACCTGGCTTAACCAGGTCATAAGGTGGAATGTTGGAGCGTGGGAATTCGGGAACGAGATTTTGGGAGATCAGTGGACAGGGAGACTAGTGGGGTGATGTGCTGGAGGCATTCATGAGTAAATAAACTCATCAACTTACTTTTAATGCATAGCCCCCCTCATTTCAGAGGGTAAGCACTTTTTTGTGGAAGCACACAACTTCTGCCCAATCAAAACATGTGCTCCGGTATCCTAACATGTGGGCGGAGCCAAAGTCCCTCTCTAGTGATGCTCACATAATTGGCTTGCGACAGCTGTCAAGTCAGACCATAAAAAGGGCTATAGAAAAAAAGAACTCTAGTATTGAAAGAAAGCACATTGGATTAACTTCTGTGGTTGAAACAAACTCTGCCTTCAGCTCATGCTCCCAGATCTTTTGGCAGCACGCATGCGACTATGCGACTGCAATTTCAGTCAGTACAATTGCTAGACTGCAATTTGAAATATTACACCAGGAGTGACCTTCTATGTCAGTGACGTGGACAGACGGTGCTTCTCCAAAGAGATCTGTAAAACACCTCCCATTGCACAAACACAACTTTCTGTGGGTTCGGTATTTGTTCTCTGATTGTGCGTTATTAATATGTAAAATTAGTGTGAGAGACCAGTTGGATTTAGAAATGTCTAATATGTCTTTTAAGCAAAATTAAACTAA
Organism: Calotriton arnoldi; assembly: GCA_963921515.1. Taxonomy (NCBI): domain Eukaryota; kingdom Metazoa; phylum Chordata; class Amphibia; order Caudata; family Salamandridae; genus Calotriton; species Calotriton arnoldi. Next base: position 458,607 of record CAWUFW010012109.1, read on the forward strand.
TACAATGAATTGTATTAAATTAAAAAAAGATGTTTTGATTGATACCATTGAAAGGCTGTTCACTTTGCATCTCTACAATGGCAATTTTGTGCAGTCAAATACCTTCATTCATTATTAATATGTAAAATTCCTGTGATATACGATTTGCATTGCAAAATTAAAAAGTTTTTCTTGTAAACAAAATATTGTAAGATAAACCTTTAACTAATACAATGAAATAATTGTAAGTGAAAATTGAAGAAAACATATGTTTTGATTGGTGCCGATGATATCTTGTTCACTTGTCAGGTTGCGTGTGGAAGTCCACATCTGTAAGATTTGTCATGGACCCTGGATATGAAACAGTAATGGACCTACTGGTTACTTATCGTTAATCTTTATTACCTTTAGAATAGTCCTCTTCAGAGTCCAAGCGATATGTAGGGCGGCCCCCTGGACAAATCACAGTACTTTCCTATCTCATTTCAAGTTAGATTTGTTTTCAAAAGAAACAGATAGTTTTGGTGTACCAGTGTTAAAAGCAGCAATTAAGTAATTATTGTAAATATATTCCTCATGAGAAGCCTATCATTGTGCCTGTTGTGTCTTTTTTGCTTGGGTACATCCTCACAACATGCCGCTTTGACAAGAAGGACATCTGTTGGGGTAATAAATTAGTTACTTACCGGTAATCTTGTAATCTTCATCACGCTTAAGATAGTCCTCCTTGTCATAGTAAGATCCCACCCTCCCTCTGTTCCTGACACACAATTATATGAGTTTGGAAACAACAGAAAGTGGGTGTGGAGGAGCTGGATCCTTAAGTGCATGTGGTTGATTTTTAAAGAAAAAAGATAAAAACCTTAGTGAAGCGATTTCTGCCTGGACGCAGAACAGCCTCACAAGTTACTACTATGACAAGGAGAACATCCATAGGGGTAATGTAACAGAGTGTCATGGGGTGGGAGAATTGCATTTGTTTCTCAGGCATCATTTATGTGAAAATGACACAGGCTCCACAAAATACATCTCAAAGGTCTTCTGCATGACAAATGTATGCAAGGTACCAATATCATGTGGCGTACCACTAGCTGAGTGGTTTGAGCACAAAATGTCTCACAGCAATGGCACACATCAGTTTTCCATTGCACAAAAGACATTTTCTGTTCAACCCAGTATCCTGCAGGTGAAAATTACTTGAAAAAGCGTGATTAGGAGAACACAAAAAATTTACAAAGACCAACAATCAGGAATTGCGTGATATTTTGCTTGCATAAATTGAATTTTGGCCAAGTTGATGTCAGGGCAGTCCGGAGTAGGACAATTCCTACTCCCAACTGAATGTCTACTATGATGATGGCATGTTCTGATTTCTAGGTAACAGTATAGTATTTGACTTCTACATGCATACATCAGATAGACTGGAGGCACGGAATTAGCATCCAGGAGGTTGCAAAGGCTTAATAATATATGAGCATGAACAAAAACTATCAGTGTAAAACGTTTGCTAGAGATAACTCTGCTGACCCAACAAAGGCAAACCAGTCTTGGGTTGCTTGTGCTCTGGGTTAAGCGAAGACCTGGCCTAGTTCTTCGGGCTGGACTGATCCTATTGGAGCAGCGCCAAGGCTGATGTCCATAGTGCTGGGTCTACTCTGAGGTGGTACGGTGGGCAAAAATAAACTATGTACAGAGATGCGGCCCTGAGTAATTATCAGTGGATGAGATTAGTTCAAGCTTTCAATCCATCATTTTTTTGCATTCTTTATTGTGAAACAATAGAGAAGCAGACATTTCTTGGGCTAACCAACGCAAAACGTTAATAATGGTTAAGAACTCTTCATGCAACAGAAGAAAACATACTTTTGACAAATAAGTGAGGAAGATGGCGTTTTTTTTCTTTCCACATTTAGATATATTCTTTTACATATGTATGAGTCCTATTAATTTGTGTTCAAATTAGAGATTTTAAATAACAAATTAATATTTCCCTAAAAACAGATTAAGTTAAACCTGATTTAGTATATATTTATTCTTGGTATATTAACAATAATTCATATTTTTGTGGTTATACTTTTTCCTCAGCAATTTTCTTTTTATAATCTGATATTATATTTGTTCGATATTGAAGTAAATATTTGGAATTCATTCATTTAAAATATTGGAATTATTAAATATAAAGAAAAATAATAAGAATGAAATACATACACCAGTGTTGGAAAGAACTATTTTAATCTGCTGTATTCGAACAAAGTGCATTACAGTGGTTGACTAATAACAATGCATAATTTAAAAATAGCTCGTGAAATTGATTGCCCAGAGGCTCCAATCTTCATATGCTTCTCAACAAGATGAATTCTTATTCTGAAAGTTCCTGAGTGGATGAAGCGAATGGACATCTTTAGAAGAACAGACATGCTCAGCATCCAGTCTACGAGCATTTAGTTATTCTACTAACAGAAACAGGAGACCTTCCTAGAAAAAACAGTCAGTAAATTAGAGGGAGCCCGGAGACCATAAGGATTAACTGAGCGCCAGCCTATGTTGACAATTAAAGGAAGCCCCAAATGCCAGTGCTATACACTGCCTTCTTGCATGCACCATTATGTAGTCAGGCACGTTTGCAGTGCATGCATCTAAATAATGTATCTCAGGTTTTTCTGCATGAGCCACTGAATGGGCAAAGCTGTGGTATGGGTCCCAGGCGTCAGCCTAGCCAAACCAGTGCACAGGGGTATTTGTTACAGGGGTGCATGCTTGGTATACATCCATGGAAAGGAAAGATATCCCTGAAATGGGCTTGCGTACCTCTTCAATGAGTGACATTCTTTTCAAATTGTTGTGCCATTGGTCTTGCAGAGAACATGAGGGGCACATGAGCAAGCAAGTAAAGATCTGCCATGAGCGCCAGAGTTTACAGCACTTACTACGCATATTGGGGGATATTCTCAAGAACGTGCGATAAACATCGCCAAATTAGGTTAACGCAAGTTTTCATATCGCCGTCTATCGCGGGAAAATAACTCTGTGTTAACGTGGCATTCTCAACACGGCGATAACATGCGATAGTACCCCGATAACGCGGCAAACGTCCGCGATAACATTACCGGGACGGCGATAAAAATCTCAACCCGAACGTAAAAAAAGTTGCGATGTGCCCAACCGCGATAAAAAATACAGCGATAAGCAGCGCCAGGCCTGCAAGTCCCACAAGTCAGGCTGCAAAAAGCACAATAAAAGCGGCAACACAAAACACAAACAACTGCGAAGCACCATGGAGGTAGCCGGAGCAAGCACAGAGGACAACCAGAACCCCACAAGCCCCAGGGAGGACCAGCCCGGGACCTCGGGTCAGGGAAGGGCAAGGAGAAGAATAAGAGGAAGATGCGGTTCAGTCCACAGGAAAACAGGATCCTGATTACGGAGGTGACAGAACACCATCAACAACTGTTCGTCACCTCCACTGTGTCATCGGCAACAAAAAATGGAATATGGCAGTCCATCGTGCACAAGGTGAATGCAGTCTGAGTGCTGAGGAGGACAATAGAAGAGGTCAAGAGGCGCTGGAATGATGTCAAGCGCAAAACCAAGCTGAAACTCACCAACACCCGCAAAGCAGCAATGCAGACTGGGGGTGGGAGTCCTGCGCCACTGGAGGAGCTGGATGAGATGGAGGAAATGGTGTCCACAGTCATCAGTGTGGAGACGGTGGCAGGAGTTGGGGGACCGGACACTGCTCAACATGACCTGACACAACAGCAACAGGGCGAGTAACCACCAGGGACTGGGGGGACGGGGGAGATGGGCACAATGGCACACATGCACAAGTAAGTACAGCACATCTGCGGACAGACCATGCCCAAGAGTCACAACTCCCACCAAGAGCCCAATTTACCCAAGTCTGCAACAGCTCAGCACTGTATAAGCACAGAAGTCAAAGGCACACCGCCTGAAAGGGAGAAAGGCCAGCCAAATCAGAGCTGAAGGGACAAATCACCCACAATGCAGCACACACACATAACACTCAGAGCACCTCAACATTCACAACAAAGTGGACCAAACTGCAACACTTCCACAACAGAACAGAGGACACAACTGCTGCCGCTTGTGTGTAGAAAATGGCCATTCGCATTTGACATAGCAGGAAACTGTGAGATGACAATGGACAAATACAACCTCACATCCGTGATGGTGGCAAAATGTCAACTGTCCAGCATCAAATAGGCATCTCCACACAAACAGTCACAATGTACAGTGACATGCAGTCTGTTCGTAAACTTGGCCAATGCGTCAACATACATGTGAACACAATGTCAAAATGCATCTCCCCTAAACATTGCAGAGGGAGAATCATCGCCTGCTGCAGAGCAGACCGTGCCCCTCATCACCGATGATGAAGAGGACCTACACACCATCGACCCCGACGCCCTCCAACAGCTCATGGACACCCTCAGCACCCCACCCCCAGGAGCAGGGCAGCCCAGCTGCATCGAGGAGAACCCACCCCCTGCACAGACCACACAGCAGGAAGCACCCACCACCACGTACGTCTCCCAGGATCCCCACGAGCAACACATGGCATTCCAATGCCGTGTGTCGCAGGGCCAGAAGGGGATGGCTGAGCAGGTGCGGGTGGGGCTCGACCTCATGGCAGCCAAACTAGATGCCATACGTGGGTGTCCAAGTCCCATCAGGGACCACATACAGGCCCTAATGGACACCCACAGACCGCTCCATGGTCTCCAACAATCAATTGCTGACATCGCCGGAGTCATGACTCATAGACAAGAAAAACTGTCTAGTCAGAGTGGCTCCAGCGATCTCAGCCATGAGTTGGCCAACATGGGGAGGAACATGGAGAACATGGAGCGGATGCAGGCGGGAAGAATGGCTGCCGTGGCTGCACACCAGCGAGATGTAGCAGGGATCTACCATGCCCTGCAGATCCTCATCATGGCAGTGCTGCCACAAGTCCTGGTGCAGATGAATGCTGCTGCCACTACTCCCTCCACATCACCGCCCCCTGATGTGTCAGTGCCTCACAGTGCGGCTGACAATCCACCTCCGGCCCCTGATGTGTCACTACCACACAGTGCCGCAGACAGAACACCACCACTCACATGTGAGGCACATCACACATAGGAGGACGATGATGTGGATGAATCTGCCGCTGGGCTAAGTAGGAAGCGGTAGCATTTATCTCCGCTATATGACCTTTTCCTGCTCGGTTCTGTCCTCTGCATCATGCCCAGGAATAACACCCTCCACTGTCCCCCTTAACACCCTGCGACACTCACCTTGGCCCCCGACATGGACTGCTACATTTGTTCAGGCAACCAATGACACAGAAATCAGACTGTGGGCTGAACTCCCTCCCTTATGATGTACTTTTCCCTCCCCAAAGGACCCTGGCTGGCCCTCCACGGGGCAACATTGTAAAGTAGCGTGTGCATGGCCAGGTACTGGTCCACCTTCACCACTCCACCGAATGTGATTAAGACATTCAAATTCACACAGATGAGTCATGTCCATGATCAAGCAAGTATGAAAGTATGGATGTATGTAGGGGCAGTGATTCCAAACAACGGTGCTCCCTGGGAACTGATTTCAATGCGCATGTATGTCCGTGACCCAAATAGGCAGTAGGATGACTGGGAATGTGTGAACTAGCTGTGGCCTCATTGCTCCGAAACAACAATCTTGCTATTTCCAAACTTAGCCCCACGTCAATGTATGAAATAGGGCTGTGTGTCACAAAGGCAAAGTCAAAGTTATGTGGAAGCCCCAGCTCGGAGCAATGATTGGTTTGAGTGTGGAGCGCTTGGACTCCTGGGATGGTCGGTGCGTAAGTGTGAAGGTCATACCATGCAAGTAAACTACGAGCAAGGACTCCTGTGTGTGGGGTGTGTATACGTTGGTCTCTGGTTAGCGCTGTGCGTAGTGTGGGAGCCGTCAGCAGCTGCTATGGTATCGCTTAGGGGGTGCTGGGCGCATGCATTCCCAAGGTCGGAGGTGCGGATGTGCTACCGCCTTCTAGTTCAGACAGAGGGGCTGTCATCCACAATGCTAGTTTGTCATCTGCTTGCATTCTGGAATTGTGATGGGGATTGGGTGGGGGGGATGTCACAGCTTCGCCTTCCGGCATGGTTGAACCCTTACCAGCCATGTACGTGCCCTCACGGTCAGTATTGCATGCTCTGATGTAGCAGTGTTGTTTTGCTGCAGTCTGACAGTGATGGATGCAGGTAGCTGTGAGGAGGCGGTTGACAACTCACCTTGCACCTATTAGCTGCCACTGATCACTACTCTTGATGCGTGACGTCCGTGTACACGTGACCTGTACATGGCACATTTGACCAGGGGACACCTTGGTGTGTTCCACGCAAGGTGGACCTGCTGGCTTCTAGCTGGTGTGCATCTCCCAATGTTGCTGAGGTGTCCACTGTGCCCACATCCCCCTTACGGCCATGTTGTTCATGTTGTGGGACTCGACACACAGGGTGTATATTTGCATCTGGCAGGTACATCTCTAACCACAAATGGCACCCTGTTGTCTTTTCCTGAACACCAATGACGGCCTTCATGTCATGTTCATGTACACGTGGGACGCTGATGAGTGGCATGACGTACTACATGTGACACCCTGATATGGCATATCGAATACGTGATGCCCTAAACAGCCTCTCGGTACAGAGGTGACATACACACCATCTCTTCCTGCAACATATGCGAATGTTAGCACTCAATGTTGCACTTACACCCGTCAGAGTAATGTGCTAATGCAGAGGACTGACATGAACACGGGGAATGTGTGTTGCTAAGATTTTATTTGCACATGATGGTCATGTGGTCATCTTGTACTGTGCCATGATTGCTGTGGACAGTTAAAATGTGACGTGCTCATGCGAAGAAATTGTTGATGATTGTGTTCCTTCGGGCTATTCCCACTGCGGCTGCAGTGGGGTGTGGTCCACCTGCATCATCTTCCTCATCATCGTCCGGTGCTTCTGGGACTTGGATCCATGGGGCTTTGGTGCGTACACATAGGTTGTGCAATACACAACATGCAGTGATCATCTTGCACACTATTTCTGGGCTGTACAAGAGTCTTCCACCGGTGATGTCCAGGCACCTGAAACGTGATTTCAACACGCCAAATGTGCGTTCAACAATGCCCCTGGTGAGTTTGTGGGCCACATTGTACTGCCTCTGGGCCGGGGTGTTGGGGTCTCGGAGGGGTGTCATCATCCACGGGCAGAGTGCATATCCTTGATCACCTGTGAGGGGTAAGTGTGAATAGTGTTAACTGGTGGTTCTGCATGCTGTGTTGGCAGACATACAAGTTAAGTGGTGTGTGATTTGTGCGACCTTGGGATCCATGTTAGCCATATATTGCTGCAGGCAAATGTGGTAGGACAATGTGGATTACATAGCCTCACAGCTGCTCCTCCCTCCCACCGAGCCTATTTACTTGTGTGTGCTGCGCGGTTGCATCACTTGCACTCCTACGGCACACCATTGTCATGCCTGTCTGCGCATGTCCGAAGGACTGACAGCAAGACTCTAGTGTTGGCCGTTGAAGGTGGGCGGCTATGTGTGTGTAGGCCTATGGTAAGGATAGGGCGGACACAGATGTGGAGTACTGGCCTGGCTGAACTCGCGCTGATATTGAAGCTAGGCCTTCGGTTCAGCCTGCGGCAATGTAGATACACACACAACAGTTGGCATGTATGAGCCGAGACCCCGAGAGGTCTCACGCTCCTTTATTAATCCATTCGGGCGAGGCCGCCCTCCTGGTGCATGCTACATTGCAACATTGTCGATTACAGGCCGGGTGGCGCAGGCACTACTATGGAGGCACACGCCATAGTCATTTTTGTGGCCAGGCCGGAACTGAACCATGCCCATAGCCCAGAACTGAACCACGCCCAGAGCCCCGGGGCCATTTCGCCGCACTCCTCACACGCGTGCGCCGCCGCCACGTTGCTGGGATGTCGTGCGCTTCGGAGTTCGTCTCCAGACGATCTACCCAGGCTTACCGGCAGCCTGCCTGGGACGGGTTGGACCCGTGACTGTGAAGGGCTCCAGTGGCGTTACCGAGGACATGCTGTTGGCTACTGGAGGCGGACTTGTGGGGTAGCCCCTCGGGACAATGACTTGCGGTGCACTGAGTTTGGCCCGCCGGAACAGCTGAGCGGGTGTGCATCATGCTATAATGCTGGAGGCTGGACGATGACTTGTGGTGCACTGAGGTAGGCCCACCGGAAGGGCAGAGCGGGTGTGCATCATGCTATAATGCTGGAGGCTGGACGATGACTTGTGGTGCACTGAGGTAGGCCCACCGGAAGAGCTGAGCGGGTGTGCAGCCTGTGATGATGCAGCAGGCCTGGAGGAGCGGACTGGAAAGGATGTGTCTGTTACTTGCTGTACCGCAGTGTGGTCAGAAGGTAGCAGTAGCCAACTTGCAACTCCGCGGTGCGGTGCCTCTGGGTGCGCTGGGGGCATGTTGCGCAGAATCCAGCGATCGGCTGAGGAGGCTGCCAAGCTCGCGGAGCCTGGTCTTGGAGATTGCACCGGCACGTGGTGGGCCCTCTTGGAGAGACGCCGGTGGCGGCAGGTGGGCAGTGAGGCCTGGGTGCGCAGGGGCGGGCATTCACTGCTGGGCGCAGGTCAGGTCTGGGGATCAGCGGGCTGGGTTGCGGCAGGCACACAGGCACCACCGGTCACAACGGCGGCCTCGTGGCAGGGTGAGGGACGCCGCCCTGGCAGACACGCCACTGCAGGCGATGACGAGAAGTGCACCGGGTGGCGTGGGACGTAGCCTCCTCGTCACCGGTGTGACTTCGCCCGTTGTAAATGGTCGGCCACGTGTGTGTAGGCCTATGGTCAGCATATGGCGGACACAGAGCCGCACGCAGTAGTTACTTCGATGGCCGACCCGGAAGTGAACCACTCCCTGAGCCCCGGCCTATTTAGTCACTACCCTACGCTGGACTGGTGTGCGTCGGCCCTGCACACTAAGCTTATGCTTACAGGGGGGCCGACATGGCAACTTGTCCAAGGTGTTCCCCACTGCCTGTGATGACATGGTTGCGTCCACTGTCCACGACACTACAGACTCCAGCAGTATGTGTCCACATGGACATGTCTGTGCTCTGCATACTCAAGACTGTCCAGCACATCACCGCCACACTTGGCATTGTGTACATTGTTATTCATGGGTCCATTGCCCCCTTCGCACAATCATGGTTCCCACCTCTCCCTACATTCTGCAAACGTGTGGCAGAGGGGCTATGCCTTAGTGTATGGTTTGTGCACATTTCTGGCCCCTCTTACCACGGTTACTTGTGTTGTCGTGTCTGGCAGGTGTACATGTTGGTTGGCATGTTGAATGTGATTTTGATACGTGTCCATTCCCACAGTTGTGTGATTGTGGAGTTGAGGTGTGTGGTGTGTTCCGTTGGTACTTGCCAACGAGCAGTGCATTTCCATAGGTGCCATCCTGGAAGCGCTGGTTGATGATGGACTGTCGGAAGATGTATGAATCATGCACACTGCCTGGGAAGTTGGCGACGACATTGGTGAAGAGTCCCCGGTGGTCCACTATTGCCTGCACATTGATGGAATGCGTGTGCTTCCTGTTGCGGTAATTGTGTGCAGTGTCGGCAGGGGGCACAAGTAGGACATGTGTGCAGTCGATTGCCCCCAACACGTGCGGGAATCCAGCTATGGCGTAGAAGCCTTGCTTGGTCTCCAGCTGTTCCTGAGCAGTGTGGGGGAAGTGAAGGCCTTTGATAGGGCTGGCTGTGAGACTCCTCCGACTCTGGCAGTTGTTGGTTGGAAGGTACCAGAGGCCAACAGGTGCAGCACAGCCAGCAGCTTTGTCTGCGGAGGGATGTTGGTTGTCCGCTGTGTTGGTACCGTCAGCCTGTGGGCAATGTGGGTCATGATGCGGAGGATGGTTGTCCTTTTGAGCCTGTAGTGGGCAATGACATCCTCTGGCGTTAAGTCTGTGAGGCTGATGCATTTTCGGAAGGTCCGCTGTCTTGTTCTGCGCTGCCTCGGTGGTGGTCCGGGGGGTGGTCCTGGGGGCGGGAGTGGTCCTGGGGGTGGTGCCGGTGGGTGTTGTGGCCCTCTTGGGTCTCCAAGCTTCATGATTAGTAGCTCCATGGCATCTGTTGGTCTTCAGATGTGGCTCTGGGCTGGGCTCCCTTTCATACTGCAGGTAGTCGTCCTGCTTAACACCAGCAAAAGGCAGGTGTTAAATCCCTGCAGCTAACTCGCCTTATCGCCTGTTCTTGGTTCGCATCGCAGATCTGACTGGTCGTTGAGAATCTCGCAAAGTGGTGTTTTCATGTGTTTTTGCACGGGAACGCCTACTCTACATATCATTAGCGTTAGTTCTCGCACTCATCCGTGGCGATGTTTTTTTGCGGTTGCTATCGCAGGAAAACTGGTGATGTCAGCAGTTTGCACCAGCTTGTGAATGGGGCGATAAATCTATCGCCACTTTTGCGGCGCTAAAGTGCCGATAAATCGGCGATGACTCCTTGAGAATATGCCCCATTGTCTGTACAAAAGATCATGAATCCAGAGAACTCCCGCAAAGCTTGGCACATGGTACCCTGGAGCAATCCGCCAAGTCTGAAGAAAGACAGTCAGAGCAACAACCAGGTGAAAGAAAAGCATACAACCAAGCCTGAAAAAATGTTCCTTCTCAGATAGATGTGTTCAACACTAATTCTATAGATCATTCCACAGAAAAGTTCCCTTAAAATGGAAGAGGAAAAGAAAAACCATGTCCTCATGAGACTGGAACCCATCATCCTTTGAAGGTCGGAGGCATGGAGTCTTACTTACATATTATTGGACTTGCCTGCTATTTTTTCTAGACTTGAAACATAGGTGTTACCACTGACATCCTTGCATAGTATTCCCCCAGACTGTTTACTCTCATCCCTTCTGCTTTGCTGAATTCGTCTTTGTTAGTGTTATGGCTCTGTGCACTTTACTGCTAACCAGCGTCAAAGTGCTTGCGCTCTCTCCTTAAAACATGGTAAAACTGGCCTACAACCATTGGCCTGTAAATTAAATGCTACTAGTGGGCCTAAAGCACTCATTGCGCCACTCACTAAAGCAGCACTTTAAAACACGTCTCAGGCCTGCCATTGCAGCCTGTAGTACATTTGTAAATGGCCATTTTGGCATGGCTATACAAAGCTTTAATCAGGCCTTAACCTTCCTTTTTAATACTTTTAAGTCATCCCTAAGATAGACACTAAAGGCTCACAGGGCAGGGTGCATCGTATTTAAAAAGTAGGACCTGTGGGTGTATGTTTTACATGTTCTGGTGGTGGAAAGCTCCTAAAGTCGTGTTTCAGTGTTGTGAGTCCTAATACTCCCATTGACTAACACTGGGTTACCTTATTAGATCTAATAAGTGATAACTGTAGATTGGGAGTAGATAGAGAAATGTTGTTTTAAATTGAAATTTAAAACCCTCTTTATTGCTAAAGTTGGATTGTAAGTCAAAATTCTGAAAATGACACTTTTAGAAAGTTGGCATTTTTTTGTCTTAACCATTTGTGCCTCATGCCAAGTGTCCTGGGTCACATGACTCTGAATGGCTCTGCTGTTGGGGTTTGTGTATTCCTTCCAGACTGTGACACAAAGAGGACTAGCAGTGGGCAGGTTGGGCCATCCTGCCAGAATGATTGGGGGCAGAGCTGTGCCCTGTCCTACTTACACTTCAAAGAGTTTGTCTCCAGCACACACAAAGAAACTTAACAACAGCCTTTCTTCATCCCAGGCAGTTTGGAGTGGAAGGGAAGAATGTTCCAAACTAGATGTGGGGGTAGGACAGAATGTCCTCCTCACACACAAAGGCGGGCATCAGGTATAAATATTGGACACCCTGAACCACTGTTCTGTACACTGGTGGACCTGTGGAAGATTCAGAAGAAGAACTGCCCTGCTGCCAGAATGACTGCCTTGCTACCCTACTCCCTGAAGAAGAAGGACTGGACTTGTTGCTTGAACCCAGGACCACAAGAGTGACTCCAAGGGCTGGTTAGCTGGCCACCTCTGTGAGCTAAAGGGCCGTACCACATTCCTGAGGCCTTGCAACCTGCTGCTGGACTCTGCTTGAGTAAATCCTAACTCCCCAGGTGGTGCCTCCCAGGTCATGAACCCTTGGTCTGGTGCTAGAGTGACCCTCTATGACCAGAATCAAAAATCTGGGACTAAGATACATTTTCACCCAAAACTGCTCTGAGAACCGACAGGAGACAGGGATGTGCCTGCAAGCTGATCCGCTGAAGGTGCATCGCTGGTGGGATTGACTTTGCTGCAGCTCCTGCAACGTTCTTCTCCATAGCTGCAAATCCTCTTCAGTGGGACTTACCGGCAGCAGTATCCAACCTTGTAGGCCTCTCTTCAGCTACAGGCTGCAGCCTCATCCTGCTGGGTGAATCCGAGTTCCAGAAAGACTTCTACGTCCAAAAATAGAAATCTTCACCAGGCTCAACGATGATCAGCACCTCATCTAGGACCTCCTCTGCCTACAAATCCAGCTTTTCCTGCCTGAAGCATTTCCCACCATTGTCGACGGCTAATCCAGTGGTTTACCATCGTTGACCTACTCTCGGCTACAGCCTGCTTCCTTGCCCTGATGAAACTCTACCTTTTGAAGGTAAGCGAGATCGAGGCAAATACACCCCTTATATGTGACCTATGCTCAATCGCTGTCGGCCTTAACATTTGACCTTGCCCCGGTCTCGCGTAACCAGATACCCATGATCGGCGCTTTGATTTTTTAGGTGCTACATTTCCTTAAAAACTTTCAAAAATAATAACTCCGGTTCTACTGCTTGGATTTAATTTGTTTTGGTGTCATTTTGTTTTTCTATATTGACCCTATTTTTCTAATTTGATTTGGAATTTTTATTGTGTTGTGCTTTTACTTTATTACTGTTTGTATGCTACATAAATATTTTACACATTGTCTCTAACTTCAGCCTGACTGCTTTTGTGGCAGCTACCAGAGGTTTAGGGACAGGCTAATTTAGTAACATTTGTGGTTCACCCTGGCAAGGACTGTGGTTGTTGACTGAGTGGGGCCTTCACCCCCTCAACCAATAACCCAATTTCTTACAATAGGCTAGACATTCAGGCTGAGATTTGTCCCTATGTCACGAAAGTCAATGCAAGTGCTGAAGTGACATTTACAGAGCCACACAAATTGAGATTTGCATGGCTTTGCGTCATTTTTCTGCCTCAGAGTAACTCAACACAACACATTGTACTGCTTTGCATTACCCTGCGTCAGATAGGCATTACATGGGTGGAGCATGGGGGTTCGCATGCATCCATCCATGTATTTTGAAGTAAACTCAAAATTACTAAAGGTAGTAAACCTGGGTTTCCACCAAAATAGTGTGCCTACCTGAGAGAGGGGCAAAACTGAGAAATATCATTATTTCTCCTTGTTACTTTCTCTTTTCATGAGTTCTGGATTCTGCAACTCACATAGGAAGAGGAATGTGTCTCTAAGGAATGTATTTCTGAGGGAAAGTATCCACACCTGCACGAAAACAATTCTGCCAGTAGCACAGACACCCTTTCACCATGGCACAAGGGTGTTTGCTTTAGCGCAAGGCTGCGTGAAGTGCACCCACGCTATGAGAGAGCAGAAGTGCTCCACATCTTAGTAGATATGGTGCACTCCCGCTCTCTCTCTCTCTTTCACACAATGTAGAGCAGCAAGTTGTGCAATTGGGAAATCCCCTCAAAATTATTACGTGCAATACAAACTTGTGTATACCAATAATTAGACCCAGGTTAAACTTGGTCAAAACACCAATTTGATAGAAAAAATTGCCATAAAAAGAGGCCTGAAGCAAGGCTGCGTCTTGGCGCCTGTACTATTTAATCTGTTTCTGGTGGATCTTAGTGCTCACGTGGAAACATCTAATTCTCACCCACCAAGACTGGCAACCAGGAAAGTAGCCTCACTACAATATGCTGATGATCTAGTCCTTATGAATTTAACTGGAATGGGCTTACAGAGGCTTCTCACCCAATTAAACACCTATTGTATCAAGAATGAAATGGCTATTAATTTCACAAAACACGGGTAGTGATTTTTGGCAGAAAAATAAATAAGAAAGGCAGCTGGTCACTGGGGGGGGGAATCAATTCTCCGAGCTCCGTTATACAAATACCTCGGCGCATGGCTACAAGATCGGCAGTCCCAAAACTTACATTAGCGTGTACTAAAACCAAGAATTGCTTCCCTAATTTCAGCTTTCCAGCGTATACACCGGAAATTACAAAGCCTGACTTTTCAGCCACTACTAACTGCAATACAAGCTAAGTTCATTCCAACTCTCTGCTATGGTACTGAAGCTTTTCCGGGCAAGTTTGGGCCTTTTCTCAATTCAGCACAAAATAAGGTTTTTAGAATTTTATTTTAGCTTCCCCAGAGTGCATCTTCCTCTCAGATCCAACTAGACTTCGGGCTAATAAATCAAAAACTAGCACAAACAGGTGCACTGATCAAATACATGTCATTAACAAGATCCTCTGATGAAAACACATTGAGAGCTCTGATATGAAATGAAATTCAAAATAACATGCATCAAAATTCGAACAACTGGGCCCGAGCTCTTAACATAGAATTAACAAGCTATGGGACATGGCACTTCGGCACAACTCTTTTAAAAAAGTCATTCATAAGCAAACAAGGAGTCTGTCATGGTTCGAAGATAAAGAAGAGTTCAGAAAAACAAGGCACGCCTGGATCACGATTGACACATACAGGTAGCCCCATCCCCAGAAATACCTTACGGCACTACTTAGATCATTTTACAAAAGCAAGCTACTGCAGTTACGTTTTGGTTTATGCCAATCATTAGAATATATCTCCAAATGGCAACCGCAACCTTTGAACAGAAAGTGCAGACTTTGCCTATTACATGAAGAAAGCTTGACTCACATTTTAGCAATCTGCCCGATCTTATTAACGGAAAGCATAATTTTACTGAAAAATGTGTTAATATGTATGGTATTAGATCACGTCGGCACGCTTTACTATTCTGTATGAAAGGGTAGGCCCCACAAATAATAGCTGCTTTCATAATATTTTATCTTAAAGCACAAAGGCTACTGACCGCAAAACGTCTGATAAACACAACGTAAAGATGGCTCCATATTGATTTCATCCGAACAGAGTATAATATGATCTTTTGTGATGCTTAAATGAAATTGTTAAAAACTGATTCACAATACATTAGTACACTTTTTAATTGTGCAATATATCATGGTTTTTATTAACTGAAATAAAATTACCTTACCTTACCTTTGTTGCCTTGCTGTGTCGCATGAAGGTTAGTAAATCTGGGCCCAGTGTTGGGGCAACACATCATGGGAGCACCAAAGGCATCACTGTAGATACATACGCTTCTCATCATTGGTGTGCTCCATTCTTTTGTGCAGGAGATACCCACTCTTTTGCAGATGGTGGGTGTGTGATCTACCCATTGGCTGATATCTGGAATGTCTCTGGATAGTTTGCAATAGTTCCATTTCTGAGGAAGCCTGACCTGATCTTTTAGCCACATCCTTAAAGCAGTGGACTATCACCTGCTGAATATTAATGGTTCTTTTACTAAGACCCCCTGTAGGCTATTTGTCAACGTTTTTTATATAACTTTGCATGTGCATAAGAGCTTGGTAATATTTTTATTTTGATTGGATGCTTTACTTATGGATTACAACACATAAAGATCATATGGTTGTTGTCAATTTATCATTGCTATTGGTGACAGATACTACAACCTTACTACCAATGTCCTTGATAGCATCCAATTACCTTGTTTGGACCTTTAACCTTAAGGGCCATATTTTCAATGAAGTGGCGGCGAGAGGCGTTAGCCTTCTTGGCTTAACGCCTCTCTCCGCCACTTCGGAAACGCGAAGCTGCACCCTATTCTCAAGGACATGGTGCAGCCTCGCGTTTCCCCCTGCGATGGCGCTAAGTTTCACAACTTAGCGCCAACGCAGGCACCTTTGCACCAGAGGGCAAGGGTGTCTGCAAGCAGGGAGGTTTGTTTATGTACAGGAAGGTGTCCCTTCCTGCACATAAACAAACCGAAAATGCCAGTTTGTAACTTACATGTGTGCTGCTTCATGCAACACACATGCAAGTTACAAAACGGCATTTAAAAAAAAGGTTTGTTCATGGACAGGAAGGGACACCTTCCTGTACATGAACAAACTATGGCATTTTGCTTTTTCCATGTGTGCTGCACATGGCAGCACACATGGAAAAAGCAGAAGCGAGGAGAAATAAAGCATTTCTCCTCGTTTCGCCACCTTAAGACCAGATTTTTCCTGGTCTTAAGTTTGGCGCTACCTCCTATTTACGCTGCCCTTGTGAATAGGAGGTAGCGTCAAACTCAATGGGTGTTGCGGTGGAACGCCCACCGCAACACCCACTGCACGCCCCCTTCACGCTAAAAACAGCGTGAAGGGGGCCCTATTCACAAGGCAGCGTTAAGCAGCGTTAAGCCACTTTACGTGGCTTAACGCTGCCTTGTGAATAGGGCTAAGCCCCTATCGCCACAACAACGTCACTGAAAGTGACATTGTGGTGGCAATGGGGGCTTGGGAATATACCCCTAAGTGTTCAATGCATAAGACTTCTTGTCTACAGGTGGCTGTTGCTCCTGACATGAAGTGTGGGAATTGAATCTTGGGCTCCTAGGCACCCATCTTTGTTTTCTAAGTCTTTGTAACTGCAAAGCCCCCCTGGAAAATTGGCAAGGTGGGTTGAGGAAAGGGAGATGATGTAAAGTAGAAGGACATCTGTGACACATTGTTCTTAGTGGTGTATAACATGAGTTGGCACCGTAGTTTCTGTTGACAAAGCACAGGTGTCTGAAGCTAGCTACTTTTCCTCTTAGAAAACATCTTTCTCAACAACCTCAGATGTAATAGGTTCAATATCTGTTGTTAAAGGATTAAATAGTCAGTAACTAAATGTCATATTAAGTCTATTTTTAATAATAGTTTATGTTATTTTATATTTAGAAATAGAGTGTTAATTTTTGTTTTATAGAAGACTACCCTTAATGTTACTCAAAATTTAAATATATTGTTCCAGTACACTTACAATAGGTAACAAGGGTGTCAGTTTTTCTTGAAACATTCCTACAGTGTACTGTTGTACGGTTTCCACTTTTCAGTAGGAACTCTGCATTTGTTGTGCCTCCATATCCTGAGGGGGTGCATAGAATCAGTCTGGCCCCATACCAATGTTTATGTTGTCCAACAAAAGCACAGTTCCTAGGGAAAAGTGGACACCGTGTGACATGGCATCCCACCCTGGGCGCCATGTTGTACTGTTTCCACTTTTCAGTAGGAACTATGCGTTTGTTGCACAACATAAATGTTGGGATGAGGCCAGATTGATTCTATGCACCCCCTCAGGATATGCTGGCCTATAGACCAGCGAGCTCACAGTGCCACCATAAGTATCCCTAAACCTAGTAAGGTAACAAATTGTTTGGGCAACCTCATAACATGACAACCCTGATCCCCCCCAGGAATCGTGAAAACAGATCTAGACCTTTTCGCTCAGTCACTCCATCAGTCACAGAGAGATGTAAAAGAAGTACACAAAGGGGCGTTTTCAATATTTATTTAACCATCGTGATTCTTGTAAAAAATATATGCGCTGCAATGATCAATAGACAGAAGCAGATAAGAGTAATTAGCAGTATAAGGACAGTGAACAGAATGAACAATTCCACCATTGTGCTACAAAAAGTGTGACTGGAAGGTTAGTTGTCCTTAAGGCTTTTGTGGCTACAGACACCTGGTAGCAGAGGAATGCTTACAGATTCATGCTCAATTGATGAAAGGGCATGGTACACATCTATTAAAGAACTAAAGTTGTTGGTTCTGCACTATCTGGAAAATCACCTAGGGGCATATTTACAAGAAAGTGACGCATCTGTAGAGATGCGTCAGTTTACCTCCGCCACCCTGAGAAACCCTTGCACCACCATGGATGCGCCGTATTTACAATACGGTGCAACATGGCGCAAGGATTGACAGATGCGTCAGAAATTCTGACGCATCTGTTGGTGCAAAAGTCACGTATTGCTGGAGTCGTGTCGCAAGCACGACGCAACTCTAGCAATACATGGGGAAGCCTATCCTCATTGTTCTGCGTCACTCCTTTTGCCTGCTCCAAGCAGGCGTAAGGTTTTGACGCAGTGGCGTCCTAGAAGTGGCGCAGTGAAATCTTGTCGATTTCACTGCGTCACTTCTACGAGGATTTTTTGCATGGGAACGCCCACCCTGCATACATTATACCTGATGCAGGTATATATGTACGTAGGGGTTAACAACGTGACGCATCTCCCTAGATGCATCGCGTTGTAAATAGGCCGCATTTTTACACCGCCGCTGAGTCACAAAAAGTGACGCAACAGTGGCGCAAAAATGACGCAAGGGGCTTGTAAATCTGCCCCCTAGGGTATAATTTACAAAACATGTTTCCATCTAAGCTGAACATAATTGATGCAAAAACAAAACTTTGCCAAGGCTAATTTCTAATCCTGATTCAAGGAATCTAGTCTAGCAGGATTTTACTTATATTAATGCAGTAATCCTGTCATTATTTCAAATGCAAACACAAGGAGATGATGGATGGAGCGCTGAAACTTTTCAGACACTCAACCCCAGTCACAGATCTGGGTTGAATCCATCATCGTTCTTTAGCTCACTTCGCCGCCCCAGTTCAGACACAGCTATATACAAATCAGTCTTGGCCTTGTGCCTCATGGGAATAGTCCAGCCCGAACTGCCAAGCCATGTCTTCCCTGGACTGGAAACAAGCATCCTGGGACCGGTACCGGGCTAACAGCCCTCATCAGCCAGGCTAGCTTGAATCCAGTGGCAAAGTGAGTAAGGGACCCACGTCTGGGCATACCCTGCCAAGTTAGGGCGAACAAAGCAAACACAAGGAGATGATGGACGGAGCGCTGAAACTTTTCAGACACTCACCCCCAGTCACAGATCTGGGTTGAATCCATCATCGTTCTTTAGCTCACTTCGCCGCCCCAGTTCAGACACAGCTATATGCAAATCAGTCTTGGCCCTGTGCCTCATGGGAACAGTCCAGCCCGAACTGCCAAGCCATGTCTTCCCTGGATGGGAAACAAGCATCCTGGGA
This sequence comes from Calotriton arnoldi, assembly GCA_963921515.1. NCBI lineage: Eukaryota > Metazoa > Chordata > Amphibia > Caudata > Salamandridae > Calotriton > Calotriton arnoldi. The sequence continues at coordinate 477,829 of CAWUFW010012109.1, forward strand.
CTGGTTTCGGGCTAACAGCCCTCATCAGCTAGGCTAGCTTGAATCCAGTGGCAAAGTGAGCAAGGGACCCACGTCTGGGCATACCCTGCCAACTTAGGGCGAACAAAGCAAACACAAGGAGATGATGGACGGAGCGCTGAAACTTTTCAGACATTCACCCCCAGTCACAGATCTGTGTTGAATCCATCTTCGTTCTTTAGCTCACTTCGCCACCCCAGTTCAGACACAGCTATATGCAAATCAGTCTTGGCCCTATGCCTCATGGGAACAGTCCAGCCCGAACTGCCAAGCCATGTCTTCCCGGGACCGGAAACAAGCATCCTGGGACCGGTTTCGGGCTAACAGCCCTCATCAGCCAGCCTAGCTTGAATCCAGTGGCAAAGTGAGCAAGGGACCCACGTCTGGGAATACCCTGCCAACTTAGGGCGAACAAAGCAAACACAAGGAGATGATGGACTGAGCGCAGAAACTTTTCAGACACTCACCCCCAGTCACAGATCTGGGTTGAATCCATCATCGTTCTTTAGCTCACTTTGCCACCCCATTTCAGACACAGCTAAATGCAAATCAGTCTTGGCCCTGTGCCTCATGGGAACAGTCCAGTCCGAACTGCCAAGCCATGTCTTCCCTGGACCTGAAACAATCATCCTGGGACCGGTTTCTGGCTAACAGCCCTCATCAGCCAGGCTAGCTTGAATCCAGTGGCAAAGTGAGCAAGGGACCCACGTCTGGGCATACCCTGCCAACTTAGGGTGAACAAAGCAAACACAAGTAGATGATGGGCGGAGCGCTGAAACTTTTCAGACACTCACCCCCAGTCATAGATCTGGGTTGAATCCATCATCGTTCTTTAGCTCACTTCGCCACCCCAGTTCAGACACAGCTATATGCAAATCAGTCTTGGCCCTGTGCCTCATGGGAACAGCCCAGCCCGAACTGCCAAGCCATGTCTTCCCTGGACCGGAAACAAGCATCCTGGGACCGGTTTCGGGCTAACAGCCCTCATCAGCCAGGCTAACTTGAATCCAGTGGCAAAGTGAGCAAGGGACTGGGGGTGAGTGTCTGAAAAGTTTCAGCACTCCGTTGATCATCTCCTTGTATTTGCATTATTGCAAATGCAATATTAAAGGCTGACATGTGGACGTGTCTGGGTGGATCTACCTATAAAGGTGAGTGTTTAGCCGCAAAACCCAAAGCACCAGATTTGCTAACATTTGTTGCAACGCAATGCATCAAGACAACTCGCTGCGCTGCGTCAAATGGAGAGAACAGAAATGAGCCATATTTACTAAGATATGGTGCATTCCTGCTTGCTCACTGTGCTGATACACTGGGTGCTACCTAATGTTGCAAGGGTGCCTGTGTTACAAACATGATTGTTTTTGTGTAGGAAGGGAAGCCTTCCTGCACAAAAGCAATCCTCTGAGGCATTTTCCAGAATGCAGCACACATAGAAAGAGGAAATAATAGGGAGAAATAAACATATTTCTCAACGTTACCCTTCTGTTGGGGTGGCGTTGCATTTTGACGCATTCCCAGGTTTACTACCCTTAGTAAATCTGGGATTGTGCAAAAATCCATAGGTGGATGCGTGAGACCGCCCGCACTCCACCCATGGAACGCCTTCCCAATGTACCGTGGCTTTGCGTGTCTTAGTAAATCTCATTGAAGCCCTGGTGTTGCTTTCCGTCACCTTGCGTGATGCAAGGGCAATGGAACAACTTCGTAAATCTGGCACTAAGTTTGTGGGCATTTGTGTGCTCCTTGAAGGTAAATATCCTCCAGTGAAGCTCATGCAAATTTATTCCACTCAAAGGCAAAAGTAAAGGTGTGTCTAGCACGGAAAATGTAATGAGGTTGTTTAGGAGTGGAATTCTCCACATAAAAAAGAAAACAAAAATTTAATTCACTGTGGGAAAAGTCAATTTGAGTGTGATTTAACCAGGCCGAATGTTTCACTTGATTTAAGATCGGCATGCAGCAATTTTCTGTGGGTGATTTCTGATATAGCTCTATCAGTGCTGAAAGACACTATAGCTATCCCTTGGGCCTCTGAATAATCCAATGAAATTCCGAAATGTATTCTAAAGGTAGGAGTAATCTAATTGGTGCAAATATCCGAGCCATAAGGCAGACCTTTGTGATTTGGGCCCTGTAATGTTTAAAGGGGCCGGGTAGCAGTCTAGTGCTCCCGCGCCCGTAGTGCACGCACTGGCGTTGGCGTACGACGCCAACGCGAATATAAATAAAGGAGGTGTGGACCGCGGCAGCAGTCGGGACCACGCGAGTTTAAACAGCACACTGTGTGGCGTCCCATTCTTTTAGCCTAGGCCACGCAAGCGACACGCGCTGGTCCTAGGCCTCTACACTGTCAACGAGGCGGGTGACGGCCCGCGCCGCAGCACAAGTCATCGAGGGCACCGTGTGGGCCCCCCGGTGGCGAACAGCGGTACTGCACCCTGCAGGCCGATCTCTGCCACGAGGCACGTGGAGCTGCAGGGAAGGCCTGCCAACAGGCCTCCTCACAAGGTGGTCCAGCTGCTGTTGGACCTGAGCATCAGGCGCCCTGGAGGAGGGGCACACAGCAAACAGACAGGCCTGCTGCCCATCATCACCGGCAGGCATCGGGCAGGCTGCTCCAGTGCTCCCAGAGAGTGAAGGTAAGGGGCAGTGACCTGGATTCTGAGCCCCCATCGCCCCACGCAGCGCACAGGGTCATCTCAGCCTTAGTGCCCTCGGCCAGGCGGCTGTTCCCCGTTCCAGAGAGAGGGACAGTGCACGTGCCGCGAGGAGGACAACTAATTACCCCAAAATGGCGGCAATCCCGGCCATGGAGCCTTTTGTAGTCGATGGCGCTCCTCTGCTTTGGCCCCAAGGTGGAAAGACTGGACGGAGAGGCTCCAATTCTACTTCGAGGGGGCGGGCATCTCCCGTGAGAGGCGCAGGGCGCTGCTCCTTCATCTGGGTGGGAAGGACATTCACCGAATCTACAAAACACTGGTAGAGGCCACCCCCAAGACCTACGCTACACTGCTCAATGCCCTTTATGCACATTTTGAGCCCATGGCTAACAGAGACTACGAAAGATTTATCTTTCGTCAGGCAAAGCAGGAGGCGGAGGAGTCATTGGACGCCTTTCATGGGCGGTTGAAGGAGTTAGCCACCACGTGTGGGTTCACCGATGAGCAGGAAGAGATCCGGGCCCAAATTATCCAAGGGTGTTTCTCCTCCAAACTCCGTGAACACATCCTCCAGGAGTCGGGGAAGTCCCTCGCGGACATCCTCACGATGGGGAGATCCAAAGAGTTGGCGCGAGTGAGAGCATCCCATATGGAGGCAGCCCTTCATTGTCCCATAAAGACGGAACAAGTGAATATGGCCTAAGCGAAGCCGCGCCCGCACCCAGGGAAGCGCGCACCGGACAGAAAGAGGCAATGTGGCTATTGTGGAGGAACGCCACACCGCATGCAGGAATGCCCGGCGAAAGGACGGAGATGCTCAGCATGTGGCAAGGTTAATCATTTTGCAGTAGTCTGCAGGTCTACAGGACACAAAAAAGAGCTGGCTCAGACGGTAGAAGAGGCCCACGAGCCCGAAGACATGGACGACGACGACGAGGGTAGCTACCCTGTCCATTACGTGTTCGCAGCAAATCAACCAATACCGAAGAGACGTAGGCTGCCGAAGTGCAGGGTAATGGTCCACCGCCAGGAAGTACAGGCCACCATAGACACGGGAGCATCCATTGAGCTGATGGCGGAGGATGTATTCAACCGGCTGGACCCCGTCCATCACTGCGCGAAGCGAAGATTCGCGTATTCGCATATGGCCAGAAGACGCCCATCCCACTGCTGGGATGCTTCCCGACGAAAATCAAACATGAGGAGCAAGAGACCCCTACCACCGTGTACGTCACTAAAGAGGGCAACGGCATGCTGGTGAGCGGCCAGACGGCTGAGGAGCTACGGCTCATATCATTTGCACTAGCGGTACAAGAGGAGGAGTTGTCTACCATCATGGACGAGTTCGGTGACATCTTCACAGGAATCGGGTGCCTCAAAGGAAAGGAAGTCGCCCTCCACATTGATCCATCGGTCCAACCGGTGGCGTTGAGGCACAGGCGCATAGCCTTCCACCTGAGGCAGAAAGTGGAGGCAGAACTTGAAGCGTTGGAAGAACAAGGGGTCATTGAGAAAGTTGAAGGACCGACCCCATGGGTGTCCCCTATAGTAGTGGCTAGGAAGCCGAAGCAGCCTGGCCAGGTTCGCATATGCGTCGACATGCGACTCCCCAATGCCGCGATAAAAAGAGAGCGTCACCTAACGCCTACCATAGACGATATACTCTGGGAGCTCAACGGAGCAAAATGGTTTTCAAAGATGGACCTCCGGTCAGGGTATCATCAGCTTCCCTTACACCCGGACTCATGGTACATCACCACATTCTCAACGCATGTGGGCCTCCGGAGGTACAAACGCCTCAGCTTCGGGATATCGAGCGCCGCGGAGGTGTTCCAAAACACCATCCGAGAAGTCCTCAGCGGGCTCCCGGGGGTCCTGAACGTGAGTGATGACCTGTTGGTGTATGCTACCTCGCTGGATGATCATCACCAGAGGCTACGCAACGTCCTGCAGAGGATCAGGGATTCAGGTTTGACGCTCCACAAAGAGAAGTGCCAATTTCTGAGAAAGAAGATCAGTTTTTTTGGCTACACCTTTTCTGACCAAGGAGTGGCTCCAGACCCAGACAAGGTGTGGGACATCAGAGAAGCTCCAGCGCCCTCCAACATCTCGGAAGTCCGGAGCTTCCTTGGAATGGTCAATTTCTGTGGACGTTTCATGCCAGGCCTAACCAATGTCACCAAGCCCCTCCGGGAACTGACCAAGTCTACCACCATATGGCAGTGGGGTCCTGACCAGGAGCAAGCCTTTCAGGACACAAAGGCAGCGCTATCCACCGACACCACTTTGGCATACTTTAATCCGGCTCGTCCCACCAACGTGGCCGTGGACGCCAGCCCGCACGGGCTAGGGGCCGTGCTCACACAGCAGAGGTCCAGCGGGGAGTGGATCCCCATTGCGTATGCGAGCAGGTCGTTGACGGAGACTGAACAACGCTATTCCCAGATAGAACGGGAAGCGATTGCCATCCACTGGGCGTGCCGCTATTTTCACATTTACGTGTACGGCAAACCGTTCACCGTCACGACGGACCACAAACCCCTAGTGCCACTATTCCAGGGTTCGGTGTCCAAGCCGCCACGGAGGATCGAAAAATGGATTCTCCAGCTGAAGGAGTATGACTACAAGGTGGAGTACAAGCCAGGGTCATCCAACCCGGCGGACTACCTGTCTAGGCACCCAAGAGCGGCCACAAGAGCCGAGGAAGACGAAGCAAATGACACAGAGGAGTATGTCCGATTCATAGCGGAAAGGTCCCGACCACTACCCATCAGTTTGGAAGCCATTGTGTGTGGAGGCCACCCAAAAGGACGAGTGCCTACAGCTGGCTAAAGCGGCAGTCAGGGCCAATGACTGGCGGGCCATCCTGACCACACTGTCCCGGAGGACGCCCCAAGCCAAGGCGGCGTTGGAGTCGCTGCACAGAGTGAAGGACGAACTGTCTGTTGACAACAGCGGATGTGTACTAAGAGGCCCTCGGCTGGTAATTCCATCAGGTTTGGCCCAACAAGCCGTAGACCTTGCCCATAGAGGTCACCAGGGGATCGTGAAGACCAAAGGACGTCTAAGAGTAAAGGTGTGGTTCCCGGAGATGGATCACCTGGTTGAACAAACTGTTCGCACCTGCCAGTGGTGCCAGGTCTCGGGCCAACCAGACCGCCCTCACCCAGTCATCACAGAGGATAATCCCCGGAGACCATGGAAGCGGGTCAGCATGGACTTTGGGCACCTGCCAGATGGGCGACATGCCCTTGTAGTCATTGACGACTACACGAAGTATCCAGAGGTAGAGGTGGTGGCAAGCCAGACCGCCACGGAGGTCATTACGAAGATTGAGAAGATCATCGCAACCCATGGGATCTTCGAGAGGGTCAAAACGGACAATGGCCCCCCTTTTCAAGGGCAAGAGTTTGTCGACTACCTAAAGTCCTGGGGGATACAACACCGCAAAGTCACCCCGCGCTGGCCCCAAGCAAATGGGGAAGTAGAGAGATTCATGCGCACGCTCAATAGGGTGATCCGGATAGCGCATGCTGAGAATGTCCCCCTGGAGAGAGCCATTTACAGTTTCCTGAGGGAATACAGGATGACACCACACTCGACGACGGAAAGGGCACCAGGCCCCGCCTGTCTGGGCATATTGGTACGGGACACTCTTCCCCATCACCCGACGTGGATCCCAAACCCCATTGATGGCCCCAGGATTCTGGCGAAGAGGACCACCACCAACGACCGGTCTAGCCAGGACCGGAGAGCATGCCCGGCGAACATCCAGGAGAGGGATCAGGTGTTTGTGAAAGACCGATATCCGGGGAGCAAATTCCGTCTCCCCTACGAGTGCCAGCCCTGGACGGTGACCCGCCGGACAGGCACAATGGTGACCGCCCGAAAAGGAGCAGAGGAACTCACTAGAAATATCAAATTTTTCAAGAAAGTCCAAACAGGGACCCCGGGAGCTGCACCCGAGGAGGATGATGTGGGAGAAACCATTCCGGAGGAGGAACCAGCGGCTGGGGGAGCTGGAGCGAGTGACGGCCAGCTGTCGCCAGCCGGAACACCGGAGGGTCGATGGCGTTGTCCCAGGGAGAGTGGTACACTGGACAGAGGCTCACCGAGGGGAGGTGTCGTTTTGCCAATGACACGTGGAGCCGGCTGTGGTTACGGCCTACGGGGCAATCCTGCCCCGTCATCCCGGTTGGCCGGGTTTCTGGTATAAGGAACAGTGAATGCCCAGCTGATCGAACTAGGGGTGCCAGGTGGTGGACGTGAGACCCCGAACCAGGAACTGGTAACAGATCGACTGTTTGTTGTTTGGTTGTGTTTTATTTAAAGGTTAGAAGGAATGTAATGTTTAAAGGGGCCGGGTAGCAGTCTAGTGCTCCCGCGCCCGTAGTGCACGCACTGGCGTTGGCGTACGACGCCAACGCGAATATAAATAAAGGAGGTGTGGCCCGCGGCGGCAGTCGGGACCACGCGAGTTTAAACAGCACACTGTGTGGCGTCCCATTCTTTTAGCCTAGGCCACGCAAGCGACACGCGCTGGTCCTAGGCCTCTACAGGCCCTTTGACTTTACTGGTGGTCTCAGGGACACTGCTAGAATAATTCTCATTTTTGTTCTCGAACGATCTTGGATAAACAAATCCCTACCATTACAAATGTGCAAGTACAGTGCGATCGAAGTAAATTAAAAATATACACAAGTTAATTCAGCACAGAAATGGAGCAGACATGGTATTTATTACCTTTAGAACTTGTTCTCACATTCTAGGTAAAAAATAAAGGGTTTGCTGCAGTTCTTACAAAATGAATGAGCGTTGAAAGTAATAAAAAAATATTTGAAGAAAATCGTCATAATATCTCCCTTGCGATAAAGCCTTAACTTCATTTAGAAATCAAGAACAGCATGAGTAATGATTTCTGTGAAGCAGGAGGCAGGTCGGTCCCTGGGATATGACTGAGAATGGGGACGTCGGCATACCATCGCCGACCAGACGGCCTAGGGTACCTCCCTCTGGGGAGGATCACATCAAATCAAGTGTCCGAGGTTGAACGCTGTGATGCAAACACGTGGCCGGAAAACTGTCCTTTGAGGTAATGAGCGCTGGAAAGGACATGCGTGGAAATGCCAGAGTGAAACAACCCCCGCAGCTAACACGAGCCGGGTGGGTTGCTTGTATAACACAACGGCAGTGATGTGACTTGTTGCCACACGTGCAGAAAAGTGTCACAAATCACTGCTAGGAAGTGCAATGTTATTATTACTCACGGCATCCTGGTGCTCGTGTGTATGCATCATGAGAAGCAACACATAGACAATTGCTTGAAAGACAGCTACTAAAATGACCAGTGAAGGTGTCTAATGAAAAGGTGAACAATTCAACGTGATGCAAAGGCAGTCCTACAGCAGCATAAGCAAAGGCTGGAGAGAAAAAATGCGGGGGCTATTACAAACAAGCACTGGAAATGTCAATCGTTTTGGATTTCTAGAGTGAGAAGGCACCAAGCTTTAATAACATACAACACTGACAGCCAGGGCAGTATGTGAAAAGTTATGTAACTTACATAACAGGTACAGGGCCGGTGGTCGCTGTAGCAGCGCAAGTAACACACACACACACACACACACACACACACTCTCTCTCTCTCTCTCTCTCGGGGAGATTTACTAAGATTGAGTGCCGTGTTTGCGCCACAAAAGTGACGCAAATCGGTGCAAAATCTTTTTTTTCCAATTTACTTTCCAGCGCTAAACTTGTTTAGCGCTGGAAATAATGGAAAAGTAACAAGTAATTACTTTGCGCCTTGGGGGCGTACCAAGGGTGGAGCATGGGCGTTCCAGTGCAACCACCCAGGTTTCTCACGCTAAACCCAATTTACTAAGTAAAGTAGATTGGGTTTAGCATGAGAAAACTGCTCCCTTTTCAAGTAGGCACAAGGAAGAAGAAATGCTTTCATTTCTCCTTCCGTTTCCAACTTTACATGTGTGCTGCACGGTACAGCACACATACAAAGTGGGAAAAGGATTGAAGTGAGTCTCAGCATAGTATTTTGAACTGGAAGGCTATCCTCCAGTACAAAACCTATGCTAGACTCACAGAGACACCCTTGCACCATGGTGCAAAGGTGACTCCGTGGTGCATGGCAGCTGATTTCAGTGCTGGCGCTAGTGAGTGGAGAGGAGAGTGCCTTATTTTAGCAAATAGGGCGCTCTCCTCCTCTCTCCTTTTCACGTAGCGCAGCGCAGCATTTGTGGCTGCTGCAGTGCGCTTTGTGAAAAGTAGGTAAATCTCACCATCTCTCTCTTTTTCTTTCATTCTACCTCTGAATGAGTGTGTTTGTGGGGGCCGTTAAAGTGTGATCTGAGCGCTGGATGATGTGGGCCGATGTCTGTTGTTATGAGGGAAGTTTCAGGTGGGAAGATGAGGGTGGGGCAGAGAGAGGATTGTGAAGTAGAAAGAGGAGACAGAGAGAGGAATGTAAGGTGGTGTGAGAAGAGCAAGTTGGCAAAAGTAAAGTGAGGCATGGGCAGTGTAGTGTCATGCTGGACATGTTCTAGTGTCTCAGCAGACAGTTGGTCAGCCACTCCCTCGTGGGAGTGGACACACATGCACCCCACACCCATCCATCACAGGCATCACGAGTGACATGACCCGCTAATAAAAGGGCCCAGGTGCACCTGCTCATGGCCAGTTCCAGTACCATAATCACTGTGTCTGCGTGTATTATTTGCAAGTTTGTGGGCCTAGAGCCCACTACTTTACAATGGTGACAAGGGGGTCAACCCCCGCGTGTGCGCTGTCAGCCGCTGTATGTTTTGTCGTGGGGGAGTAATGGTTACCCGAGTCTACAACACTCCCACACCTGCTGAGAGCGTGACGGCTCATTGAAAGAAGGGGAAACCATCTCCTAGCCATGAAAGAGGAGAGGAGAGGGAAGAGACTGTTCGTCTTTAACAGTCCAATGCCCCCGCTGCCGTCTGCCTGCTGAGGGACTGGGCAGCACAATAAGGAGAAGCGGGCACCGAGAAAGGAAAGTGCTCTAGAACCCCTTGGAGGTGTGGCACAGCCCCAGCATCAAGCCTGGCACAGAGCACCCCTGAGCAAGGCCGAGGAACCGGTCAGAGCAGACCTTGCCCACCCACAAGGGGGAAGAGCACAGTGGTGAAAAGGTGACACCCAAACGCTTTATCACGTGCAATAGACATGCTGCTTCACCACCAGATACCAGCAGCGGGGAAGTCTGGTACCCGATTGCCTGTTAGCAGCTGGGGAAGTCTGGTGCCTCACCTGCATGTAGTGATCACAACCAGTGTGTCTCCAGCCCCGGCATGCCCTGTAGTTAGTGGGTGACCGCCGTCAGTAGCCCAGCATGCTATAAGCCAGAGATCTGTCTCATAAGAGGCCGCTCCCTTCCCTGATGTAGATGCCCGCCTCTGCAGTGCCACGTAGGCAAGACCCTGCACCCATCGGGAAGCAACGGTCCCCTCGTGCAAAAGAAAAGGCACAGATTAAAGAAATGGAAGAGCTATTTAGAGTGGAGCTGAAGCGCCACTTACTGGGGAAACTCGCGGGAGGCAAACATGACCCAAACTTAGCAGCGAGTGAAGACCGGGGCTGTGCTAGCACCACAAACGGCCTCGCAGATACATCTCCATCCCAGCTTCAGCAACGCTGCTGCATCACGGAAAGTAGCCGCAGCACCCCTAGCAGTGGTGAGCAGCACCACATCCTGGTTGGAGGAGCGCGAAACTCAGGAGGCAAGCCCCATGTGAAGTCAACTGGACTGCAGATGAGCCCCAGCCAAGAAAAGTACAGCCAAGGTAGTGAAATTAGAGGCAGCCAAACCCACAGATTCCAGGCCTAACAAAAGGCTAAGCGTTTGAAGAAAAGGAGTAACACTGCACAGCCCTAGTGATTATCGAGGTGAAAGAGGGAAACCTGCAATGGTTCAGGCAGCAGGCAAAGAGACAATGCAGCACTGATCAAAATGCTGTCCCAGCGTTGAGGAAGTGGTGTCGCTCAGGACACACCGGCTGTCCACTGCCCATAACGAGGGAGTTCTAAGATGTCCTTGCTTAGTTTCCCACAAGTGAGGCTGCCCTGTGTCCAAATAGCAAGCAGTAGAGGCACGAGAAACCCACAGTACTTTAGAGACTCCACTCTAAGCAGATATCGCAAAAGACTGTTCGTAGTGAGCGCCAAACTCCCCTATTGGCTACCTGTCTGTGATGTATCTCTTTAAATGAGATCAGAGAATTGGAATCTTCTGTGGTCATGGATATTCATGGTAAGATGCTGATGTACTTATGTCATATTGGAATCTTGTATATGTCATGTAGAACTTGTTATTGCTGGAGTTAAACTGCAGTTGAAGCTCTGTCTTGTATCCTGATGGATGGGATCTTCTTATTGGAATAAACCTTGTTCCAAAGCCTTCCTGATTTAATGTCTTTCATATGGAATGCTTCATTGGCGTAGTCGGCAGGATGGCCATAAAGAAGATCCCAACACAGAAAACCTGGTGAGAACCATATTCAAATATTTGGTGGATTTTCTCACTTTAATGACTTGGATTTAAGCTTGAAATTATTCTACAAGTATAAATGTCAGTTTGGATTACTGGTATTTTATGAGATTGGGAGCTTCGCCGCATGCTCGCCCCTATTGGTATTTATTGGGGTTGGGAGGTGATTAAATCGATGCAGGCTCGTCTCTAGTGACTCTTAAATAAAAAAAAAAAGAGAAGATTCCTCTGTGTACTGTTTGAGGTTGTGGATTCTGCTATAGCTCTGAGAACTGTTCAAAGTTGTGGGCTCGTGACAAGTTTTTCTCTTGAGATAAGACCCATGTTTGTGGATTTGAGCGCAATGGGTAAGTCTTCGTGCTGAGTTTGTGCGTAGCATTTAGTTCAAGTTGCGGTGATTTCTTCGTGATCATAAGTTTGCAAGTTACACACGTTTTCTACCTGTGACTGTTTGGGGATGGTCTTGCAACGTTAAGAATGCATTAATTTAAAAGTATACTCACCTGCATTCCAAAGGAACGGAGATCCAGTCTTCTTGGCATGCACACATCGTCTTCGTTACTGTTGTGCGCTTCATTCACGGCGAAGATTTCTACGTCATACGCTCCTTCAGCACGTAACGTAAAATACGTGGCGGCCATCTTGATCGCACGGCGTATTTTCATCTGATCCAACAGTGTCTCTGCATTGTGTTTCGTTACTTAGCAACCCATCAAGACGCGCTCTGCCTTATTATATTCGACGGATTTCGTGACAAGGCTTTTATCAAAACACGAAACTTAATGCGTGTCGATACAGTGACACGCACACTTGACTTGTTTTCACTGCAACATAAGTACATTTTAAATCGAAATTTTGATGAGCACATGACTGTTGAAGCGTGTCGCTACAGTGACACGCACACTTTATTTATTCATCATTACAAGTTTGAAGCTTGTAAACTCAACTTTTTCAATTATATGTATGCAACTTGGAGTTATACGCACATATGGTATTCGTTATAACACAAATATTGTATATACATCTGTGTGTGTTGCATCAATTGTAATATGCACACACACATTCAACTGTGGTGAAATTCAATATTTTGTAATTAATTTAGTTTCTCTTGGTGATATTAAGAACTATAATAATTCAATATGCAAAATGTAACAGCTGCACCATTCTTTCTGTCTAGTCCAGGAGTTCCATCAATTCAATGGAAAAAATGGAAGGTAGTGTTTGAAAGGTATGCAAGGGTGTGTGGTCCCTCTTTAAGTGCTGAGAGGAAGTCATCTTTACTTCTTCATTGCCTTGGCTCTGAGGGCCAAGATGTGTTTGATCATCTTCCTGATCTTTCAGCTGCTGAAGCAAGAGATTTAAACGACTATGAAATCTGCATTAAAAAGTTGGATAAACACTATTTACCTAAAGTAAATACAATCTTAGAAAGGTATCAATTTGCTAAGAGAACTCAAAAGGAAGAAGAAACCATAGAAATGTATGTTACTGATTTGCGTAAACTTGCCTCGTCGTGCAAATTTGAAAATTTAACTGATGAACGTATTCGTGATCAGTTTATGTTTGGGTGCAACATGGAAAAGGTTAGAGAAGAGCTTTGGCTACGCGATGAACCTACCTTAGATGAGGTTCTCAATGTGGCAAAGAGAATAGAACACTCATTGAAATGTGTTGAAATTATTAAGAAAGACAATGAAAAAGTCATAAATGTTCATTTTGTTAAGGATAAAAATCAAAAGAAAGTTGAAAACAGTAAAAATGATTCTTTAAACAGTAAAGAAGAGTTTAAAGGAAGGACTAGTGAACAACGGAGATGTTACAGATGTGGTAGAGTAGGGTATCTTGCTAATGATAAAAAATGTCCTGCGTTAAGTCAAATGTGCTCAAAATGCAAAAGAAGGGGTCATTCCTCTTTAATGTGTAAAAGCAAAAACGTGCCTAAAGTCAAAACTGTAGAAATTTATGAGACTAACAACAGTGATTTTGGGACTAATGATTTTGAATGTGGACAAATAGTAGTTCAAGTAAAAAATGCATCTGACAAGAAAGTATGCCCCTTTGACAATATTACGGTTGAAGGGGAGAGCACACGTGTCTTATTCGACTCGGGTGCAAAGATTACGATAGTTTCTAATGATTTTTATAATTCCAAGTTAAAAGGGAAAGTTTCACTTATGAAGCCTGATATCACACCGTTAGCTTATGGTGGGAAACCAATAAAATTACATGGATATTTTATTGGTCTTATTGAGTTTAGAGATAGATTTGTGTCAGGTAAGATTTATGTATCAAAAAGGGAGATAGTATCATCAGTTGGATACATCAAGGAGATTTAGGTGTGTTTTTAGATCCCAACGCTGATCCTCCTATTCAAATCAAAGATAGAGTGTGTTCTGTGATGAAACCAAATGACAATGAGTTTGTACAAAAGCTCAAGACTAAATATCCTAGTGTTTTTAAACATGAGTTGGGGTGTTTAAAAGGTTACCAACACAAAATAAATCTGAAAAAAGGTTTGATTCCGGGAAGTTGCAAGGTGAGAAATGTGCCTCTATCTGTAAAAGATGACATGCAAAAAGAGATGGCCAACCTTAAAGCTTCTGGAATAATAGAAGAGGTAGAGGGAACAGAATGGCTGGCCCCAGTGGTCGCTGCACGTAAACCCAAAGTGGATTTGCGTCTCTGCATTGACTTGAGACAACTCAATAAGTGTGCAATCGTTGATCGATAACCTTTACCAAATATCACCGAATTGTTGGTACTTCTGGGTGGAGTGAAAGTATTCAGCACGATAGATCTCACATCCGCTTATCATCAGGTGGAGCTTGAAGAATCGTGTAGGGATTTTACTTCATTCATAACTCCTTTTGGTACATTCAGATTTAAAAGAATGCCATTTGGTTTAGCATCCGCTTCATCTGTATTCCAACGTGCCATGGAAAATGTGCTTAAGGAGTTAAAGGGAGTATGTATTTATCAGGATGATATTCTTATTTTTGGTGATGATGTGGAACAACATGATAATAGATTAACTATGGTGTTAGAGAGGTTGTGTGAGCGCAATCTTACTATTAAAGTGGATAAGTGTAATTTCAGGTCAGAATCTATAAATTATCTAGGACACAATATATCGGGTGATGGTGTGAAACCTAAGAGTGATTTGATTGGTACAATTCGCAATATGAGTTCTCCTACAAACAAGAATGAATTAATGAAATTCTTAGGTATGGTTGAATACTATGCAAAATTTGTAAAGAAGTTTGCTGATTCTACTGTCAACATGAGATCCTTATTGCGTAAATGTGCTGATTTTGAATGGTCAGAATTGTGTGAAGAAGAATTCAACTCTGTGAAGGGAAAACTGGATAATGCTCCTTCCCTGAAGAGTTTTGACCCTTCAGTTAAACCCATCCTTGTCACTGATGCCAGTGAAAAGGGGTTAGGAGCTGTATTACAACAAAATGGTCTATGTGGTGTACAAACAGTCATGTTTCTTTCTAGAAGTCTGAGAGATCCAGAAACACGTTATTCCGTGATTGAGAGAGAGTCCCTTGCTGTTTTTTGGGCAATTAAAAAATTGAAGAAGTTTTTGTGGGGTGTTAACTTTGAAGTTCGCACAGATCACAAGCCTTTAGCTGAGGTATTCAATAAAAAAGGTCTTGATTTGATTTCAGCCAGGATTACTAGGTGGATTATTGGCTTACAGGAATATAGTTTTTCACTCAAATATATCCCTGGAATTGATAATGGTATTGCGGATGTTTTATCACGTCTTGTTCCTAAAGAATCTCTAATAAATGAGGAGTTTAATGACTCAAAGGAATGGGTATGTGTGGTCGATCATAAGATAATTTTGGAGAAAAAAATGGAGGGAGGAGTTAGTTGTTGATTCGACTTTAAATGATGTAATATCATTTGTTCAAAAAGGTTGGACAGATAGGAAACCTTGTTCTGATACTATGAAACCATTTTGGATCATACGCAATGAGTTGTCTGTGGTGAATGGTTTATTGTTTCGTGGAACAAGATTAATTCCTCCAGGTAGTCTCAGGAATGAATTAGTGGAATTGTTACATGCAAATCATGCGGGTCTCACTAAAAGTAATGAAAGGTTGCGTATGTCTTACTGGTGGCCTGGGATGGATAAACTTGTTGAACGAGTGATACGTGATTGTGTTCCTTGCATGTTGAGTGATAAGTCTTAGGGGCCGATTCCGATCTCGGTCGGAAGCCCTCCGAACGGGATCCGGCCGGAAAAAGTACGAGCCGTACGCGTTTTTTCCGACCGACTCGTACAGCTGTCCGACCGAGTACGATGCGAATGCACGCGTGTGTTCCGACCGAACCGTTTCCGGATCCAAACCGCTCCGACCGACTCGTACGGAAACTAATCGCACCACGCAATGGAGACGTTATCCGACCGAGCGAGTACGATGGTCGCGTCGGACAGCCGGATCGAGTCGGAGCGTCCGGCTCGAAAAAGCTCCCGGAGCCGGACTTGGCACGGACCCCCCTGCACCCGTACGAGTCAAACACAGGGGGGACCCAAGGGTCCACCCATAACATGCATGTATGGTGCGAGTTGCACCGACGAGTACACGCTGTAGAGGGCGCACTTGTTTGCGACGTACCCATTGAGTCACTGGGAGCCCATGTACGCGTCGTACGACCGGCTCCCATTGACTTCAATGGGAGTCCGACCGAATCGAGTCCGCCAGCATGCGGCCGCAACGTACTCGCTCGGTCGGACTGCAGGAGTCCGGTTCGGTCGGAAATCTCTCTGGATCCGGCTCGGTCGGAGAATTTTCCGACCCAGATCGGAATTGGCCCCTAAGTGTCCACGGGTTCAACCCATGGTCATAAGGAGACGTCCATTTCATCCCTGGCAGGATATTGCTTTAGATATACTTGGTCCTGTTCATCATGGTGGAGTGCAAACATTTGTATTGGTGGTAATGGACATGTATTCTCGTTGGCCTGAGGTGTTTTTTTTGTCTGTGATTGATTCGGCTCATATTATCAAATGTTTGAGAGAATTATTTTTGAGAGAAGGTATGCCTGAATCTATTTTGACGGACAATGGTGTCCAGCTAATTTCAAGAGAAATGGAGGATTTTTTATCTTCCAGAGGTGTTGTTCACAAAACTTGCTCTCTATATCATCCAGAAAGTAATGGTATGATTGAGAGATTTAATAGAGTCCTCAAGGAAACTATTACTTTGGCAAAAACGTTATCTTTGGATTGGAAATCTGAAGTTTTGAAGAAAGTGGAAGAGTACAGAATGTCACCTCATGGTACAACAGGAAAAACTCCTTTTATGTTGTTTTGTGGTAGAGTGCCTAATACCTTTGTTGAACCTAGTTGGGTCAATAAATATGAATTAGCCAAGGGTGTGTGTGTGATGGTAAAGAAATACAAAAAAGAGAAGAAAACAAAGCCAATGAAAGAAAAAAATACTTTGATAAGAAAAATGCTGTTAAAAGAACTGTGGTGAACATTGGCGATTGGGTCATGATTAAACAACCTGGTCTGGGTGGTAAATCAAATTCAAAGTTTTTCAAGCCTCTCAAGGTCATCAAAGTGTTCAAAAATGCTATTAGAAACCCAAGATCATCGGATTTGGAACTTGAACAGAGTGGTGGTGGTCAAGGGAAATGTGGAGGACTTTAGAGTTTCCACTCATGTTAGTTTCTTTATGAAAACTGAGGATAATGACAATGATGTAACAAACACAAAAACACGTTGTTCCTCTAGGATGATAAAACGTCCTGGTTATCTTTCTGACTATGTTTAATTAATGTTTATGTTTTTGTTATTGTTAAGGAAGGGAGGTGTGTGATGTATCTCTTTAAATGAGATCAGAGAATTGGAATCTTCTGTGGTCATGGATATTCATGGTAAGATGCTGATGTACTTATGTCATATTGGAATCTTGTATATGTCGTGTAGAACTTGTTATTGCTTGAGTTAAACTGCAGTTGAAGCTCTGTCTTGTATCCTGATGGATGGGATCTTCTTATTGGAATAAACCTTGTTCCAAAGCCTTCCTGATTTAATGTCTTTCATATGGAATGCTTCACTGTCATTTGAGGGGAGAGACTGTTAACCCACACAAAGAGCACCAAAAACCCAAAGGTACCCAGCCAAGAGAAGAGTCACATCATCGAGCAAGACCCAGTGAAGGTAAAGGGGCCGAAAACAGCCAAGCCCCATAAAGGCACAAGGAGAACGTGCGCTGCAGTGCAATCCACAGTGGCTGTCTGACATCATCACAAGCAAGGAAATTGCACCACCTACCCTCATTGTTGAATGGACGTCACTGCACGCTAGAAAATGGGCACGCCAGAAGAGGGCGCCCAAGAAGAGGACTGAGCGCACAAGGTCAGAGGTGTGCAGAAGTCTGCACCAGAAAGCCTGGCAGCATGGACATGAGCCTGGGAGAGAGAGACCTCTCCACAAAGAAGAAGTAATGCTGTATGCAGCAGGGAGAGCCTCTACATCTCTACTGCACCAGCGAAGCCCTGCAGTGGGCCAAAGACAGCACAGAGTGTCCTCCCTCACACTGCCTCAAGACAGAGTTGCCTGTGGCCCCAGACAAGCAAGAGGAGAGTCGCACTTTCCAAGTGGCAAGCATCCACCGCAGTATGTGCACTGAAGACACGCTGCTGGACGCCATATCCCGCTGCAAGCAAGGAGCACGTTACACGAAGTGACTGCCCCTGCCAAGCATGCCTGAACAGAGGCAGGAGCTGGTGCCACAACGGCACAGGCTCGAGGCGCAAGCACAACGCCCTCGAGTGAAGAAGGCAACCCGCCATCCTGGTAGCGGAGCACCGCAAAGACCCTTGAGGAAAGGATCAGACCGGCAAGAGGTCCGCACAAATAAAAGTGATAATCCTGTCACCAGGAATAACTGGACGGCCACAGGTGCGCCAGAGGGACTGAGGGAAGAAGAACGAAGACTCGCACCACCACAAGATAAGAGCGCACCCGGAGACATCAGACAGCCACCAAGGTGGACCAACGTCCCTGGAGACAACTCAATGGGAGAACCAAACGTAAGCTGCAGCTAGCGCGAACCGCATCTCTCTCCAACCCTTTCCAGTGTGACCGTCCATTCCCTAGCGTCAGCAGTCTAAATTGAATGGCATCGCTGCTCCCGACTACAGATGCCGCGGGTGAAGAACAGCCTCAGCAAGCCGAAGATACGTGACTGCGAAGTCCCTCCAGACATTCTCTCTCCCAGCACGTCGCCACCACCTGTTGTCCAGGTTCAATGGCAACCACAACATCACTGCCATGTGCATCACATCAGCCAACCAAGGAGCGACATCATCACCGGGGTGGAGCCTTGCACCTCTAGAAGAACCAAGAGACCGAAACACCCCCATGGAAATGAGAGAGCAAGTGTCCAGGGGCTATCCAACAGTGCATGTGCCCCTGCGTCCTGTTGGCAAGCCCACCAACCATTAAGTCACCCACCCGGGCGGTTGCCTGAACAACATCATCCGATCCTGTCAGTGTTCCTTCAGGGGCCCCCAGGCAGCCCACAAGCAGCCCTGTACAGTCCACACAGTATTGTGGCAGCCCCGCACAAGGGCCTCAAGGACATTCCTGCACCCAGGGATCCTCGCACGAGAGATGGTCGGGAAGCGGCCTCACCAACAAGGTACCGGGAGGCACCGCGGCTTCAGAGGATAATGTCCTGAACATCATCAACGCCATTCCAGCCCTGGCAGATTGGTCATCGTAGTGTCCAGACACCTCAAGCGAAGACTCTGCAGCAGGACTGCACCGACGCTCCTGATGCACCATAGTTTAGTTGACAAACACCAACAGCATCACCATCAGAACACACAAGTTCATCCAGCAGTGTGTAAAAGGACATTGATCTGACGGACAGGCTGCCAAGGAATCTGGACTCCATCAATGCATCGTTTGTGCCCAGTAGACTCTGGTTAAATTATGGATGTGTGCCGAGATGCTCGGTGCTCCCAGCTACACCTGTCCACTGTCGTCCTGCGGACTGCCTCACAGGACCAAGAGACTGTGTGGTGTCCTTTGTGAATAGTTTGTTTCCAGAAATTGGACTTTTTTTTATTTTGAATAAAGTTTGGGAGGAATGTAGAGCCGTGCTGTACATGTTCTAGTGTCTCAGCAGACACTTAGGGGCCGATTCCGATTCAGGCCGGAAATCACTCCGACCGAGCCGGACCCGGAGAGATTTCCGACCGAATCGGACTCTGGCAGTCCGACCGAACGAGTACGATGCGCACGCATGCAATCGGACTCGAGTCGGTCGGACTCCCATTGAAGTCAATGGGAGCCGGACGTACAACGCGTACGCGGGCTGCCATTGACTCAATGGGTGCGAGGCGAACAAGGGCGCCCCTACAGCGGGTACGCCTTGATGCGACTCGCAGGCGTACATGCACAGGTAGGGGGACCCATGGGTCCCCCTGTGTGTGACTCGCGTGGCTACGCGTACAGGGGGTCCGACACGGACCCCCAAAGTCCGGCTCCGACTGCTCTTTCGAGCCGGACGGCGCGAGTCGGTCGGACTCCTCGCGGCGCGCATCGTACTTGCCCGGCCGGGGAACGACTCCATTGCGCGGTGCGAGTCGTGTCCGTGCGAGTCGGTTGGAGCGGTTCGGACCTGCGTACGAGTCGGTCGGCGATTTTGCGTGCGCTCGCATCGTACTCGCTCGGCCGGACACACGTACGAATCGGTCGGGAAAGAGGGCTCCGAATCGGATCCGGTTAAGCCGAATCCGATTCGGTGCCCTACCGGCCGAGATCGGAATCGGCCCCTTAGTTGGTCAGCCACTCCCTTGTCAGAGTGGACACGCTTGCACCCCACACCCATCCATCACAGGCGTTACGAGTGCCGTAACCCGGCTAATAAAAGGCTAATAAAAGGACTCAGGCGCAAGTGCTCGCAGTCAGTTCTAGTACTATAGTCACTGTTTCTGCGTGTATTATTTGCAAGTATGTGGGCCTAGAGCCCACTACCTTACAGGCAGGAGGCTGAGCAAGAAAGGTGTAGCTAAAAAAACTTGTGAGGCAGAAAGGAAGGTGTGATAGAGAGGATCCCGACACAGATCTAAAAATCATAAAACAGATTACAGGATTAATGTGCCACTCCAAAGGACTCAATGCCTGTAACTTCCAGGTCGTTAGTATGTTTGTTGAGAGATCCTGTTGTAATCTACAGGTTACACGTTTCAACTGTTGTAAAATAGTTTGGTTAATCATGTTCCCGCTGCTTACAGTTACATTTAATCTGTGTGGCATATGTCTGATTTCTTACTTGTTTTATTTCAATGTTGTCGTTTTCTAAGGTTGATAAAATTGAGTTGGCACTAATTAAAACCACATTGTATGCTGTATAAAGGATGTTTGCGCATAGAAGTATATTCCCACATACAGTTTGAGCACCCTTAGGCATAGAATTACTAATATTTCCCACAACACAGTGCAGTGTCAAAATGAGCTGTGTTGTGTGAAAGGGAAAACACAGTTCAGTGCCATATCTACAAAGACTGGCCTGCTGTGGGTGTCATCGAGTGCGCTGGCACACAAACAGGCTACCTTGTGCAATGTACAGCCGTGCACCATGACACAGAGGTGAATGTGAAATGTCTAGCATGGGATTGTTACAGTAAGCATACATTTCCAGTAAATAGTCTTATGCATAGACAAACGCAGAAGGTTCCAATGCATTCGATGTATGCATTGTGCACATGAGCATCTGCTTATGTGCACAGCAGCAGATATGCAGTACGTTGATTTCTGGGAGAAATCAATATATTGTCTGCACCTGCTTCAAGTAGGCATTCATTTTTTACAAAAATTGGTTTAGACTTTTGTGAGAAGTTGGCCTGGTATATGCTGTTCACTAATTAAAGTGGACACCTTGCACCAGAACAATTCGACTCTTATGGTAGATAGGTTTAAGACAACCTTTATAGAAAGCTATCCTAGTGGTAGCTGTGGAGAGCAGACTTCAGGCTAAGTCTTGAAGGAATGTAAAGCCGCTTGTTTTACCACACAATCTCTTGAATCACCAAATGAAAAGACACCACACAGGTATATATATAAAATATATATGTATTTATTAATAAACACTCTCTACTAATCTCTTTATGAGATTAGAGGTCAGGAACATATGTACAAGTCAAATATTATCAGGATAAGTTTAGCACAATTGAATGTTACAATCTTAGTTTGCTAGACCTAGGTCTAGGGCATCTAGAATCGAGGGACCCCCAAGAACCACCCCAGGTAGTTGTAGGAGACCCACAGGGGACGGACGCGGTGACCTGGCACCGATGCGAATCCTGTACGAGTCTATGCACTCAGACGCGATTGAAATATCAATGTTAAAGGTCCCTTGCGTGTTCGAGGCGAACACACCGATCGGTCCTTGTACGAGTCGAAGGACGCGGTTACAGATGGTATTGCAAGGGAGTTGGACGCGGTGTGTCTAACACAGACGCGAACCAGGTACGAGTCAGTGCGATAGTCGCACTGGGAAAGTTAGAGTTTTAGGACACTTCGAGGAAGCTACAAGCAAGTCACTTACAGGGTAAGTAGTTCTAGGGCCCACACCCACAGGAGCACCGTAGTGCTGAAGTTACCTCACCCAGGGGAGCCGGGTGCATAGGTGTTCTTTGGTGTCGGGTCGCGGCGTCGTTTTCAATGGGAGCCAGTGAAGACTTGCTGCTTGCGGCGACAGGAGAAGTGTCCGGAGGAATCCAAGCCTGGTTTCGGAAGATGGAAGACCTGAAAGCAGAGGGGCAGTGTTCAAAGTCACTTGGCAGTGAGTCGGGGCAAGGAAGATGGATGCCCACCGTCGTTGCAAGATTCAGGTCGTCCGCAGTTGCCTTGGCTCTTCAGCCATGAGGTCCAGGAGGCGTCGTCGATGACCAGGAGCTGGATTCGGCGTGTCCCACGATGTTTGCGGCTTACTGCAGTGTCGGCGACTCGATCGGAGCCAACAAGCCTTGGTAACAGCAAGTCTTGGGGAAAGTGTGAAGAGACAATGGCGCAAACCAGCAAGATCTGTGGAACTCACCCCGCAAGGGTAAGTCAGGGCAGGCCTGGAGCAACCAGGGGAGCCCTTTGGTTTCTTTGGAAAGTCTTCTGGGGACCCGCAAGCCGGCTGGCAAGGGATCGCAAAGACGCCTTGGGAGGATTCTCTCACAGGGGCCCACGGTCACTCAGAACGTGGTAGGCCTCTGATCTTAGGAGGGATTCCTGCTGGAGGCTGAGACCATACGTGGTCCAAAGCACAAGTTCGTGGAACGTTGTGAAGGGGTTGCACTCGACAATAGTGCACGGTACCCAGGGGTCGCGGTTCCTCGTTACTCTTGGGGTCCACTGGCCTCAGCTTCGCTGGGGACTCACGATGGCCTTTGAGAAGTCAGGAAATCTACTTCTTGGGCTGCAGGGACTTCGGACTCCGGCGGGAGCGGCGTAGTTTGCGACCGTCGTTTGTAGTTTTTGGTGCCTGCCAAGCAGGGGAGTCACTCCTTGACTCCAAGGGAGATTCTTCAGTCTTCCAAAGGTAGTGGAACGTCGAAGGTCCAGGATTCTTCTTGTAGAGCATCGTCCAGGGAAATCTAGGGTGCAATGCACAGGTTCCCCCTCTTATACCAAAAGAAGGGGAGGGACTAGCTCTATGACCCTACCTATGGGAGGGTCAGGGGAGTGGGTGGCTACACCCACTTCCCTTTGTCCAGTTTCGCGCCAGAGCAGGGACAGGTAGCCCCTGAGCCGGTTTGAACTGGCATATGCACAGAGGAGCCTTCTGCTCCCCCAGTGCAGGACTTCAAAGCACTCTAAGAGTGCACCCACCCAGCCCCAATACACTAAACCCTGTCTGGGAGATGGTCACACCCCCTTGGGACAGGATATCTATTGTTGGGCTTCCTCCACTGCAAGTGTTGGTCATCAGCAGGAGGGCAGCCCAGTGTCTGTGACTGGTGGCATCCATTTTGTGATGCCAGGGCTCTGCAGGATTCTATTGCGTTTCCACAGTAGGTACATGTCTATCCCTCTAGAAGGGTGGAATGCTACCCCCGCCACCAGGACTGGCGGGGGGTAGTATTCCAAGGTGTTTGACACCAAACACGACATGTTTCGATGCAGCCATTCCAAAGTTAGCATTTTACCGCGAGGATATAATGCACTTAAAAGTATATGGTTTAACCGCATCCACAAACAGCACCAGAGAATGGACTCTGAGAGCTGCAGAGGGGCCCTGCTCAGGCAGAGGCACCCCCTCACATAGAAGCCAAGCACCCTGCCCTCAGGATTGATAGGGCCTGCCTTAGGGGTGACTGATAGGGTTATATGTGTGTGTAGGAGAGATATAGGAAACCTATATCTCAGTGAGGGGTGCTAGCACTTCCTCACTCAGGCTGCAGTAGCAGGCCTGTGGTGTCAGATTTAGTCTGCTTCCCAGGGGTGGCATAAGACATGCTGCAGCCCCTGGTAGGCCTGTGAAGTACCTTTGCCCTTGGTACCTAAGGTACCATATACTAGGGACTCATAAGGTGCCACAGTATCCAATCACTAGTGCACCTAGAGTGCACTCCAAATCGTTTAGAGAGAACAGAGAGGCTGGGGCCCTGATTAGCAGGGGCCCAGCCAGACTATAGCCAGAAACCAGTATAAACATCAGAAAAAAAGTGGGGGCAACATAAGAGGCAGATCCTACTCTCCTACACAACCCCCCCCCAAACGCAGGGACACTAAACTAACCTTGACCAGTTGAGTCTTCGTGTTCAAAGTGGAAATACCTTGAGAGTCCATCTGCATTGGCATGTTGGGTCCCATGTCTATGTTCCACTGTATAGTCTATCCCCTGTAGGGAAATGGACCACCTCAAAAGTTTTGGGTTTTCTCCTTTCATTTGTTTAAGCCATAGGAGGGGCTTGTGGTCGGTCTGAACTATGAAGTGAGTACCAAACAAGTATGGCCTCAGCTTCTTCAGGGCCCATACCACAGCAAAGGCCTCCCTCTCTATAGCTGACCAACGTTTCTCTCTAGGGGTCAGCCTTCTGCTAATAAAAGCTACTGGCTGGTCTTGACCTTCATCATTCAGTTGAGACAGTACAGCTCCCACACCCAGCTCAGAAGCATCTGTTTGGACAATTAACTTTTTGGTGTAGTCTGGACTCTGTAAGATGGGGGCAGTGCACATGGCCTGCTTTAGGTCTTCAAATGCCTTTTGACAGCTAGCTGTCCACTGAACCTTTTTTGGCATTTTCTTTGAGGTCAGATAATTCAAGGGGGTCACTATAGATCCATATCCCTTGACAAACCTCCTATAGTACCCAGATAGGCCTAAGAAGGCTCTCACCTGTGTCTGGGTGGTTGGAGCAACCCATTCCATTATGGTCTGGATCTTGCTCTATAAAGGCTGAACCTGGCCTCCACCTACAAGGTGGCCCAGGTATGCAACCTGACTCTGCCCTATCTGGCACTTAGTGGCCTTGATAGTGAGGCCTGCCTTTGCAGGGCCTCCAAAACATTCCTGAGGTGGACCAGGTGATCCTGCCAGGAGGAACTAAAGACAGCAATATCATCTAGATAAGCTGAGCAATAAGTTTCCATCCCTGTCAGAACTTTATTCACCAACCTCTGGAAAGTGGCAGGTGCATTTTTCAATCCAAAGGGCATCACCACAAAGTGGTAGTGCCCACCAGGGGTCGAAAATGCTGTTTTGGCTTTTGCATCATCAGCTAACCTGATCTGCCAGTAGCCAGCTGTTAGGTCAAATGTACTTAGATACTTGGCTGAGGCCAAAGTATCAATCAGCTCATCTGCCCTTGGTATGGGATAGGCATCAGTCCTAGTGACTGCATTGAGGCCTCTGTAGTCTACACAAAACCTCATTTCTTTCTTACCACCCTGGGTTTGAGGCTTGGGTACCAGGACTACTGGACTAGCCCAAGGGCTATCTGAAGGCTCAATTACACCTAGCTCCAACATTTTCTGGACTTCAGTCCTGATACAGTCCCTGACATGGTCAGGTTGCCTGTAGATTTTATTCTTGACAGGCAGACTGAATCCAGTGTCCACCTCGTGGGTGAACCAGGAAGTCTGACTAGGGGTCAGGCTAAACATATGTCTAAACTGTTGCAGAACTTGTCTGCACTCAGTTTGCTGATGGTCAGTGAGGCTGCTTGCCAAAGCAACACCATCTACTGACCCATCATCAGGGTTCTGAGAGAGCAGGTCAGGGAGAGGGTCACTCTCCTCCTCCTGGTCCTCATCAGTTGCCATGAGCAAGCCCATGTCAGCCCTGTCAACATATGGCTTTAATCTGTTGACATGGAGCACCCTCAGGGGGCTCCTGGGAGTTCCAAGATTCACCAGGTAGGTGACTTCTCCCTTCTGTTCAACTATTGTATGGGGGCCACGCCACTTGTCCTGGAGGGCTGCTGGGGCCACAGGCTCCAACATCCATACTTTCTGTCCTGGCTGGTATACAGTCAGTACAGCCTTTTGGTCATGCCAAGCTTTTTGTAATTCTTGGCTGGCCTCTAGGTTTTTGGTTGCCTTTTTCATGTACTCTGCCATCCGGGAGCGGAGACCAAGTACATAGTCCATCACATCTTGTTTGGGGGGCTTGAGAGGTAACTCCCAGCCCTCTTTACCAAACACAGTGGACCTCGCACAGGATGCCCAAACAGAAGCTCAAATGGGCTGTAGCCAACCCCCTTCTGTGGAACCTCTCTGTAGGCAAACAACAGGCAAGGAAGAAGAAGGTCCCATTTCCGGCTAAGCTTCTCTGGGAGTCCTTTAATCATTCCTTTCAAGGTTTTGTTGAAGCGTTCAACTAAACCATTGCATTGTGGGTGATAGGGGTGGTGAACTTGTAAGTTACACCACACTCCTTCCACATTGCTTTTAGATATCCTGACATGAAGTTGGTACCTCTGTCAGAAATGACCTCCTTTGGAAAACCCACTCTGGAGAAGACTCCAATGAGGGCTCTTGCCACCACAGGGGCTGTGGTGGTCCTCAGGGGAATTGCTTCTGGGTACCTGGTGGCATGATCCACTACCACCAGGATAAACCTGTGCCCAGATACAGTTTGAGGGTCAAGGGGACCAACAATGTCAATCCCTACCCTTTCAAAGGGTACCCCCACCACCGGTAGTGGTATCAGGTGGGCCTTTGTTGTGCCACCTGCCTTACCACTGGCTTGGCATGTGACACAGGAGCGACAAAACTCCTTAGTGTCCTCTGACATATGTGGCCAATGAAAATGTGGAACAAGCCTGTCCCAGGTCTTGTTTTGTCCCAAGTGTCCTGCTAAAGGGATGTCGTGTTCTAGGGTCAAGAGGAACCCCCTAAACTTCTGAGGTATTACCAACCTCCTGGTGGCTCCAGGGGCTGGGTCTCTACCCTCAGAATATAGGAGTCCCTCATCCCAATAAACTTTATGGGACCCACTAGCACTCCCAGCAGCCTCAGCAGCAGCCTGCTGTCTGAGGGGTTCAAGAGAGGGGCAGCACTGTTGCTCCTTCCTCAGATCTTCCCTAGAAGGGCCCCTGCCCCCAAGAACTCAACCTGATCAGGCTCAAGTCCCTCTGGGGCAGTTCCTTCTTCAGGATATGCTTCACCTCCCTCTGGGGGTGAATCTGTCATCTGAGACAGAGGGGAAGGCACTGCCTTTACCCTACTGCTCCTCCTCTTGGGAAGCATCTGGTCCATTGTTCCAGGATCCAGAGCTGGTTCAGTGTCATGCATTCTTGCTTGTGACCTGGTCACAGCAAATACCTCTGCAGGGATGCCCAACATCTCAGCATGAGTCCATAACTCTACTTCAGACCAGGCTAAAGTCTCTGGATCATTGCCCAATAGAAATTCGACAGGGACGTCTGCACTGACTACAACCTTCTTGAGGCCAGTTACCCCTCCCCAGGAGAAATTCACAACTGCCAGACTATGGTTGGTCTTGGCGTTGCTTGCATTGGTCACCTGGTACATTTCGCCCAGGATGATCTGTCCAGGGTCCACAAGATCCTCTGCCACCATGGTGACACTAGCACCTGTGTCCCTAAATGCCAAAGCCTGTTTGCCATTTATTACAGGCTGCTGTTTGTATTTGCCCAGATTACTGGGACTCACTAGGAAGGACATATTAAGGTCTCCCTCACAAATCAGCATTGCCTGAGTGGGCACTCTGACTAGGTCAGAGTCCACTTCAGAACCCAGGGTCAACCCTACTACACCCTTATTCTGAGTACCACCTCCACCAGTAGCTGAACTAGGGGGAACAGTTGCCTTAGGGGCAGGAGTGGTGGTGGTTTGGTCTTTGGACTTGTTACAGTCAGAAGTCCAGTGCCCTTTCTGTTTACAGAATTTGCACCAGGGCTTCTTTTGGCCTTTTCCCTTGTTGGATTGTGACTCCCCACCAGATGCAGATTTTTGGGGCCCTTGTGAAGACTTCTGGTCTTTTGACTTATCCCCACCTTTCTCAGAGCCCTTAGGATCTTGCCTCTTGGTGTCACCCCTTGGTTCTGGGGTTTCTGCCTCACCCTGGTTCTGACCCACTTGTCTGCCTTCTTTCCCAATTCTTGGGGAGAGGTCAGATCCGAGTCCACCAGGTACTGATGCAACAACTGGTTCTGGCAATTATTAAGGATCTGTTCTCTCATCATCAGATTATACAATCCCTTGAAATCAGTAACCCTACTACCAACCAGCCAACCCTTCAGAGCCTTGGTTGCACAATCAACAAAGTCAGTCCAGTCCTGAGTCTGTGCCTTCTGGGTGTCTCTGAACTTTAACCTCTACTGCTCAGTGGTTAAGCCAAACCCATCTATCAGTGCACTCTTCAGGACTTCATAATCATCAGCATCCTCTTCTCTAACAGTGAGGAGCTTGTCTCTACCTTTATCTGAAAAGGAGAGCCACAAGATTGCTGCCCACTGCTTCTGGGGGACCTGCTGTACTCTACAGGCCCTCTCCATAGCAGTTATCCACTTGTGGATATCATCCCCACTCTGGTAGGGAGGAACAACCTTGCTCAGGTTCCTATGGTCTGGAATAGATTCTCTGCCTCTAGGGACACTGTTGCTGCCACCAAGGGGTTCTAACCCCTCTCGTCGAGAAGCTATCTGGATCTCCAGGGCTTCTCTATCCAGTTTCAACTGCTTGGTTTAGAGGGCAACTCTTGCTTCCTCATACTGCAGCAGTTTGCACATTCTTTCAGAGGAGGTCTCTCTTATGGGAAAGTATGAGTTCCTCTGGTGGACAAATTCTCTGCCAGAGTGATAAGAGTGCTCAGATTCCCTGGAAGGGGACCTATGCCTCTCATCCACTCTGTCAGTTCTCTTAGGGAGAATTCCTCTGTCCTTTTCAGGCCCCTTGAGGCCTGGCCCTTCAATCACAGAGTCCTGGTCATTCGGATTTTCATCGCCTGACCCAGATACTGTAATTGACCCACCCACTGATTCAGACCCATTAGCTCCTAGAGCCAATCTAAGATCATCTGCTGTCAGCAGATCTATCAGGTGCAGGGTTGAGGGACTCTGTCCTAGTCTCAGGTGTCTTTCAACACACATGGCTCTCAAGTCAGAGAAAGCCATGTCCTTATACTGAGGCTGAGTGGATCCACTGGTTCCACCCTTTAAGGACATTCTAGTGTTGTGCAGTGTTGTACTACCTACACTAGTTTGTGGCCTACTGATACTAGCTTGAGCTGTAGAAAGGGTGTGCTATCCCTTGGCACACAGCTCTAAGTTCAGTAGAACTTATCGATACTAAGCTTGACTTTATATGTACCTTAAGTACCTATAGTGGTTTTCAGTTAGTAATTCAAATAGAGATTTTCTGGTAAAACAATAGCAAGCTGGAATCCCACACGCTGCCACCAATGTGAGAAGTTGGCCTGGTATATGCTGTTCACTAATTAAAGTGGACACCTTGCACCAGAACAATTCGACTCTTATGGTAGATAGGTTTAAGACAACCTTTATAGAAAGCTATCCTAGTGGTAGCTGTGGAGAGCAGCCTTCAGGCTAAGTCTTGAAGGAATGTAAAGCCGCTTGTTTTACCACACAATCTCTTGAATCACCAAATGAAAAGACACCACACAGGTATATATATCAAGATATATATGTATTTATTAATAAACACTCTACTAATCTCTTTATGAGATTAGAGGTCAGGAACATATGTACAAGTCAAATATTATCAGGATAAGTTTAGCACAATTGAATGTTACAATCTTAGTTTGCTAGACCTAGGTCTAGGGCATCTAGAATCGAGGGACCCCCAAGAACCACCCCAGGTAGTTGTAGGAGACCCACAGGGGACGGACGCGGTGACCTGGCACCGATGCGAATCCTGTACGAGTCTATGCACTCAGACGCGATTGAAATATCAATGTTAAAGGTCCCTTGCGTGTTCGAGGCGAACACACCGATCGGTCCTTGTACGAGTCGAAGGACGCGGTTACAGATGGTATTGCAAGGGAGTTGGACGCGGTGTGTCTAACACAGACGCGAACCAGGTACGAGTCAGTGCGATAGTCGCACTGGGAAAGTTAGAGTTTTAGGACACTTCGAGGGAAGCTACAAGCAAGTCACTTACAGGGTAAGTAGTTATAGGGCCCACACCCACAGGAGCACCGTAGTGCTGAAGTTACCTCACCCAGGGGAGCCGGGTGCATAGGTGTTCTTTGGTGTCGGGTCGCGGCGTCGTTTTCAATGGGAGCCAGTGAAGACTTGCTGCTTGCGGCGACAGGAGAAGTGTCCGGAGGAATCCAAGCCTGGATTTGGAAGATGGAAGACCTGAAAGCAGAGGGGACAGTGTTCAAAGTCACTTGGCAGTGACTCGGGGCAAGGAAGATGGATGCCCACCGTCGTCGCAAGATTCAGGTCGTCTGTGGTTGCCTTGACTCTTCAGCCACGAGGTCCAGGAGGCGTCATCGACAACCAGGATCTGGATTCGGCATGTCCCACGATGTCTGCGGCCTACTGCGGTGTTGGCGACTCGATCGGAGCCAACAAGCCTTGGTAACAGCAAGTCTTGGGGAAAGTGTAAAGAGACAATGGCGCAGACCAGCAAGGTCTGTGGAACTCACCCCGCGAAGGTAAGTCAGGGCAGGCCTGGAGCAACCAGGGGAGCCCTTTGGTTTCTTTGGAAAGTCTTCTGGGGACCCGCAAGCCGGCTGGCAAGGGATTGCAAAGACGCCTCGGGAGGATTCTCTCACAGGGGCCCACGGTCACTTGGAACGTGGTAGGCCTCTAATCTTAGGAGAGATTCCTGCTGGAGGCTGGGACCACATGTGATCCAAAGCACAAGTTCGTGGAACGTTGTGAAGGGGTTGCGCTTGGCAATAGTGCATGGTACCCAGGGGTCACGGTTCCTCGTTACTCTTGGGGTTCACTGGCCTCAGCTTCACTGGGGACTCACGATGGCCTTTGAGAAGTCAGGAAATCTACTTCTTGGGCTGCAGGGACATCGGACTCCGGCGGGAGCGGCATAGTTTGTGACTGTTGTTTGTAGGTTTTGGTGCCTGCCAAGCAGGGGAGTCACTCCTTGACTCCAAGGGAGATTCTTCAGTCTTCCAAAGGTAGTGGAACGTCGAAGGTCCGGGATTCTTCTTGTAGAGCGTCGTCCAGGGAAATCTAGGGTGCAATGCACAGGTTCCCCTCTTATACCAAAAGAAGGGGAGGGACTAGCTCTATGACCCTACCTATGGAAGGGTCAGGGAGTGGGTGGCTACACCCACTTCCCTTTGTCCAGTTTCGCACCAGAGCAGGGACAGGTAGCCCCTGAGCCGGTTTGAACTGGCATATGCACAGAGGAGCCTTCTGCTCCCCAGTGCAGGACTTCAAAGCACTCTACGAGTGCACCCACCGAGCCCCAATACACTAAACCCTGTCTGGGAGGTGGTCACACCCCCTTGGGACAGGATATCTATTGTTGGGCTTCCTCCACTGCGAGTGTTGGTCATCAGCAGGAGGGCAGCCCAGTGTCTGTGACTGGTGGCATCCATTTTGTGATGCCAGGGCTCTGCAGGATTCTACCGCGTTTCCACAGTAGGTACATGTCTATCCCTCTAGAAGGGTGGAATGTTACCCCCGCCACCAGGACTGGCGGGGGTAGTATTCCAAGGTGTTTGACACCAAACACGACATGTTTCGATGCAGCCATTCCAAAGTTAGCATTTTACCGCGAGGATATAATGCACTTAAAAGTATATGGTTTAACCAAGCATCCACAAACAGCACCAGAGAATGGACTCTGAGAGCTGCAGAGGGGCCCTGCTCAGGCAGAGGCACCCCCTCACATAGAAGCCAAGCACCCTGCCCTCAGGATTGATAGGGCCTGCCTTAGGGGTGACTGATAGGGTTATATGTGTGTGTAGGAGAGATATAGGAAACCTATATCTCAGTGAGGGGTGCTAGCACTTCCTCACTCAGGCTGCAGTAGCAGGCCTGTGGTGTCAGATTTAGTCTGCTTCCCAGGGTGGCATAAGACATGCTGCAGCCCCTGGTAGGCCTGTGAAGTACCTATGCCCTTGGTACCTAAGGTACCATATACTAGGGACTCATAAGGTGCCACAGTATCCAATCACTAGTGCACCTAGAGTGCACTCCAAATCGTTTAGAGAGAACAGAGAGGCTGGGGCCCTGATTAGCAGGGGCCCAGCCAGACTATAGCCAGAAACCAGTGTAAACATCAGAAAAAAAGTGGGGGCAACATAAGAGGCAGATCCTACTCTCCTACAACTTTGCTCAAAATCCATACAGTTTACAACGATCAACCCCCTAATAACACTTCCTTAACACAAATTCGTATTTATTATTCTGCTGAGAAAAGTGCAGATGCCACTGTGCACCACTGTGCATCATGCTAGTGCCAACACAAAGCCTCCACATCCAGACCTTCAAAACTGTTTTTTCTTGGTTCATCCCTGGCAATTTGTGAAGTGACACGGAAAGTGTAGTTTTGTTCCCTCAGTAGACAACTGGGTCTGGGAGCAGTGTCCAGCCCTGCTGTCTTAAATAAAGTAAAACATTTGGAGCCAGGTATCTTGGTGGTTGAACAAGGTGCCTTTAATTCACTCACATCCTCCCTGAAAGCTCCATCTGACCACGGTAGAGCACACACTCTGTGAACTGAATTACTTTATTGTTTGATTAATAAAAATCATTACAATATTGGACGTGAATCACTGACAAAATATCGACCTAAAAAATATCGAGGTACAAAATATCGTGACAAAAATATCGAAGTCAAGAATATCGACATCCTATCTACATCATGATAAGTACAAAAATGTCAAAATATTGTTGTAATAAATATCGTTTTTTTTAAATGTTAAAAAATAATCTAAAATAAAGTAAATAATACATATAATTAAAAGAAACAGTTAAAATTATTTAAAAATGTTTAAAAATAAAAACTGATACATATAATGTTAAAATAAATCAAACATGTACATATAAAATATAATATATATACTTACTTAATAAAATTCATAAATAATTATTTTAATAACTTATAAATTGTTAAAAATATTTTATAAATTATAAATACAGACATACACATACAAAAATAATATTATTAAAAAAATTAAAAATATATTTAACAAATTAAAAAATTAAAATATTTTTAATTTTTGTAAAATAAATTATACACAACATTAAGTAAACCAATACAGAAAAATATTGATAGCGGAGGGAAAAAATTACTATTCCCACTCCAAAGAGTGCAACAGTAGGGAAAGTGTTGGATAGCGTAGGGGTAAAAATTACTATTCCCACTCCAGTGAGTGCAACAGTAGGGAAAGTGTTGGATAGCGTAGGGGTAAAAATTACTATTCCCACTCCAGAGAGTGCAACAGTAGGGAAAGTGTTGGATAACGAAAGGGTTAAAATTACTATTCCCACTCCAGAGAGTGCAACAGTAGGGAAAGTGTTGGATAGCGTAGCGGTTATAATTGCTATTCTAACTCCAGAAAGTGCAACAGTAGAGAAAGTGGTGGATAGAGTAGGGGTAAAAATTACTATTCCAACTCCACAGAGTGCAACAGTAGGGAAAGTGTTGGATAGCGTAGGGGTAAAAATTACTATTCCCACTCCAGAGAGTTCAACAGTAGGGAAAGTGTTGGATAGCGTAGGGGTAAAAATTACTATTCGAACTCCAGAGAGTGCAACAGTAGGGAAAGTGTTGGATAGCGTAGGGGTAAAAATTACTATTCCAACTCCAGAGAGTGCAACAGTAGGAAAGTGTTGGATAGTGTTGGGGTAAAAATTACTATTCCAACTCCAGAGAGTGCAACAGTAGGGAAAGTGTTGGATAGCGTAGGGGTAAAAATTACTATTCCCACTCCAGAGAGTGCAACAGTAGGGAAAGTGTTGGATAGCGTAGGGGTTAAAAATAACATACTTATCAATTAAATAATTGTTTTAATTAAATATTGATTTATTAATAAATTAACAATAAATTATTTATAAATACCAAAAAATGAAAATTAATAATTACTTTAATAACATTAAATTTCTTCCCACCCTATTCCCCAATAAACACAAAACCCACTCCGCATAAAATTTAACACAATTAATATAATTATCAATGAATCAATTAATAAAAATTAATTACCAATTAATAATTAATTAACAATACAATAATTATCAATACCAATAAATAATAATTAATAACAATTACCAATTAATAATTAATTAACAATAAATTAATTATCAATACCAATAAATATTAATAAATATTTACTTAATTATAATAAATTACTTCCCACCCTATTCCCCTATAAACACACAGCCCACTCCTAAACTAAATTAACACAATTAATATATTTATCAATTAATTAATTGATAAAAATGTATTACCAATTAATAATTAATAAACAATAAATTAATTATCAATACCAAAAAATAAAAATTATTAATTACTTTGTTATAATTAATTTACTTCCCACCCTATTCCCCTATAAACCCACAACCCGCTCCACTAAAAAATGTATACAATTAATATAATTATCAATTAATCAATTAATAAAAATTAATTGCCAATTAATAATTAATAAACAAATTAAATATCAATAACAATAAATAAATAAAAATTACTTAATTACAATTAAATTACTTCCCACCCTATTCCCCTATAAACCCACAACCCGCTACAGAACTAAAATGCTAAATTTAATTAAAAATCATTAATAATTTCTAAAAATTATGAATTAATTTACTATAATTAAATTACTTCCCACCCTATTCCCTATAAACCCACAACCCGCTACGGTACTAAAACGCAAAATTTGCTTTAAAAAAATTACTAACTTCCAAACAATTAATACATATATTTAAAAAAATAATACAAAACATAACAAAACATGTGGAACACATACATATAAAATACATACTAAAATACATAACACTAACATAAACATCGATATTATTAACATCGATATTTTTACTATCGATATTAACAACTTCGATATTAACAGAAACGATATTTCTTACCTTCAGGTCGATATTCTTGTCACCGATATTCTTTTTTCAGTTCAAAAAGAACATTTTATTGATATAGATAAAAGTGTCAGTACAGAGTTCAAAGCATTAAATTCCTGTCATTACAATAAAGTTTGCTACAATAATGATAAATGACTCAGACTTATGATTGAATAAGGAAAAATGATACAATAAAAAAAAATTAAAAAAATCATTAAGAAAAATGGAATAACAAATATTCTAGGAACAATTGAGGGGATCAAGGAGGTTTTAGGACCT
Source organism: Calotriton arnoldi (assembly GCA_963921515.1). NCBI lineage: Eukaryota > Metazoa > Chordata > Amphibia > Caudata > Salamandridae > Calotriton > Calotriton arnoldi. The sequence goes on from CAWUFW010012109.1 coordinate 512,821, forward strand.
CTTGCTGAGATGGTTGCAGTTGGTAATATCGCTTGGCACATGTATCAAGATATATTGTAACAGGTGACCACAAATCTATACGTTTCGCTGCCATATGTATTGGGTAAACAAAGGAGGTGTCCAACCTATGATTATGGCAAACAGCATACCACCATGCCTTATAAGAGATTTTTGTGAAATCCTTCCAATTTACAGTGATCTGCTGAAATGCGACTGCTAATAATAAATCAATAATTTTAACATTGTGAGTAACCTTCTCCCAGCAAGGTGAGAGACTTCCCAAGAAAACATGGGTCAAAGAAAAAGCAAATTTAGGGGCCCATTACGATGGCGGGCGGAAGCACAACCGCCGTGCTGGCGGATACAGAAACCACCAGTTACCGCCGGCACGCAGCAGTCCACACGCCCGCCCAATTACGATGCGAAAAGCAGGCCAAACACCGCCGGCAAGCCAGCAACACCGTCCGCCATCAAAGTGCGCCCGCACACGTAGCGGCGCAGCACAACTGACACACACCGTCCGACGAAACACGCCCCGCCCGGGCGCATAAATTACGATGCCGCAAACAAACGGCTCCCACGGCAAAGAGACACCGCACGTGAAAGAGAGGCGGAAACACGGACGCAGAGCACGGACAACGAAGAAGCGGCACCCCGGGCATGAATCCAGCACTGCAGGCCCTTCCCATGCTTCTGCTGATGCACCACCAAGGACGCAACGTACCGCGGAGACGCAGGTAGGCACACACACAACAAGTGCACGCAAACAGCGCACACAGTGCAAGGGCGGAAAAGCGGACAACCCCCACCAGCGCGTGTACACTACACATCCACCATCGCATCCACATATGACACACAGGCCAAATCGTAACATCACAGAACACATGTGTACACACCACCTGGGACTAGGAACCAACCACCCCGTCACGGCCCCAAAGCGCCGATGACGCCGCCACACATGCGCACAACGCAGAGGCCAACCGCAGCGCCATGCATGCGTCGCACACAGACACAGGGACACAACCAAGCAGCACACACATCAGCCCCACCCCGAACGCACATGACACTTGACAGGCCGGCCACAGACATGTCCCCAACGCCCAATCCACGGACAACACCCAACGCCACACAAACGACGCACACATGTCAGTGAAGACACGCAACTGCAGGACACACCCCAGTGTAACAAACATGGCGTAGCACACAGCGGCGGCAACACCAACTAGGAGAAGCAGGGCTCCTTCGGGAAGAGGAACGCCAGTACCACACTGAAAAACCCATACCACCCTGCACATATGAACAAGACACATGAAACGGAACACCAAAGAGCCCGGGACCGACAACAGGTGGCCCAAGAATTACATCCACACACAAGGCCCAACGCAGAGCGGAAAGGCAGCCTGCCGCCCACACAAGGGAGAGCAGACAGCACTGAATGACCTTCCATTCCAACACCGAAACCACAGCCCTACGACAGAAGCCGGTGAATACAGCCATTGTCCAAGAATAGACCAACACAGGCATGCCGAGGAGACCGACCACAGGGCAGATAGCGCATATCACAGAAGCACACAACGGACGGGGAACAAAGAAGAAAACACTCCCCATGTCGGCCACATGCAAGTTAATTGGAAGGAGTCACACAGCACTGACCTTGAACTGTCTGAGAAGCATGTGGGAAGAGGGCCCGTGTCCTCCAAACAAGCCAACAGAACACAAGTCCTGTCTCCCCACGACTACACAGAGCTCACAGCAACCCCGGAGCGTGCACATTGCAGACTGCACACACAGCCGGAGCACGCCACCTCTACGAACCGCTGCGAAATGGCAACCGCAACACACCTACCCAACTACGCCGAACAGCTCAAGCTGTACCAAACCAACACGATACATACATTGGGATGCGATCTCCTGTCCCTGCTGAACGTAAGTTACCGACTGACTTACCGCATCACATTGTTCAGCTGCGTCATGCCCGTCTTCTACTGTCGGAGGTGTCCCTACCAGCATCCCGTCGAGATATGCCTCTCCAACCCGGCATGTCTGAAGGCGGACCTGCTACCACTACTCCTCCCTCTGGACGCACACGACAGGGCCTGCTCTGCCTATGGGGGCATGGCGTATGTGGCCAACATCGCACGCGCACTGAAATGGAACCACTGTGCCTCCACACGACGGATCATCGAGAACAGCTACATCGAATGTCACCCAGCATGCCCCATCATGGTCCTCCAAGGGACAACCTACGAACAACACCTTGACAGCCACCATCCGCTTCATTGGCTGGCAAACATGTACACCACCAATGACATGGAAGCCCTGCTGGACGGCATCGCATACCTGACAACCTGTAAATACGTCGGACCACAACGCAGGTTCCCCGAGTGACCTATGAAGTCCAACCCCGCACCCATGCTCAGCTTCCGCACGGACTGGCCAGTCACCACCACAACAGCCATACCAAACGACCGGCAACTGTAACCACACCATCAACGACATCGCCATGACATCGGATATGACCGGGACATGCACACTGTTCCCCATCACATCCAGGAACACCGCATGCATCGTGGGAGGCAGTGGCATGGGCTCTGTGCATCGCACCCACATGGACGGAACTGCACGAACAACCAGGACACGACATGGATCCAGCGCACATGGACACACACACCGCTCAGTGGACATGAATAGGTCGCCTGGAGTCTGTGGGTGCTGCACCCTCCCACCCCCGCCCCGGGAATCCCATACCAGGACCTTTGCATGGACGACAAGTGCATACAACAACAACACGACCCCAGTGACTGTGACATGTCCAGTAACCACCACAGTGCAACAACAAGTGGCACGCCGCTGCATGCACGCAAGCACATGCCCTGATGTCATCTCACATGCACGCGTGCATGAGGAACAACCGCAGCAAACCTGTCACATGGAACTGAGATGGACTGTGCCCATGATGCCGAGCGGTCTGGTAGGCTACATGTATACCGTCTGTGTCAAAGTCCGCAGCTCCGCAGCTATACGTAAATGTACATTAGCACAGCCTTGGCCAAGCAGATGTAACCCCACACCCTATCCCATTTGTTATCATGCTCAGTATATCCTCAACATGTATTCCGCTGCCAGTAGTGTCCACTATACTGCATCACAGAGGACAGAAGACTCAATATAATGTTTGAAACCAGAACTGTCTCCGCTGACTCATTTCACAAGTACGAATGAGAGAGGATGAGAGTATGTGAAGTACACGGCAGTCGTGACATGACCATGTAGTCCACTGGTATTGGATGTCAACGCAAATGAGTAGCACTACTGTGGAAGACACACGTGTCGTGTGAAGTCGTATGGACGCAGTGCTCAGGTGGGTGGGTGCGACGGGTAGATGCGCACATGCCAAGTTGGAGCACGCCGTGTTGGGAGGGGTCATGAACAGTACACCACCGCTTCCCTGGGCATTGTGAGAGGACACCTGTCGGGGGGAGTGAACACGTGTGTGCACAGCAGCCGGGCACACGTACAAAGCGGTACCAGGCGCACCTCAGCCCACCCTCTGTGGACAAGCTGGATCCTGTTGTGCGCCCGCCATGCCCCTTGACAAGGCACACACAGCCCCAGTCGACCAGGTGTAACCCCAACATAGTCAATCCGCACAGGCGATACAGGGCACGGGATGGCAGTGGAGCATGGTGTGTGAGAGGTCTCCTCGCGCTCCTCCTGGTCATATCACGCAGGCAATAGAACCTCAACGTCTAGCATGGCACAAGTCAAATGGAAGTGTAGGGGACGCACCACAGCACGAGCAGCACTGACGTCACGGGAGGTGGCTCGCACCATCCCATCCATTGCCCATCATACCAACCACGCCACATGCCATTGCGACTAAGTGCAAGCGCGTGCGCCACCACCCCCGAGCCCTCCCCAGAGAGGCCAAAGAGTGAATGTGTGGGCCATCAGCCACAGACGGACGCGGCCTGGCCGCAAGGGCAGCCACAGCCACTGGGTGTCGCAGGTGGCGGATCCGGAAGGCGAAGACTGTGATGCATAGTCCATGCAGGCCGGGTCTCCATTTGGGGCACCACGCAGGTGGACGGCGTCCCGCCACACATCATACCCTGGACCCACACATACACTCCTTGCCCTCTCTGGTGCGAGCTTGGGGCTGCCTGTGCAAGCGCTAGCCTCGCAGGTGAGCATGCATATTGGGGGCGAGGGGAGGACATGAGGGCTGGGGCGAAGATGACTGTATCACTGTCAGTTAGTACAAGGGATGACCCAGATGTGGAAAGGAAGAGACGTGTCCCGTGTGTACTGCAACTAGTCGCCAATCCAACTACCCCCCATGTCCGGAATGTAAGCCCGCACCTAGGCCCGCCCATCCGCCACATCGAACATACCACCAGCACGACAACCTTCCCATTCGAAACACTGACTGGGGTGGCGACCAGTGAACAATCATGTGTAGCCTACCCACGCGTACATGTGGGCCCTCCATGATCCATGTCACCTGCGGCAAAGACATGACATGCGCAATGAGGGAAGTGAGGAGAGCTGTCCGCCCCACGCGCAGAAGGTGCATCAGCTCCACAGACCCAGCAGCGAGTCCAGCAGGGGTCACATGTGCAGGGGCAGCTGTGCCTGGTGTGAAGGCACATGCATATAGACAGCACATCGACCAATGTGTAGTCTGCCCACATCCACAGTCCATCATCATGCGGACATAGGAATTGAACACAGGGCAACACATCTTAGTTGGTGCACCCACCGTGACCAACAATGCGCAATCATCAACGTACCCGCCCTGTGCATGGCCCCCCACCCAACGGAGGCACATCCAGTGCCACCATCCCACACACACAAGCCTTCCACGGAACATGCTGTGTCCAATGGTCAGTACAGAGTCAGTGCCCATCTGGTGGATCCTGAACAGGAGACACATGCACACACATGCCAGCTCCCACTATGTACGTCTGCCACCTGGCACGTGCAATGTAACCTCTCACCTGTGACGTGTGACTGCAAGCACACAGCCGTCTTGGCATGGGGCTGTCAATGTGGACACCAGTCAATGTTTCGGGAGCTGTGATCCGTACAGTGCTGTACATAGGGTGCAGTGCTGACACCTACTACTGTCTCATATCCCCTCGTGCCACAGGTCCCACTTGTATTGGCCGCTCAGCCCGTGCCCACATCGTCGTCGCCGTGTGCCATACTCATCCAGCCTCGGAAGCAGTTCCATGCTCAGCAGACACTCATGTTGCCGTGGCGTTGCCGCTTGACGAATATGCAGTCAGTCCCCATCAGCACGCCCGCAAGTCATTGGGGCCTAGATCCCCATGTGCATGCACATGGCAGTGGTATGTCTCACTTGCCATTGCCATTGTTGGGAGACCTGTGTAAGTGTATTGTGGCCGTGCCGTCCCAGCTTGACAGCTGGGCTGTGGCTCATGTGCTTGCTCAGTCATGTCAGTGATGTGTATGCGAAATTGCTATGTGCCGTGTTGCTTTGACATGTGTCCTCTGCCATTTAACCCAGGCGGAGACCGAACATTGACCGCCCATACCAATTGCTGGCGGACATGGACGATACAGAGGTAATCAGGAAGTTTCGGCTGGACAGGCCAACTCTGCATCGACTGTGTGCCATGTTAGAGCCCCATCTCCATCCCCGCAGGGTGTATCCGACTGCTGTCACCCCCACGGCTAAGGTGATGGCCGCCATGCATTTCTTCGCCACTGGGTCATTCCAGCACACAGTGGGCAGTGGAGGAGGGATGTCCCAGCCCATGTTCAGCAAGGTGCTGAGGGATGTACTGGCAGCCATGATGCTGTACCGGAACAGGTACATCAGATTCCCCAGGGCTCGTGGAATTGGCGGCAGTGAAGGGTGCATTCTATGCCCTTGGCAGAATCCCACACGTCGTGGGAGCCATTGACTGCACTCATGTTGGCCTTGTTCCACCACAGGCCACTGAGCACCTGTACCGCAACAGGAAGCACACGCACTCCTGAATGTGCAAGTGGTGTGCCTTGCGGACATGGTGATCACCCACGTGTGTGCCAAGTTTCCAGGCTCGGCCCATGACGCACACATAATGCGCAACAGCATCTTGCCACGACTGATGGCCAATCTGCAACAGGATCGTGCCTGTATTGTCGGTGAGTATGTGGAGTGGTGTAGCGTGCTGGTTGTGCGATGCTGTCCCCTGTCCAGTTGGAATTGCAACGGTTCTCTGTGTCCCTCACACCCAGGTGACTCTGCGTATCCGAATGGGGCATGGCTGCTCAGTCCATTGAGGAATCCTCGCACCCCAGCAGACGATCGATACAATGAGGCACATGGGAGGACCAGACGTGTGGTCGAGCGTACCTTTGGCCTCCTCAAGTCCAGGTTCAGGTGCCTGGACCGCACCGGGGTGCACTGGCGTACTCCCCACAGAAGGTGTGCCAGATAGTGGTGGCGTGCTGCATGCTGCACAATCTGGCCATTCGGAAGCAGATCCCCCTCATTGTGGATGACGGAGATCAACCAGGGCCCCAGCCCGCAGACCAGGACAGCTCGAGTGAGGTGGACAGCGGAGAGGAGGAAGCTGGGAATGTGCGCCAGCAGCTCATCGCCCGCTACTTCACTTGACGGTGAGTGTCCATGTACGACGGATGATGTGTCTGTATCTGTGCAGGTGTGTGTGTGCTGTGTCAGGGTGGCCGTATGTTCACTGCGTGCAGTGTGTCAACGCTCCATGGCCAGGGTAGTATGCCACTGTTGGTGACTGTGGCATTGTGCCCTATTGCTCTGTGCGATGTGTGTACATTGCTTGTAGTTGTTGACATGTACTGTGTGATGGGTGTGTGACACACTCATTGAATGTGCTCCTGTTCTGTCTCCCACCCCTAGGTCCCTACAGGCCCTCCGGATTCCATTGCCATGCCACGCATCAGGTGCCTTTCCGCCCAAGGTGGCCGTTGTATTCCGTACAAATAAAACACAGGGCACAAACAGCAGTTAGTGAATAAGGTGCATTTATTACAAACTGTGACATGTGATTGTGTGTAAGGTGATAACAAAAGTGGTGCGTGCAGTGACAATGAGCTGTCGGTCATGGCTGCGTGATGATCAGGGTGTACCCACTGGTTCTATGTCCATAGTCCAACACACACATGCCATCCAGATGGCTGTGTGGAGTGGGATCGTAGAGCAAGTCAATGCAGTGGCTGGTCAAGGAAGGCTGGCGGAAGGCTGGCTGGCTGCCTCACTTGCGACTGGAGCGTGCGAAGTCCTCCCGGGAGATCTGTTTCCTCTTCGGACGGCCCCTTCCACGTTTGGGAGGGGGTGTGTGGTGGCGACCTGCTGGTGGTGGGTGAGGTGTGCTCACTGGCTGTGGATGCAGGGGAAGTGGACACTGCTGCCCGAGCCTGCGCCCTAGCAGGTGGTGGCAGAGGTGGTGTTGCTGGCCTTGCCTGTGACCCCACCGCCACCATCAGCTGGCCCATGAGGTCCACGAGTTGGTCCATACGGGACACGATTTGGCCCATATGGGCGTCCATGGACCTCAGCACCCCCAGCACCTCCCGCGTGTCAGTAGCAGACCTGGCCCATTGTCCTTGGGCCTCTTCATAGGCCCCAAGGACTCTGGCCATTTGAGGCAGGGCATGGCTCCCAGGGAGGCTGGCGTTTCCCTGACCCTGCTCCTCCTACCAGTCCTACTGCCACCGGCCTGCCCACTAGCCACATTGCACACCACGGTCCTCGCTGTGGCTCCCAGGGTGGATCCAGTCGGGCCGGGCCACCACCTGCGCTGGGGCTGGTGCCAGCGAAGACGTGGTGGTGGTGGAGGCGGTGGTGGTCGGTGCGGCGATGGTGGCGGTTGCGGCAGTGGTAGTGGCCGCAATGACCGTGGGTGTGGCCGCAACGACAGTGGCAGCAGGGGACTGGGACTGTTCAGCATCCCTGGATGATGGGTTGGTGGGTAGGAGGGGTCCTGGGAGCGGCTGGGCCCTGCCACGCCAGATGGGCCAGCTTGGTGGTCCGTGTCCGAAGAGGAGGACAGATCCTCCAGATCCGTGTGTCCTCGTTGGGGGCTTGTAGGCTGGCTGTGCTGGCTGCTGTCTCCATCCCCAGCATCCAGCAGTTCGTCACCTGTGGAGAGAATGAGATTTGTTATTGTGTTGCACCTGGCGAAGTATGTATTAGTCGTCTGACATTGGCAGTTCGTGCAATCTCGTACATGGGTTTCCCGGAGGCGAGTGTGTGGCTGTGGCATCTGTAGTTGTGTGTGCTAGGCAATGGGACTGTGTGCTGTGCACATGTGGCATGGGACGGATTGGCCATGCCGATGGGTGTGTTGCTGTGCCCCTACTCATTGTGACTCTGGTGTATGCGGGCTCCTGGCCCATCCTGGGTCTGGTTTGTACTTTGCTTTTGGAGTTCATATGGAACGCTTAGGAACGCATATGGCAACATGGGGGCCATGCCCCAGATTCGCATTTGGGAGGGGATATGCTTTTGGGGTTCAAATGGAACGCTTAGGAACGCATATGGCAACATGGGGGCCATGCCCCAGATTCGCATTTGGGAGGGGATATGCTTTTGGGGTTCAAATGGAACGCTTAGGAACGCATATGGCAACATGGGGGCCATGCCCCAGATTCGCATTTGGGAGGGGATATGCTTTTGGGGTTCAAATGGAACGCTTTAGGAACGCATATGGCAACATGGGGGCCATGCCCCAGATTCGCATTTGGGAGGGGATATGCTTTTGGGGTACATGCTGTGAGCCATGGGTGCCGAACGTGACATGTGTTGTGGCAGCATGACAGTGCATGGTCTGAGGTGTGTGCATGCCTGACATGCCCTGCATATTTGCTGTCTGTTGTGGTTACTGGACATGGCATTGGACGCATCGTTATGAGTGAGTGATAGTTGTGTGCCAGCCAACGTATTGCAGTTGTCCCATCTCCTTGGTGTGCGTGCTGCCCTGTGCCATGTGCATCACTGCAGTGCTCGGGGGTGTGGCCCATGTTGTGTGTTGTTGCTCACAGTGTGTCGTGCGCTTAATTGACTTCTGGCACATGGTTGGTCATGGGCATGTATCTTAGCGTGACTGCTGTATGTGTGGCAGCTGTGCGGATGACATGCCTTTCATGAGACTGGGGCTGACGGATGGGATGGATGGTATGTTGTATGTGCATGGTGTGTCTGTGTGTTTGATGGGTTCAGTGGTGTTCGTGTGCATTTATGTTGTTCCGCTCTGTTGCGTCTAGTGTTGTTTGTCTTACATAGGCGTAGTTGTGGGGTGTGGGGTTGACAGGCAGTGGGGGCTACATGGACAGGACTTCAATGGTGTTTCGGTTGTGTGTGATGAGTTGCATAGTGGCTGCCGTGTGGGACTATATTCAGTGTGGCTTGTGCATGCAGACGTGGCTCCTTGGGTGTTGATATGTCTGTGATGGGTCATGTGGGGTGTGAGTCTGTTGTTCATGTCCGTGTGCACATTGTTCACTTGTTCGTGACGGTGGGCGGTGCTGCGTGTTCGTCTGCTACGTGACATGTCCCATGTGTTGGTGGTGTTATGGTCCTCATGCCTCCAGTAATCCAGCCCTGTCCAGTTTCCCACCTGCAAGTTGTTCGTGCGTGCACTGTACTGGATGCCACATGGCTCTAAGCGGGGGTGCTCCATGTTGCAGGTCTGTGGGGGTGGGGGGTGTAGTGGGTCGTGGGGGTGGCTGTACACCCACTGACACCGATTGCTGTGGACCGTGATGTCTGCCTTTCGGCTGTTGTTGTGCACTGCGGTGGCTGACACGTGGCTGTGGGGTGTGGGGGATGCTCCTCCTTGCTGTGCTGTGGGACTGGGGCCTGGTGTGTGTTGTACTTGGGCTGTCCACCGTCCCACCCACTGCACTTTGTGTTCCTGCCACTTACCTGTTACTTGTCGGTTAGTGCAGCTGTGGCGGACACATGGGTGTGGTGGGTGCTCGTTGTGGCGCTTCTGGCATATTTGGGGACCTGTTGGTGGTTACGTGGCTGGCTTAGTGTACACATGTCCCCACGCATCTTACAGTTGTTCGGTTTGGGCTGTGTGTGGTAGTGTCTGTTGCATGTGTGTGTGATGTGTTGTGTATTGTGTGCTGGACATGGGGGTGTTTGTCCCTGGGAGCTGTGGCATGGTAGTTGCGCATGTGAGTACATAGCGGTGTGCTGGTATACATTAGTTTGTACTTACCAGCCTCCACTCCTCTGCTAATCCGGCGAGGATCTCCGGATGTATTACGACTCGCACCTTCTCCTCCCACGCTTTGAAGGTCTTAAAGAGCGCGGGATTCCCTCCGCCAGTGACGGCAGCCAGCTCTCTGTTTTTGCCCTCCTTCTTCTTGACCAGGCTCTTTACGTCATTCCAACGTTTGTTTATCTCGACTCTGTTCCTGGGCAGGGTCCCGACTGCATTGACCTGGTCTACGATCCGGTTCCACATTCTGTTTCTGGTGGCTAGTGGTGTGTGCTGGACCATGTTCCCATAGATTTGTGGGTACACCTTGATGATCTCGTCGACCATGACCGTCAGCTCCATGGGCGTGAACTTGGGCATCCTTTGTGGTGCCATGGTGTTTGTGGTGCTGGTGCGGTGTGTGTTGTGTAATGTGCAGGGGGTTTGTGGTGCCGGTGTTTGGTGGTGGTGGTGGTGGTGGTTGTGATGTGTGCGTTTCTGTGGTGTGCTGCTGTCCTTGCTGTGTCACTGTGTCCTCTCCTCTCCTCTCTGGTTTGCAATGTAGCAAGGGGTTGTGGTCTGTGGGAGTGCTGCTTTTGTACTCACCTATGTGGGTGTGTCCTCATGGTCTGTTGTTTTCAGGTGTGTTGTGTCTGGGGTTCTGTGGTTAAGGAGAACAGTGGTCTCAGGGAGGCTTCAAGAGTCCTCGTGTAGCCTGGGCTACTGTAAATGAATGCAGAGTTAATCAAAACAATTACTTTCAATAGTAGTCCAAACAGGACTCATTAAGCAATATATGCCAGGACACAGGGTGCAGAATGACATCACATTTATTAACACCATAAATGGAGTATCATTCAATTTTCAACGTTTAATAGTTCTGGTGCTCACACAAAAAAGTGCAAGTGCGTGAAGTGAAAGTGCTTAGTGACATTTAAAACATTACATCGCATTGACAACAAGCTAAAAAACTCCAAACTATTCAATTACAATGAAGGAGTTTTTGGTTGTAAGGTCGACGGCGTTTCGATCTTAATGATTAAAAGATCATCATCAGGACTGATGTGTGAGCAATTAGAATCTAGTAAATTAGGCGAAAGGAAAATATCAACACGCGATTGGACCCCGCGAGGCTGGAGTCCCAAGGCGGGTGGATGGAGGATCGGATCAGGGATCAAGGAGGATGTAAATCAGCCGGTTAATGAGGAAGGGAGTCGACGGCACCCAAGGGTTATTTTGAACCGGGATGAGTCCGGAGATCAAGGGTTCCACATCCGTCGCGGAGTGAATCCGAGTGCTGGCCTTTGTATTTTTTGTTTGTCCGGGGGGGTGTTTTCGGGATGTGTACTGTGCTTGTGTATTTGTGTGTGCCTTGCTGTGTGGACTTATTGGCCATGTTGTGTGCTATTGGTTTTGTGTGCGGATGGTTTCTGTGCAGGTACGTTGGCGCCATGGCTTCTGCCGTGTCGATTCTCATCGGCGTTGTTTGCGCTGGCGGGCGGTATATTTGTTGTTTTTCCGCGCTCATGGCGGTGCGATCGTAATTTCACGTGCGGTGTGTCGGCCGTGTGGGCGGGCGGTTTTGTGTTGTCGTGCGTGTTTCCGTCCGTGGCGGGCGGTTTGACTCCGACTCGGACGATGGCGGGCGGTATTTTGTGTGATTTTCCGCCGATGGCGGTTTCGGTTTGTGTACTCATAATGGCGTGGTCGGTGTTCAGGCGGTGTGTGCGGGCGGATTTTTGCCGCTTCCATGCCTGGCGGATTTATTTACGCCGGGTATCGTAATGGGCCCCTTAGCTCCAAAAATTAGGTTAATTTGAGACCATACCTGCTTCCAGAAATTGTATACATTTGGACAAGAGAATAACATATGAAATAAATTAGCGTTCGGAGTAGAACATGTCCAACAAACATCTGATGTGGTCGCAAAACTTTTACTTAAGATAGCTGGTGTGAGAAAAAGTCTATTATATACAAAAACAAGCGTTTGTGTTATGTTAGCTGCTCTAGATGATTTACGTAATTTGAGCCATAATTTATTCCACAAAGACACTGGCCAAGATACCATGAAATCCTGTTCCCATGCCTCCTCTGTTTTAGACTTCTGCCTAACGCTATCCTTGCCCTGCAAAAAACTATATAAAGTGGAAGCTTTGGGCATGGTTTTTAACAACGTGTGGAGTTGTGAAGGAGGATCCAAAACAATTGGAGCAATGGACGTGCCCAGGAGATGGGTGTATCTATCTGTCACTGCCTTCTTAAGTAAATTATATTTATGAATGTAAGTGGTAGGTAGGTTAAATATTTGACTGAGTGAGGGGAAAGATAGAAAGTCCATGTGTGTAAATAATTGATGTATCCAAATTAGACCTTTCAGTCGCCAAGTCTTCCAATTAAATGGTTTATTACGGATGGTCAGATTTTTGTTATGCCAAATTGTTGAATTGAGGAATGAATCTATAATGTTATGTGTGGGAGTGAATGCAGGTTCCAAAAGTTTAGAGGTCAGTTTGATTATGGGGGTGGACAAGGCCTGTGGTTTGCGTGAAAAAGAAAGATATTCATGAAAAGAGAAGGGGCTAAAAAAGACGTTCAACTGTAGTCCATAGAGGACAATCTTCCGTGGGGTCAAGCAACCAACGAGAGGCTTGACGCAAAAGGAATGCCTTCTGATATGCTTGAAAATCTGGAAAGTTAACCCCCCTTCTACTTTAGGTCGAATTAATTTAAATAGAGACATTCGGGATCTCTTATTATTCCATAGGAAGGAGGATAGAGATGAATTGATCTTTTTAAAAAATTTTGCGGAAATAGGAACTGGAATGTTGGAAACAGTATATAAAATTATGGGGGACAGCATCATCTTTATGGTATCCAGACGACCCCACCAGGACAAATAGAGGGGATGCCACTTGGCAGTTAAGTCTGAGATTTTTTGTATACATTTATTCATGCACAATGACACTGTGTCTGATATTGAGGAAGGAACATGTAATCCGAGATATTTAATATGATTCGGGCTCCAAGTAAAATTGGAAGTCATAAAATCCGATTTAAAAGTAAACTTAGTCAGGGGTAAAATCTCACATTTATCGTTGTTTAACTTATAACCGGAGATATTAGAGTAGGCTTGTACCTCTGCCAAAAAGGCAGGAATTGAGTCACTTGGTTTGGACATAAAAAGCAAAATATCGTCAGCGTAGGCTGCAAGTTTAATATGGGAGTTCAATGTTTGAAAACCATATAAATTTGGATTTTGACGTAGTTTAGAGAGAAAAGGTTCCAAGGCCAAATTAAAAAGGAAGGGGAAAGAGGGCAGCCCTGACGCACTCCTCTCCCCAGCTCAAAATATGGGGAAATTAAGCCGTTGGCGCACACAGCCGCACGTGGATTAGAGTAGAGGAGAGAGATGAGGGATATAAATTTAGGGCCAAAGCCGAACTGTTTAAGAGTATAAAATAAATAAGTCCACTCAACTCTATCAAACGCCTTTTCAGCATCCAGAGCTATTGCCACAAGGGATTGTTTTAAGTGGGAAGATTTAGATAAGACGTTAAAAAGGAGTCTCGTATTGTCAGTTATGAACCTACCCTTAACGAAACCAGATTGTTCTTTTCCCAATAAATCAGGTAAGTAGGAATCTAAACGTAATGCTAATGCTTTGGAGAACATTTTATAATCAATGTTGACCAAGGATATGGGTCTGTAATTTTTACAATATTTAGAGTCCTTGCCCTCTTTTGGTATAAGGCAAATATGTGCTTCCGAAAAAGAACCCATTGAGCTACCTAGTGTGGTGAAGGCATCGATTAGAGAATGTAACTTGGGCATTATGAGTTTAGAGAAATGTTGATAAAATTCTACGGTGAAGCCATCTGGTCCCGGTGCTTTGTCTTTTTTGAGATGTTGAAGAGCAATTAATAGTTCTTGGTGTGTTAGGTCTAACTCCAGAGATGATAAGTCCGGCAGCGTGTATTGGGGATTCTGAATATCAGAGAAGAAGTGCGATAATGATTGCTCAGAGGGCTGTGTTGCGGAAGTATATAGTGATTTGTAAAAGGTGGAGAACTCATTCAGTATTTCAGCGTCTTTAAATTTTAAATCTGAACGTTCATCATAGATAGATTCAATATTTAGTCTATTATGTTTAACTTTTAAGTAATTAGCCAATATTTTCCCTGCCTTATTTTTGCCCCCATAACATTTTGCACTGGATTTTAACAGATATAATGAAGCGTCCTCTGTTGATTTCTTATTAAATTGCATTTTGGCTTTTATGAGAGTTGTGAGACACTCCTTCGAGTGTGAGGTGTAAAATGAGTGTTCCAATCTTTTAATATCCTGAAGCAGATCTTTAGTGAGCTTACGGAAAGTTTTCCGTTTCTTTGCAACATAGCTAATTATGAAACCCCTGCCGAGGCCTTGAATGCATCCCATAGAGTGGAAAAGGGCATGAATTGGGTTTGGTTCAATTCAAAAAACTCTTTGAAGAAGTTAGGGAATGAGGCAGTAAACTTTGGGTCCAGAAGGAGAGCATTGTTAAAACGCCATCTCTTGGGGCCCGAATCCTTAGGTAGAATATCAATGCCAATCGAGATTGGGGCGTGATCTGATAATAAGATGGGACCAATCTCTGCATGCGTAAGTGTTTGTGAGATGTTGTGCGAGACAAATATATAGTCAATTCTTGATTGAGTTTGGTGAGCTGGGGAGTAAAAAGTATACTCTCTAGTGGTCGGGTTGCAAAGACGCTAAGCGTCCAAGAGTTTATGTTGATTTATAGCATGAACAAAAGATTTATGTGACTTGTTGGGAACAAAGGAAACTTTGGAATTTCTGTCGATAAATGGGTCAAAAGTCTGGTTACAATCTCCAGCTAAAATAAAATTGTCCTCCATACAGTGAGTAATTCGCTTAGCCATTGTATGCCAAAAAGAGGATTCACCACACGTAGGAGCATAGACATTTAGAAGAGATATTGTGACGCCCTTCAAAGATAATTTGACATTCAACCATCTGCCATCCAGATCGGATTCTTGGGACACAAATGAAAGTGAAAGGGATTTGCGACAAAGTATCATTACTCCATTTCGCTTGCCATCTCCAGGGGAAAAGAAAACCTCCCCACCCAACCTCTCTTCAACTTCAATGACTCAACATCTGAGAGGTGAGTTTCTTGCAGGAATACAACATCCGCGTCTAATTTGGCTAAATGGCTCAAAATTCTCTGCCTCTTGATGGGAGAGTTTAATCCCCTAACGTTCCATGTAATCAGTTTTAATGACATAAGCACTTAAGAACAGGTTGTAATAATAATGTAGCACATAAGTCCAATTCATTATATAAGCAATATTCAAAGTAAGAGAGATAAAACAGGAAGGAATTAATTGATTTAGTTTCATAGCAAAGCATAATAGATAAGACCAATAACCAGAATAAAAAAAGGGAATCAAGTGACAGGATATGAAAAAAGAAAGTCCAAGTAGAGAGGTAAAGGGATATCATAAGAGTCAAGATATTTGCAATTGTACTGACTAAAAGAATAGTGATTATAGGAAGGCAAGAAAAGTTGAAAAAAAGAAGAGACGTAAATTGACGAAAGAATAGAAACTACAGAAAAGAGACAGAAAACAAAAGACAAAACAAACAATATATCTAAGAGGATGTATGAAAATACCATACTTACGAAGAAGACTCAGGTATACACGGGGGGATGGAGCCACATGAAGCAGGCAACACACCCAGGATCAACGGAACAGAGGGTCGGGGAGAAACCACAATACAAAGGTAATAATCTGTGGGGACAATACCAAATAGGGATTGAGAAAAGCATTGGGGCAAACACATGAAACAAATATTAGAACATTCCAATGCGAGGAGGAGATCAGTAACAATGATCCATAACTCATTAAACAGTATTACTTCATGAGAACAGTAGCAATAATATCCAAAACTAAGAAAAAACACCTGTGAGTTACCAAGATATTATGCCAAAGAAAACCGGATCTAAAGCAACCTTAAACAAACTATTAGAGAATCAAATGTTGAATGAGGACGAAGGCCCAGAAGAGTCCATAACAGTCGTTTTATAGGAATTGATGAAACTTTGCAAACGTAACGGGTCTTCATACGACGTTGTCTTGTTGTTATAAGTAACCTTGAAGAGACACGGGTGGAACAGGCCATATCTGGCTCCCATGGAACGTAGATCAGCTCTCATGTTGAGGAAAGCCTTACGTCTGTCAGCAGTGGCTTTAGAATAATCTTGCGCAAAAAATAAAGGCGATCCTGACCAGACAATTCTCGTAGAAGTTTTAACCGCTGCGAGCACTTTCATCAAATCCGTGTACTCCAAGAAATATAAGATAACTCCTCTCGGTCTCTGTGAGGGACTAGTGTGAGATGAAGCCCGTCCCAATCTGTGGGCCCGCTGAATGTTGAGTTGGGTTCCCTCTGGCATGCGGAGTAGTTTAGGGAGAAATGACTTAAAGAACGTGCAATACAAAAGGGGATGATGGACGGAACGTTTGAGCCAATCAAACACTCACCCCCAGTCAACTGATCTGGGTTTAATCCATCATCATTCTTTAGCTCACTCCACCACCCCAGTTCAGACATGGCCATATGCAAATCAGTCTGACCCTGTGCCTCATGGGAACAGTCCAGCCCGAACTGCCAAGCCATGTCTTCCCTGGACCGGAAACAAGCATCCTAGGACCGGTTTCTGGCATTCCAGCCATCATCAGCCAGGCTTGCTTGAATCCAGTGGCAAAGTGAGCAAGGGACCCACGTCTGGGCATACCCCCGCCAACTTAGGGCGAACAAAGCGATACAAAAGGGGATGATGGACGGAACGTTTGAGCCAATCAAACACTCACCCCCAGTCAACTGATCTGGGTTTAATCCATCATCATTCTTTAGCTCACTCCACCACCCCAGTTCAGACATGGCCATATGCAAATCAGTCTGACCCTGTGCCTCATGGGAACAGTCCAGCCCGAACTGCCAAGCCATGTCTTCCCTGGACCGGAAACAAGAACGTGGGCGGATCTGACCCTTCAACTCCTTCTTCCAGGCCATAGATACGCAGATTGTTCCGTCTGTTGCGGTTTCCAAGATCTTCCACCTGTTTCTGGAGTATGGAGACATGGGAGTGTAATTGAGAGACAGTTGTGCATGTCTCTTTCAAAGAGGAAACAGTATTTTCGACTGAGGAGACTCTCGCGTCTAATTGAGACCAATTATCTGTTAGGGTTTGCAGTTTGATGTTAGTCTCTTCCATGAAAGGTCGAAGGGCCCTAATTTCCTCAAGTAATAGTTCCATCGAAACAGGCGAGGCAGACTTGGGTGGTGAAGGAGGGTCCTTTTAAGCCGTTTAGTGAGAGATTTTCCAGCGGTTCCAGAGGATGAATCCATATTTGCTTGAGAGTACTGGTGCGAAGATGATAGAGAGTCTTCAAACTTAGAGAACTCAGTGAAAATTTTTGAGTTTTTATGAAGATATGCCTTTTGTGTGGAGAGGGTCGGACTCCTTTTGTTCCACCCATAAAACGCTAACCCCAGACTCCCACTCCCATTCAGCAGTATAGGAGGAGAAAAAATAACTCCAATGCGAGCTCACTCAGAAAAGCTAAGATGGCCACCAAATAGATCTCTCATAAATCCTCAGTCAGCCTTAGCGCCCTCACACAGCTTCATACCTCGGTGCTCTGAGGAGAAAACATGCGCTGTAACCCAAACTGAGGTAAACTGGATGCGTCAGATCATAGTCAATGCCATTAGTGAATAATCACTCCGCAATTGCCACCATTTAGTAGAGCAAAATAAGGAAGATTATTTTCTGTGAGGGCTCCTCAAAAAGACCTAAAATGGCCGCCAAACATAAAAAATCGCAAACTTCCTGCAATTCTTGACGTTTTCCTATAAACCTTTACCCCATTAAAGTGAAGAGGTGTCAAACATCTTCTAGGCGTTATGGAATGGTATGAAGTACTTAATGAGGGGTCCAGCCTGAAGTGCAGGAATGCCGCGATCGCGGTAAAAAATTCAAAATGGCGAGCCGCGATAAATCGCGGCCGAAATTTAGCAGAAAATGCAAAAAGAGTTACTTGCTGGTGACATTCAGGTGCTGCAAGGGTCCCATGGTGCTCCTTCCATCTTCCGCCACTTGTATTTGCCCTCCGTTAGTCCCCGTTTAGTCTAGAAGTGCAGTTCCTCAGAGACACACCGGGGAGCTTCACCCGTGTGCTGCCATCTCCGTTGGGCGCCAAGCCTCGCCCCCCTCACCGATATTCTTGATGTCGATATTCTGTCCCTACGATATTTAAAACTCGATATTAATGTAGGTCGATATTTAAAAGTCGATATTTTGACTGTGCACCATTGGACGTACAACAATAAAAACATATCGGTCAGTTACCAAAATATTTACACATATGGAACAATAGAAAAGAACATTAACTGAGTTTCTGTATCTTTTCTTACATTATTTCCTCACACTGTTTTGAAACCAAGCCTAGATACAGGCCTTTAATCCATTAATAGCATCAAGTATAAATAGCGGATAATAGAGGAATATGTTATTTAATGATAAATAGTTGTTTAAAACCTGATCAACGCCAGTCAAAAAGTGCCTAGTCTCTCTAAGTTAATGCTGCTTAAATATGGACTGCATTTAAACGAGGAATCCTTTTGGTTAAGACACAGTCAAAACAGTAATAATTCATTTTATTTTTAGCGTCATACTAAAAAGAAGGGGCAGGACGCTAGTCATTACTAAAAAGCTGCTAACAGTTCCACTGATGATGCAGCTCTATTTGTAAGTAGGTAAAACCCTGCATAAGATGGTAGAAGCTTCAAAATCGAACAGGACAAGGAACATAAAAGAGAGCTATGTGCAAAATACCAGATCCGGCCGCTATCAAGTAATACAACAGAGTAAGCAGATTAACGACACAACATGCTTAGTGCTGCCCAGTGCAAATTAACAATTGTTGACTCACTGGCTCTCACAGTTTGTAAGCCTTTTTACTGCTCTTGTGACAAACTTAGTGAACCGGATGTTAAGCATTGGATTATCTGGGTTCATAGATGTAAGGATGGCTTGTCGACAGGAGCGGACACCAAGTTTGTTCCATTCGCCCCGTAGCACAATCTTTCGATCATTAAGGAGTGCGGGGCAAAGACATACCACGTGCTCAATTGTTTCCTTACTACTCCCGCACCCCCTGCACATTATATTGTTATTTGTACGGCGCCAGCCTGGCAAATGATACAGGAAGGGCCATTCTCCCATTCTGAGGGCCAGAAATCTTTTTTTCTAGAACACTGCGTAGGTACACGACCAGTGTGGCGCCAAAACCCCTGGCTTAAACCCCGATATGACTGACCAGGCATGCTTACATTGTGCCAGTTGTGCTCTGTCCGAGTGGAAGGACCAGGAGTGGACATTCCTTTTGAGATACATTTTGAGTGTCTTTTGAGATGGGTTGGAGCTCCAGATTTCTTCTACTTCCAGGAGTTGTAAGGAATCTTGTAGGTAGCATCAGTATGATCGCCCGAGCTGTCTGGTTGATATTTCCTGCCACAATATAGCCTCCAAACTTCCTTCTCTGGAGGTGCGTAGCTTGATGACTGCTCCAGCCCCAACCGGTCGATGATCTTGGAGACCGAACTTAAGTCGTATTTGGGCAGGGGATGAGGTTTTTGGATTGCTCAACACCTGCTTGAAAATATGTGTTGTTATTTTGTTCACGAGGCTGTTATCTTTCCTCTGCATAATCTCCTGACCATAGGAGAGATAATTAATGATTTTAGCCTTCATGACAGTTATAAGTGGGGTCAAGCTTGGGCCGGATAGCTGCCTTGCGAGATTCGTGAATGCTACCTGAATTGTCAGAGCTTTGGCTTCTACCTCGTCTCTGTGTTTTGAAAACAAGCCCCTTCTGTCCATGTGGACCCCTAGATATTTGTATGAGGTGGCCCTGTCGATACTTTTACCATTGTGCTGCCATCCGCCGCCTTGGTATTTTCTTAACCCATAGGTGATTGCCCTTGTCTTTGATAGGTTTAATTCCAGCTCGTTTTCTGTGGTGTAAGGAGACAGCAGATCGAGTAGTCTCTGCAAGCCGACCCTGGTGTGACTGAGCAGGACAAGGTCATCTGCATACAGTAGGTTGCTGACTCTGGTCCTGGCAAGTTTTAGAGGATGAGAGTTGACGTCTTCGAGAAGCTGAAATAGATCTGAGATGAAAAGATTGAAAAGGAGGGGAGCCAGCACACAACCTTGTTTTACTCCACACAATGTTTGTATTTTTCTGGAGACATGGGATCTGTTTCCAAGTTTTACACGGATCCATGTGTTTGTGTGTAGCTGGATTATAGCTTGTAGGAGCGCAGGTAGAATCCCCCATTTCTGCAGTTTGGACCATAATTGGCTCCTGGGTATGTGATCGAAAGCGGCATTGAAGTCGACAAATTAGCAGTGAATTAGCGTTCCTGAGGCCACCGCTTTATCCAACAGGACGAATATTGCAAGCAAGTTTGTTATAGTTCCTGATTTTGCCACAAATCCTGTCTGATTAAAGGGTATAAGATGGTTTTTTGTGGCCCAAGATGACAGATCTTGTAAGAGCAATTTAGCATAGTATTCAGATTCGACATCTAGAAGGGTAATATTCCTGTAATTTTTGGAGTCTGATCTCTTGCCACCTTTATAGATTGGATGTATAATAGCTCCACACCAGAATTCCGGTATGAGCTGGTTGGTCCAGCAGTAGCTGAGTAGGGGTGCCAGATGTTTGTCCCATAAATCAGTATCTTGTTTATACAGAGCCTGGGGTAGACCATTTGGCCTGGGAGCTCCATCTGAGCTGCCCTTAGTTATGATTTGTGCTGTTCGGGTCGTTAGTGCTTCTAATGTTTCGGGTCCCTGTTGAGTAAACACTTCTTGCTGGGGCTGTGATTTGGTGTCAATTACCAATGGTGTCCTGCTGTTCAATTCTACAGGTTGCTCAGATATCTCAGCTTGATTTGTACCTAGGGGAAACTGCGATTGACTTAAGTTAGTTTGGAGGGCCAAAGTTGGGAGTTTGACCAGTGAACCTTCTTCCTTTTCTGGTTTTTCAAAGTGGGTTATTAGAAAAGATACCCATTCATCTTCACAAATGTTTGCACTACTTTGTCCTCCTTGGTTGTATGTTTTCCCATTAACAAGGGACCAAAATGACTTTGAGTTATGGTTTTTGCTCGCATGTACCAATTTGATCCAGAACTGATCGGAGCGTTTTTTATATTCTAAAAATATTGCTTGTCTGAATGCCTTTTGGGCTTGCTTGTATATGTTAAATAGCTGGTCTTCCCCTCGATGCTTCTGTGCTTGTCTTAGCGTGGAATTGCGTAGTGATTTTAATTTCTTAATTTCAACAGTTGTTATTGTTAGATTGCCTTTTTTAGTTTTTCGTGGAATACATGAAAAAATTTTAAGCAGTTGACTGTTAAAAAACTCCCATGATGTAGTAAGCGGGGTATCATCGACACTCCTTAAGCCTTGCAGCGCTCTACAGTTTGTCATTATTGTCGGTATTGTGCAATCTGACCATTTGACCCTTTTGAGGTTCGCTGTATGGATTCCTCTTGTCCGGCTTGTCACGGCATACTGTGCTATGTGGAATGTCATAGTAATCGCTTGGGGTCGGTGATCGCTGTCTCCTCGTGCAGCAATGGTGTAATGTTCGATCAAGGGGAGCATTTCCTTATTACAGATGGTGTAATCTAGAAAGGAGTAAGTGCAACCATTTGTTCTTGTCCCATTTGGTGGACTGTCCATGGATAAACGACCGTTCAGGATTGTGTAACCCAAAATACTGAGTTATAGCACCATGTATTCGCTGAGTTTGCTGTATTTGTTACCAGTGGGCTTTGTTTGGTCTGAAATGTGTGGCCATATTACATCGTGCTCTTCAGAGAGTTCTTGAAAGAGGTTTGTGTTGTAATCGCCAGATATTAAGCAAGCTGTTCTTCCGTAGTCACTTAGTAGGTTACACAAGATCTGGAGATCTGGATCAAATGGTCAAACTTTCATTTTTTCTCCCTCTGCCCTCCCTCACACTCTGTGTTTCAGCAGGGCAGCACACTGCACTGCTAAACAGCAGGGAAGATTCAGAGGAACCATCCAGATCCTGGTCATAAAATTAGAATAACTACATGATTGCTGGTAGAATTCTATCTGTCTGATGGAGGACTTTGGTGTTAATTGTGCTTCCAGTACTATCTTGAACCTCTGTATGTGAAACTCTGCCCCTAGGGCTGGAGATGGCTTCTTGTTGAGCTACAAGGGCTAAGATATCTGGATTCTATCCAGAGGATCTCTGGCCAAAATCTGGACAGGCAAATGATCCTGGAGACAAAGAATGATGTGTCATACTGGAATAGAACCAGCAGTCCAATGCCAATTGGACATTTCCTAAGCCAGCTCATGTGGATCATCTTTCACTTGTCAATGGATTGAGGAAGGCCCTGCAGACTTAGAGATCGAAGCTACTGAAGAGGAATTGCAGGAACCAGTTGTAACTGAATTGGAAATGAAAGGGAATTGTGCTGAGACTTCCTAAAACTTGAACCCATAGCATTATATCCATGAATTATTTCCTGAAAATATGAAGTCTTACGGAGCACAAAGACTTTTTGTCTCGTGGACTGTGAAAAGGGGCAAAACTAACAAAAAATAAATGTAGCCTCTCTACATTTTAGCGGTGCCTCCCACGTGTAGAGTTTGACTGCAAAGATTAAATCTACTGTGGGACCTCACAAAACAGTATCCAGCTTAGTGGATTCCTGCTGAACTTCAACTTCCAGCATTTACCCACTGAAGATTTTTTAAGTGAAAGGTAAAACTTTTGATTGTGATGAACAGCCATCTTTTCCCTGATCATGCTTCATTGCAGGTGGCCAAAAAGTGTGTCCTGGTTCCTGTACCCCCATAACCTTTGGGCTGGTAGAACCACCAAGCTGTCTGCAACACACTCTTTCACTGGTCACCAGCACAAGATGTCTAGGTCCCAGACCTTCATAAATGTTGATCAAGGCCAACCAATTGTGCTCTTCAGCATGGTGTTTGTCTCATTAGTCCATATTGCGTATCCACAAAAGCAGTAGAAACAGGAACCACAATGATGGGTGGAGGGAAGGGCTGACGTCAGAGGAAGGGCAGAATTTACCTGGGCCACCTAAATTTCAAACTTGCTCAAAATATTCCTGCTCAATCTCACATTCTTGTCACAATGAGAGACTCAGATTCGACTACAGCACTGTACACCCTCATGTCACAGATCAGCATTGACAATGCTAAGTACATTGAAAAACCATTGGCATTTTAGCCTAATGCCACATTCATTTGAGAAATCCACAAACACATTTCTCTAGCTGAATAGGTGATGCCTAAAGCACAGTTATTAGGAACTTGATCTTACCTAATGTGTTCTCCCTACTCTGTCACCGTCTCGATATCTCTTTCACTCTAAAGTATTTGCTTGCACTTTAGAGGTTGTGTAGTCAAAATATCACATGCATACCCATCTTCTGACATAAATATTGCGTTCTAAATACCATTTACAAACCAAATTTAGTTCCCACCTTTGGAGCATGTTTCTAATATTGACAGAAATGGGGTAATATTTCTATCTACAATATTTTGGACAAAATATTTGTCATGCCATATTCTGGCAATACTATTATGGAACCACACCCTTTGTGTATGCATGTGAGTAATAACAAAGTATGGCATCATCAAAACTATTTCTATAACTCACTTATTAAAATAGGATTTTCAAAAAAAGAAAATAGTGAAATGAAGAAACATGAGGAAAATGCAATAATTGAGTTGCTGCTAGACCCACAGATTGGGAATTCATAAATTCCAGGTGCAAGGCCTTAATTGTCCATGTTCTTTAAAATTATCAGCCATTGTACTCAGAGGAGCTGACCTGAAATGTGTCTCACTCTGATCGCTAGCTAGCTTTGCAAAGCAGACACACAATCCCAATGAAGTGCTCATTGTATAATTTATGTTCTACTTGTACATTGAGTCATCCCGTTTGGCTAGCCATTCCCATCTTAGATAACACACTCGGAGGCAAACAGGAATTGTCTCTGGAATAGAGAGGGGCCTGCCCTGGTTTGGAAGACCTTCCCTGTTTCTGCTGCCAAGGAAAACTAAAACGTGGTGGGTGGAATGCTTGAGTTAATCTCGGTCACTGGTTATCACTCAGGCTGCATTCCTGTCTATTTTTGCCTACTATGCTATCTCAGACAAGAACCAACAATTGTAGTGGTCGCACTATGACTGAAAGGCCTTAGTAACAAATCAGGGCAGCAAAAGCAGTCACATGCACAAACAGCAATCAACTTCCTCGTGGACTGTTTGAGCAATTCTTACTCACTCCACATTTGTCACCCCAAGCTTACCTCAGGATAGGATGAGCCACAGCACCTTGTTGCCACTGTTCCACGCTGACCTGGGGGGGAATGGAAGTGTATGTCTTTAGAAAAACCTTACTTTGTCCAGGGGAGAGTATGAATTAAGGACACAATTTTCATCTGGGTCAAAGAGAAGCCTTCTGCTTCACACAGTCCCTAAGGGACATCTCTGCAGCAGTCAGCACTGCCCTGTGGAGACAAAGAAAGCATCTGGATATTATGGATCCCAGCTTTCAAGAGCACCGATGGCAGAACAGACATCACTACATAGCAGTAATAGATGATATATTTTGCTATCTACATGTTCATCAATGCATCAATCGGAAGCAATATGTGAATCACTTGAAACCAGGTATCGCGCTGGTTCACTGGCTTTGAAAATGGCGTCTTCAGTGGAGCACCAGCCACAGAGTGGCCAACTATTAGCGAGTGAGAAGACAACGGAGCACAGTTTTGCTGGGTTGAGAAAGGCTTCACAATGAATGAGCTGGTAAAAATATGAAATCTGAAGAAAACAATTATTCGCAGTGTGTGAAAAATGCCCTTCAACTATAAATGAGTATTAGCACAGCCATTGGCTCTCGACCGGCGTTTCGATCTAGAGAAACGGACGTACACGTCAGACAGTTACATACATGTTTATGCTCTCGTCAGTCCAGTGTCTGCTGCTAGTGGTGACTAGCTTCAGTGAGTAACCTATGTTAATCATCATTTTAACGAGTAAATACAATTTTTAAGCCATCTAAGATGGGGATTCGATGGTATGTTCCTGGCGCTCTGCTCTGATCTCGAGGAATAGGACACAGCATAAATGTGAAATATTAGCATAGCCTTTCCTATTACTGATAAAGATACCACATTTGTCATTAGAGAAATACAGCTACATAATGGGTTGTGAGATTAGGCACATGCCGTTGGCGTTCACTGCTAAAGTAAATCCATTATACGGCTCCTTTCTCTGGGCATGACAAGTACTTTTGCAGAGCACTACTAGCCAGTGTAATCACAGTTTTTATCGGTGTAATTCGTTGTTAGCAAATTACATTCCCCGACACATACTGTTTTAATCAGATTATGTGGTATAGTACTGGCTAAGTAGTGTGTGCTTTGAATGATAGAACGTACTATATAAAAAAAAATATGTGCAAATACGCTTGTTTCAAAAAACCCTTAAACGTAGTTCCTAATTCTGGCCAGATCACATGTACACGTGCCTTCTGTTACTGGAATAAAGCACGAAAAAATATTTTCAGTTAATGGGAAAACAGTATCAGGATTTTATTATGCTTTCTTTATTATTTTTTGTTCATATTTTTCACAACATACGAAAAGGTGAATAAGCAAATATACAAACATGTAGAAAGACACATTTCTACACAACTTGGACAGAGACGAATGATGTCCGAATCGCTGTGACCACTCGGAAGAGGCAGGAGAATCTGATGGAATCTACTGAAAATTCTAGAACAATTACGGGCATAAATGGTAATTTTGTGTAATGTCAGCAGTTCATACGAGATTCAGCCATGTTTGGAAGTATTGGCCTAGATCTGTTCGAGAGTATTTAAACATAATCCATATCTTTGATGACTTGGTTAGATTGCAGGAGGGCGATGCAGGGCTAGTCCGGAAGGGAGAAGTATAAAGACAAAGCAATGAGTGGCAACATTCATTGTATGTTTTAGGTGTGGTTCTTGGAACCACTCAGGCAACAGTATTTGCTTTGGAAGGTTTCCCAGATATCTTCTAATGGATAATGGCACACATTAGTATCCGAGTCTGCAGAAAGAACAAAGTATTAATCATTGACTAGCCCCAAAAATATGATGCGTGCAGTACTCCACCAAACCATTATCAATGAAAGTTCTGCTAGCTCGGTTACTATCGAACCATATAGGAACATGTATAAATTAAACACCTCTGTATGACTCTCACTTCATTAGCTATCTGGAACACGTGGAACTGGGTCTAATTGAATGTACACTCAGGCAGGCACATGAATATATATATATATATATATATATATATATATATATATATATATATATATATATATATTCACTGAAAAAACCATAGGTTTCAGACACGTTATAGTTAGAAATTAGCATTTAAAAACCTTTGAAATTCACTGAAAAAACCATAGGTTTTAGGGACAGTTATAGTTAGTTGGACATTTCACTTGTACAAAACCATAGAAATTCCCCTGTTATAGTTAGTTCAGCTAACTATAACTCGCGCTCCGCAATGCACTGCTGATGACGTCACATATTACATCACTCATGACATGGTCAGTGACATCACTGATGACATCACTGATGACATCTCAAATGAAATCACTGATGACATCATCCAGTGACTGTGTGTTTCTGTAAAGTTTAAATATGTTTAATATATATAGGGAAAGGCGTATTGAAGAATGTGTGGGTGTTTAAGTGTCTGAATGGATGATTTAGTACGTGCGTGACTGACTCTACAAGTGAGTGATTAAACGTATCTTACTGAATGCATGGGTTAGTGACTAAACTGTGTGAATGTCTGTATCCGTCTGTTTGTTGGTGTGTAAGTGGATGCATGGATTTGCGAATAGCTACATGAGTGTCTATATGGGTTATTGATTGGTTCTCTGAGTATCTGTATGGCTGCCTGAGTGTTTGTGTGGGTGGGGTGTGTGTGACTCTGTACATAGATGTGTGAGTGGGTGATTCACTGGGTGCATGATTTCAAGAGTGCATCTGTGATGGACTGCTTGGGTGGGTGAGTGTGTGTATGGGTGTGTTAGTGAGTGAATGTATATCTAAGTGGTACATGTGCGAGTAACTACATATGTAAAAGGCAGTATATATGTGTGTTAGAGTATTTAAATGGCTATAAGTGAGAGTGTGTGATTGTGAGAGTGGCTGTATGGATGCGTGTGTGCTTGTATCAGTTATTGTATAAGAGCGTAAGAATGTGCTAGTATTTGTATGAGTAAGTGAGCTGGTGTGTGTATAACTGTATAGGTGAGTAAATGGGTGTGTGATTAATTTTTTGCATGACTGACTAGGTGTGTGAGTACCTCTATGGATGAGTGGCGGTGTGTGAGTGTTTATATAGGTGTATGAGTGCATATGATAGTCCTGTACTGAGTGACTGTAAGTATGAGTGACTGTACGGGTGAGTGAGTAGATGTGTGTGTGTAGACCTAAGAATCAGTGAGTGGGTATGTAGTTATTGGTATTGGAGTGTGTATGGTTTTGAGAATGGCAGTCTGTAATTTAGAGTGGGTGTATCAAAAGCTATATTAGGGTGTGAGAAGATGCATGAAATTATCACATGGATGATGTCATCAGTGATGTCATTTGAGATGTCATCAGTGATGTCATCAGTGATGTCACTGACCATGTCATGAGTGATGTAATATGTGACGTCATCAGCAGTGCATTGCGGGCGCGAGTTATAGTTAGCTGAACTAACTATAACGGGGGAATTTCTATGGTTTTGTACGAGTGAAATGTCCAACTAACTATAACTGTCCCTAAAACCTATGGTTTTTTCAGTGAATTTCAAAGGTTTTTTAAATGCTAATTTCTAACTATAACGTGTCTGAAACCTATGGTTTTTTCAGTGAATTTCAAAGGTTTTTTAAATGCTAGTTTCTAACTATGCCTTCAGAGGTGAAGAAAGAAGAAAAACGCGCAGAAAGAAGCAAAAGAAATGCAGAAAGAAGCAACAGAAGTCCACAAAGACGAAGAAAAGTGCAGGAAGAAGCAAAAGATGTGCAGAAAGAACCAACAGAGGAGCAGAAAGAGGCCATGTTGCAAAATCATCCTGTGCCCACAACTTTTTCAGACGGGTACTGGTGGTAACTGACTCTGACTAACCAGAGTCAGTGCTATGCTAAAAGACACTTAGAATACAGTGAAAACACCTACATACACTAGGGAACACTATGCGTTGGGGTACCCCTGTGATTAGCATGACCTCCTCTGTAAGTCCCTAGTACATAATAGGGCAGGGGGATTAAAACTACCTCTTAAAACGCTGCAGCAAACGCGCCCCATGGCGCGTTTTAAGTTGCGGGATTAAGTCCCCTTGAATCCTGAGGGTCCCTGGGGCCCAACTAGCCCCCAGGTACCTACAGTTAGGACCACAGAGCTGAGTTGCAGAGAGGCGTTCCGAGGCCACGCACCTTTTTCACCTCTCTGCAACGCAACTCTGTTGTGCTTACTGAAGGTACCTGGTGGGCTAGTTGGCCCCCAGGGTCCCTCAGGATTCAAGGGGGCGTGTTTGCGCACATGTCACCTGAGGCCCCGCCCCTCCCTTCACCACTGTGCAAACGCGCCCCGTGGCGCGTTTTAAGTTGGGGGATTAGGTCACCTTGAATCCTGAGGGTCCCTGGGGCCCAACTAGCCCACCAAGTACTTCCAGTAAGCACCACAGGCCTGCGTTGCAACGCCTGTAACAAATTGTGTAGTTGTGTTTAGGTAGTGAAGGGGGTCGTGCTGGGGGTAGTGTTTTAGGGTTTAGGGTAGTGCAGTGGTATTTGTGTAGTGTAGGGGGTCTTGCTGGGGGTAGATTTAGGGTTTAGGGAAGTGCAGTGGTGTTTGGATAGTGTAGGGAGTCGTGCTGGGGGAGAGTTTTAGGGTTTAGGGTATTACAGTGGTGTTTGGGTAGTGTAGGGGTTGTGCTGGGGGTAGTGTTTTAGGGTTTAGGGTAGTGCAGTGGTGTTTGGGTAGTGTAGGGGGTCGTGCTGGGGTTAGTGGTTTAGGGTTTAGGGTAGTGCAGTGAAGTTTGGGTAGTGTAGGGGGTACTGCTGGGTGTAGTGTTTTAGGGTTTAGGGTAGTGCAGTGGTGTTTGGGTAGTGTAGGGGTTTGTGCTGGGGGTATTGTTTTAGGGTTTATTGTAGTGCAGTGGTGTTTGTGTAGTGTAGGGGGTAGTGTTTTAGGGTTTAGGGTAGTGCAGTGGTCTTTGTGTAGTGTAGGAGGTCGTGTTTTAGGGTTTAGGGTAGTGCAGTGGTGTTCGGGCAGTGTAGGGGGTCGTGCTGGGGGTGGTGTTTCAGGGTTTAGGGCAGTGCAGTGGTGTTCGGGCAGTGTAGGGGGTCTTGCTGGGGGTGGTGTTTCAGGGTTTAGGGCAGTGCAGTGGTGTTTGGGTCGTGCAGGGGGTCATGCTGGGGGAGTGTTTTAGGGTTTAGGGCAGTGCAGTGGTGTTTGGGTAGTGTAGGGGGTCATGCTGGGGGGGTTTTAGGGTTTAGGGCAGTGCAGTGGTGTTCGGGCAGTGTAGGGGGTCGTGCTGGGGGAGTGTTTTAGGGTTTAGGGCAGTGCAGTGGTGTTCGGGTAGTGTAGGGGTCGTGCTGGGGGAGTGTTTGAGGGTTTAGGGCAGTGCAGTTGTGTTTGGGTAGTGTAGGGGGTCGTGCTTGGGGGAGTATTTTAGGGTTTAGGGCAGTGCAGTGGTGTTCGGGCAGAGTAGGGGATCGTGCTGGGGCTGGTGTTTCAGGGTTTAGGGCAGTGCAGTGGTGTTCGGGCAGTGTAGGGGGTCATGCACGGGGTGGTGTTTCAGGGTTTAGGGCAGTGCAGTGGTGTTCGGGCAGTGTAGGGGTCGTGCTGGGGCTGGTGTTTCAGGGTTTAGGGCAGTGCAGTGGTGTTCGGGCAGTGTAGGGGGTCTTGCTGGGGGTGGTGTTTCAGGGTTTAGGGCAGTGGTGTTCGGGCAGTGTAGGGGGTCTTGCTGGGGGTAGTTTTTCAGGGTTTAGGGCAGTGCAGTGGTGTTCGTGCAGTGTAGGGGGTCGTGCTGGGGATGGTGTTTCATGTTTTAGGGCAGTGCAGTAGTGTTCAGGCAGTGTAGGGGGTCGTGCTGGGGCTGGTGTTTCAGGGTTTAGGGCAGTGCAGGCAGTGGTGCTCGGGCAGTGTAGGGGTTCGTGCTGGGGCTGGTGTTTCAGGGTTTAGGGCAGTGCAGTGGTGTTCGGGCAGTGTAGGGGGTCATGCTGGGGCTGGTGTTTCAGTGTTTTGGGCAGAGCAGTGGTGTTCGGGCAGTGTAGTGGGTCGTGCTGGGGTGGTGTTTCAGGGTTTAGGGCAGTGCAGTGGTGTTCGAGTAGTGTAGGGGGTTGTGCTGGGGGTGGTGTTTCAGGGTTTAGGGCAGTGGTGTTCGGGCAGTGTAGGGGGTCTTGCTGGGGGTGATGTTTCAGGGTTTAGGGCAGTGCAGTGGTGTTCGGGCAGTGTAGGGGGTCTTGCTGGGGGCAGTGTTTCAGGGTTTAGGGCAGAGCAACGGTGTTCACGCAGTGTAGGGGGTTGTGTTGTGTTGTGTTGGAGGTGGTGTTTCAGGCTTTAGGGCAGTGCAGTGGTATTCGGGCAGTGTAGGGGGTCTTGCTGGGGGTGGTATTTCAGGGTTTAGGGCAGTGGTGTTCAGGCAATGTAGGGGGTCGTGCTGGGGGTGGTGTTTCAGGGTTTAGGGCAGTGCAATGGTGTTCAGGCAGTGTAGGGGGTCGTGCAGGGGCTGGTGTTTCAGGGTTTAGGGCAGTGCAGTGGTGTTCGGGCAGTGTAGGGGGTCGTGATGGGGGTGGTGTTTCAGGGTTTAGGGCAGTGCAGTGGTGTTCGGGCAGTGTAGGGGGTCGTGCTGGGGGTGGTGTTTCAGGGTTTAGGGCATTGCAGTGGTGTTCGGGCAGTGTAGGGGGTCTTGCTGGGGCTGGTGTTTCAGGGTTTAGGGCAGTGCAGTGGTGTTCGGGCAGTGTAGGGGTCTTGCTGGGGCTGGTGTTTCAGGGTTTAGGGTAGTGCAGTGGTGTTCGGGCAGTGTAGGCGGTCGTGCTGGGGCTGGTGTTTGAGGGTTTAGGGCAGTGCAGTGGTGTTCGGGCAGTGTAGGGGGTCGTGCTGGGGCTGGTGTTTCAGGGTTTAGGGCAGTGCAGTGGTTTTCAGGCAGTGTAGGCGGTCGTGCTGGAGGTGGTGTTTCAGGGTTTAGGGCAGTGCAGTGGTGTTTGGGTCGTGCAGGGGGTCATGCTGGGGGAGTGTTTTAGGGTTTAGGGCAGTGCAGTGGTGTTTGGGTAGTGTAGGGGGTCATGCTGGGGGAGTGTTTTAGGGTTTAGGGCAGTGCAGTGGTGTTCGGGCAGTGTAGGGGGTCGTGCTGGGGGGAGTGTTTTAGGGTTTAGGGCAGTGCAGTGGTGTTCGGGTAGTGTAGGGGGTCGTGCTGGGGGGAGTGTTTGAGGGTTTAGGGCAGTGCAGTTGTGTTTGGGTAGTGTAGGGGGTCGTGCTTGGGGGAGTATTTTAGGGTTTAGGGCAGTGCAGTGGTGTTCGGGCAGAGTAGGGGATCGTGCTGGGGCTGGTGTTTCAGGGTTTAGGGCAGTGCAGTGGTGTTCGGGCAGTGTAGGGGGTCATGCACGGGGTGGTGTTTCAGGGTTTAGGGCAGTGCAGTGGTGTTCGGGCAGTGTAGGGGGTCGTGCTGGGGCTGGTGTTTCAGGGTTTAGGGCAGTGCAGTGGTGTTCGGGCAGTGTAGGGGGTCTTGCTGGGGGTGGTGTTTCAGGGTTTAGGGCAGTGGTGTTCGGGCAGTGTAGGGGGTCTTGCTGGGGGTAGTTTTTCAGGGTTTAGGGCAGTGCAGTGGTGTTCGTGCAGTGTAGGGGGTCGTGCTGGGGATGGTGTTTCATGTTTTAGGGCAGTGCAGTAGTGTTCAGGCAGTGTAGGGGGTCGTGCTGGGGCTGGTGTTTCAGGGTTTAGGGCAGTGCAGGCAGTGGTGCTCGGGCAGTGTAGGGGTTCGTGCTGGGGCTGGTGTTTCAGGGTTTAGGGCAGTGCAGTGGTGTTCGGGCAGTGTAGGGGGTCATGCTGGGGCTGGTGTTTCAGTGTTTTGGGCAGAGCAGTGGTGTTCGGGCAGTGTAGTGGGTCGTGCTGGGGGTGGTGTTTCAGGGTTTAGGGCAGTGCAGTGGTGTTCGAGCAGTGTAGGGGGTTGTGCTGGGGGTGGTGTTTCAGGGTTTAGGGCAGTGGTGTTCGGGCAGTGTAGGGGGTCTTGCTGGGGGTGATGTTTCAGGGTTTAGGGCAGTGCAGTGGTGTTCGGGCAGTGTAGGGGGTCTTGCTGGGGGCAGTGTTTCAGGGTTTAGGGCAGAGCAATGGTGTTCAGGCAGTGTAGGGGTTGTGTTGTGCTGTGTTGGAGGTGGTGTTTCAGGCTTTAGGGCAGTGCAGTGGTATTCGGGCAGTGTAGGGGGTCTTGCTGGGGGTGGTATTTCAGGGTTTAGGGCAGTGCAGTGTTCAGGCAATGTAGGGGGTCGTGCTGGGGGTGGTGTTTCAGGGTTTAGGGCAGTGCAATGGTGTTCAGGCAGTGTAGGGGGTCGTGCAGGGGCTGGTGTTTCAGGGTTTAGGGCAGTGCAGTGGTGTTCGGGCAGTGTAGGGGGTCGTGCTGGGGCTGGTGTTTCAGGGTTTAGGGCAGTGCAGTGGTGTTCAGGCAGTGTAGGCGGTCGTGCTGGGGGTGGTGTTTCAGGGTTTAGGGCAGTGCAGTGGTGTTCGGGCAGTGTAGGGGGTCGTGCTGGGGGTGGTGTTTCAGGGTTTAGGGCAGTGCAGTGGTGTTCGGGCAGTGTAGGGGTCGTGCTGGGGCTGGTGTTTCAGGGTTTTGGGCAGAGCAGTGGTGTTCGGGCAGTGTAGGGGGTCGTGCTGGGGGTGGTGTTTTAGGGTTTAGGGCACTGCAGTGTTGTTCGGGCAGTGTAGGGGGTCTTGCTGGGGGTGGTGTTTCAGGGTTTAGGGCAGTGGTGTTTGGGCAGTGTAGGGGGTCTTGCTGGGGGTGATGTTTCAGGGCAGTGCAGTGGTGTTCGGGCAGTGTAGGGGTCTTGCTGGGGGTAGTGTTTCAGGGTTTAGGGCAGTGCAGTAGTGTTCGTGCAGTGTAGGGGGTCATGCTGGGGGCGGTGTTTCAGGGTTTAGGGCAGTGCAGTAGTGTTCGGGCAGTGTAGGGGGTCGTGCAGGGGGTGGTGTTTAAGGGTTTAGGGCAGTGCAATGGTGTTCGGGCAGTGTAGGGGGTCGTGCTGGGGGTGGTGTTTCAGGGTTTAGGGCAGTGCAGTGGTGTTCGGGCAGTGTAGTGGGTCATGCAGGGGGTGGTGTTTCAGGGTTTAGGGCAGTGCAGTGGTGTTCGGGCAATGTAGGGGGTCGTGCTGGGGCTGGTGTTTCAGGGTTTAGGGCAGTGCAGTGGTGTTCGGGCAGTGTAGGGGGTCTTGCTGGGGGTGGTGTTTCAGGGTTTAGGGCAGTGGTGTTCGGGCAGTGTAGGGGGTCTTGCTGAGGGTGATGTTTCAGGGTTTAGGGCAGTGCAGTGGTCTTCGGGCAGTGTAGGGGGTCTTGCTGGGGGTAGTGTTTCAGGGTTTAGGGCAGTGCAGGGGTGTTCGTCCAGTGTAGGGGGTCGTGCTGGGGATGGTGTTTCAGGGTTTAGGCCAGTGCAGTAGTGTTCAGGCAGAGTAGGGGGTCGTGCAGGGGGAATGGTGTTTCAGGGTTTAGGGCAGTGCAGTGGTGTTCGGGCAGTGTAGTGGGTCATGCAGGGGTGGTGTTTCAGGGTTTAGGGCAGTGCAGTGGTGTTTGGGCAATGTAGGGGGTCGTGCTGGGGCTGGTGTTTCAGGGTTTAGGGCAGTGCAGTGGTGTTCGTGCAGTGTAGGGGGTCTTGAAGGGGGTGGTGTTTCAGGGTTTAGAGCAGTGGTGTTCCGGCAGTGTAGGGGGTCTTGCTGGGGGTGATGTTTCAGGGTTTAAGGCAGTGCAGTGGTGTTCGGGCAGTGTAGGGTGTCGTGCTGGGGGTGGTGTTTCAGGGATTATGGCAGTGCAGTGGTGTTCGGGCAGTGTAGGGGGTCGTGCACGGGGTGGTGTTTCAGGGTTTAGGGCAGTGCAGTGGTGTTCGGGCAGTGTAGGGGGTTGTGCTGGGGCTGGTGTTTCAGGGTTTAGAGCAGTGCAATGGTGTTCTGGCAGTGTAGGGGGTCGTGCTGGGGCTAGTGTTTCACGGTTTAGGGCAGTGCAGTGGTGTTTGGGCAGTGTAGGGGGTCATGCTGGGGCTGGTGTTTCAGGGTTTAGGCCAGTGCAGTGGTGTTCGTGCAGTGTAGGTGGTCGTGCTGGGGCTGGTGTTTCAGGGTTTAGGGCAGTGCAGTGGTGTTCGGGCAGTGTAGGGGGTCATGCTGGTGCTGGTGTTTCAGGGTTTAGGGCAGTGCAGTGGTGCTCAGGCAGTGTAGGGGGTCGTGCTGGGGGTGGTGTTTATGGGTTTAGGGTATTGCAGTGGTGTTCGGGCAGTGTAGGGGGTCGTGCTGGGGCTGGTGTTTCAGGATTTAGGGCTGTGCAGTGGTGTTCGGGCAGTGTAGGGGGTTGTGCTGGGGCTGGTGTTTTAGGATTTAGGGCAGTGCAGTGGTGTTTGTGCAGTGTAGGGGGTCATGCTGGGGCTGGTGTTTCAGGGTTTAGGGCAGTGCAGGCAGTGGTGCTCGGGCAGTGTAGGGGGTCATGCTGGGGGTGGTGTTTCTGGGTTTAGGGTAGTGCAGTGGTGTTCGGGCAGTGTAGGGGTTCGTGCTGGGGCTGGTGTTTCAGGGTTTAGGGCAGTGCAGTGGTGTTCGGGCAGTGTAGGGCGTCATGCTGGGGCTGGTGTTTCAGTGTTTTGGGCAGAGCAGTGGTGTTCGGGCAGTGTAGGGGGTCGTGCTGGGGGTGGTGTTTCAGGGTTTAGAGCAGTGCAGTGGTGTTCGAGCAGTGTAGGGGTCGTGCTGGGGGTGGTGTTTCAAGGTTTAGGGCAGTGGTGTTCGGGCAGTGTAGGGGGTCTTGCTGGGGGTGATGTTTCAGGGTTTAGGGCAGTGCAGTGGTGTTCGGGCAGTGTAGGGGGTCTTGCTGGGGGCAGTGTTTCAGGGTTTAGGGCAGAGCAATGGTGTTCAGGCAGTGTAGGTGGTTGTGTTGGAGGTGGTGTTTCAGGCTTTAGGGCAGTGCAGTGGTATTCGGGCAGTGTAGGGGGTCTTGCTGGGGGTAGAGTTTTAGGGTTTAGGGCAGTGGTGTTCGGGCAGTATAGGGGGTCTTGCTGGGGGTGGTGTTTCAGGGTTTAGGGCAGTGCAGTGGTGTTCGGGCAGTGTAGGGGGTCGTGCTAGGGGCTGGTGTTTCAGGGTTTAGGGCAGTGCAGTGGTGTTCGGGCAGTGTAGGGGGTCGTGCTGGGGGTGGTGTTTCAGGGTTTAGGGCAGTGCAGTGGTGTTTGGGCAGTGTAGGGGGTCGTGCTGGGTCTGGTGTTTCAGGGTTTAGGGCAGTGCAGTGGTGTTCGGGCAGTGTAGGGGGTCATGCTGGGGGCGGTGTTTCAGGGTTTAGGGCAGTGCAGTAGTGTTCGGGCAGTGTAGGGGGTCGTGCAGGGGGTGGTGTTTCAGGGTTTAGGGCAGTGCAATGGTGTTCGGGCAGTGTAGGGGGTCATGCTGGGGCTGATGTTTCAGCGTTTAGTGCAGCGCAGTGGTGTTCGGGCAGTGTAGGGGGTCTTGCTGGGGGTGGTGTTTCAGGGTTTAGGGCAGTGCAGTGGTGTTCGGGCAGTGTAGGGGGTCTTGCTGGGTCTGGTGTTTCAGGGTTTAGGGCAGTGCAGTGGTGTTCGGGCAGTGTAGGGGGTCTTGCTGGGGCTGGTGTTTCAGGGTTTAGGGTAGTGCAGTGGTGTTCGGGCAGTGTAGGGGGTCGTGCTGGGGCTGGTGTTTGAGGGTTTAGGGCAGTGCAGTGGTGTTCGGGCAGTGTAGGGGGTCGTGCTGGGGGTGGTGTTTCAGGGTTTAGGGCAGTGCAGTGGTGTTCGGGCAGTGTAGGGGGTCGTGCTGGGGCTGGTGTTTCAGGGTTTTGGGCAGAGCAGTGGTGTTCGGGCAGTGTAGGGGGTCGTGCTGGGGGTGGTGTTTTAGGGTTTAGGGCACTGCAGTGTTGTTCGGGCAGTGTAGGGGGTCTTGCTGGGGGTGGTGTTTCAGGGTTTAGGGCAGTGGTGTTCGGGCAGTGTAGGGGGTCTTGCTGGGGGTGATGTTTCAGGGTTTAGGCAGTGCAGTGGTGTTCGGGCAGTGTAGGGGGTCTTGCTGGGGGTAGTGTTTCAGGGTTTAGGGCAGTGCAGTAGTGTTCGTGCAGTGTAGGGGGTCATGCTGGGGGCGGTGTTTCAGGGTTTAGGGCAGTGCAGTAGTGTTCGGGCAGTGTAGGGGTCGTGCAGGGGGTGGTGTTTCAGGGTTTAGGGCAGTGCAATGGTGTTCGGGCAGTGTAGGGGGTCGTGCTGGGGGTGGTGTTTCAGGGTTTAGGGCAGTGCAGTGGTGTTCGGGCAGTGTAGTGGGTCATGCAGGGGTGGTGTTTCAGGGTTTAGGGCAGTGCAGTGGTGTTCGGGCAATGTAGGGGGTCGTGCTGGGGCTGGTGTTTCAGGGTTTAGGGCAGTGCAGTGGTGTTCGGGCAGTGTAGGGGGTCTTGCTGGGGGTGGTGTTTCAGGGTTTAGGGCAGTGGTGTTCGGGCAGTGTAGGGGGTCTTGCTGGGGGTGATGTTTCAGGGTTTAGGGCAGTGCAGTGGTGTTCGGGCAGTGTAGGGGGTCTTGCTGGGGGTAGTGTTTCAGGGTTTAGGGCAGTGCAGGGGTGTTCGTGCAGTGTAGGGGGTCGTGCTGGGGATGGTGTTTCAGGGTTTAGGCCAGTGCAGTAGTGTTCGGGCAGAGTAGGGGGTCGTGCAGGGGGAATGGTGTTTCAGGGTTTAGGGCAGTGCAGTGGTGTTCGGGCAGTGTAGTGGGTCATGCAGGGGGTGGTGTTTCAGGGTTTAGGGCAGTGCAGTGGTGTTCGGGCAATGTAGGGGGTCGTGCTGGGGCTGGTGTTTCAGGGTTTAGGGCAGTGCAGTGGTGTTCGGGCAGTGTAGGGGGTCTTGCAGGGGGTGGTGTTTCAGGGTTTAGAGCAGTGGTGTTCGGGCAGTGTAGGGGGTCTTGCTGGGGGTGATGTTTCAGGGTTTAAGGCAGTGCAGTGGTGTTCGGGCAGTGTAGGGTGTCGTGCTGGGGGTGGTGTTTCAGGGTTTATGGCAGTGCAGTGGTGTTCGGGCAGTGTAGGGGGTCGTGCACGGGGTGGTGTTTCAGGGTTTAGGGCAGTGCAGTGGTGTTCGGGCAGTGTAGGGGGTTGTGCTGGGGCTGGTGTTTCAGGGTTTAGAGCAGTGCAATGGTGTTCTGGCAGTGTAGGGGTCGTGCTGGGGCTAGTGTTTCACGGTTTAGGGCAGTGCAGTGGTGTTCGGGCAGTGTAGGGGGTCATGCTGGGGCTGGTGTTTCAGGGTTTAGGCCAGTGCAGTGGTGTTCGTGCAGTGTAGGTGGTCGTGCTGGGGCTGGTGTTTCAGGGTTTAGGGCAGTGCAGTGGTGTTCGGGCAGTGTAGGGGGTCATGCTGGGGCTGGTGTTTCAGGGTTTAGGGCAGTGCAGTGGTGCTCAGGCAGTGTAGGGGGTCGTGCTGGGGGTGGTGTTTATGGGTTTAGGGTAGTGCAGTGGTGTTCGGGCAGTGTAGGGGGTCGTGCTGGGGCTGGTGTTTCAGGGTTTAGGGCAGTGCAGTGGTGTTCGGGCAGTGTAGGGGGTCGTGCTGGGGCTGGTGTTTTAGGATTTAGGGCAGTGCAGTGGTGTTTGTGCAGTGTAGGGGGTCATGCTGGGGCTGGTGTTTCAGGGTTTAGGGCAGTGCAGGCAGTGGTGCTCGGGCAGTGTAGGGGGTCGTGCTGGGGGTGGTGTTTCTGGGTTTAGGGTAGTGCAGTGGTGTTCGGGCAGTGTAGGGGTTCGTGCTGGGGCTGGTGTTTCAGGGTTTAGGGCAGTGCAGTGGTGTTCGGGCAGTGTAGGGGCGTCATGCTGGGGCTGGTGTTTCAGTGTTTTGGGCAGAGCAGTGGTGTTCGGGCAGTGTAGGGGGTCGTGCTGGGGGTGGTGTTTCAGGGTTTAGAGCAGTGCAGTGGTGTTCGAGCAGTGTAGGGGGTCGTGCTGGGGGTGGTGTTTCAGGGTTTAGGGCAGTGGTGTTCGGGCAGTGTAGGGGGTCTTGCTGGGGGTGATGTTTCAGGGTTTAGGGCAGTGCAGTGGTGTTCGGGCAGTGTAGGGGGTCTTGCTGGGGGCAGTGTTTCAGGGTTTAGGGCAGAGCAATGGTGTTCAGGCAGTGTAGGTGGTTGTGTTGGAGGTGGTGTTTCAGGCTTTAGGGCAGTGCAGTGGTATTCGTGCAGTGTAGGGGGTCTTGCTGGGGGTAGTGTTTCAGGGTTTAGGGCAGTGGTGTTCAGGCAGTGTAGGGGGTCTTGCTGGGGGTGGTGTTTCAGGGTTTAGGGCAGTGCAGTGGTGTTCGGGCAGTGTAGGGGGTCGTGCAGGGGCTGGTGTTTCAGGGTTTAGGGCAGTGCAGTGGTGTTCGGGCAGTGTAGGGGGTCGTGCTGGGGGTGGTGTTTCAGGGTTTAGGGCAGTGCAGTGGTGTTTGGGCAGTGTAGGGGGTCGTGCTGGGTCTGGTGTTTCAGGGTTTAGGGCAGTGCAGTGGTGTTCGGGCAGTGTAGGGGGTCATGCTGGGGGTGGTGTTTCAGGGTTTAGGGCAGTGCAGTGGTGTTCGGGCAGTGTAGGGGGTCGTGCAGGGGGTGGTGTTTCAGGGTTTAGGGCAGTGCAGTGGTGTTCGGGCAGTGTAGGGGGTCATGCTGGGGCTGATGTTTCAGCGTTTAGTGCAGCGCAGTGGTGTTCGGGCAGTGTAGGGGGTCTTGCTGGGGGTGGTGTTTCAGGGTTTAGGGCAGTGCAGTGGTGTTCGGGCAGTGTAGGGGGTCTTGCTGGGTCTGGTGTTTCAGGGTTTAGGGCAGTGCAGTGGTGTTCGGGCAGTGTAGGGGGTCTTGCTGGGGCTGGTGTTTCAGGGTTTAGGGTAGTGCAGTGGTGTTCGGGCAGTGTAGGGGGTCGTGCTGGGGCTGGTGTTTGAGGGTTTAGGGCAGTGCAGTGGTGTTCGGGCAGTGTAGGGGGTCGTGCTGGGGGTGGTGTTTCAGGGTTTAGGGCAGTGCAGTGGTTTTCAGGCAGTGTAGGGGGTCGTCCTGGGGGTGGTGTTTCAGGGTTTAGGGCAGTGCAGTGGTGTTCGGGCAGTGTTGGGGGTCGTGCTGGGGGTGGTGTTTCAGGGTTTAGGGCAGTGCAGTGGTGTTCGGGCAGTGTAGGGGGTCGTGCTGGGGCTGGTGTTTCAGGGTTTTGGGCAGAGCAGTGGTGTTCGGGCAGTGTAGGGGGTCGTGCTGGGGGTGGTGTTTTAGGGTTTAGGGCACTGCAGTGGTGTTCGGGCAGTGTAGGGGGTCTTGCTGGGGGTGGTGTTTCAGGGTTTAGGGCAGTGGTGTTCGGGCAGTGTAGGGGGTCTTGCTGGGGGTGATGTTTCAGGGTTTAGGGCAGTGCAGTGGTGTTCGGGCAGTGTAGGGGGTCTTGCTGGGGCTGGTGTTTCAAGGTTTAGGGCAGTGCAGTAGTGTTCGTGCAGTGTAGGGGGTCATGCTGGGGGCGGTGTTTCAGGGTTTAGGGCAGTGCAGTAGTGTTCGGGCAGTGTAGGGGTCGTGCAGGGGTGGTGTTTCAGGGTTTAGGGCAGTGCAATGGTGTTCGGGCAGTGTAGGGGGTCGTGCTGGGGGTGGTGT
Source organism: Calotriton arnoldi (assembly GCA_963921515.1). Taxonomy (NCBI): domain Eukaryota; kingdom Metazoa; phylum Chordata; class Amphibia; order Caudata; family Salamandridae; genus Calotriton; species Calotriton arnoldi. The sequence continues at coordinate 552,981 of CAWUFW010012109.1, forward strand.
TTCAGTGTTTAGGGCAGTGCAGTGGTGTTCGGGCAGTGTAGTGGGTCATGCAGGGGGTGGTGTTTCAGGGTTTAGGGCAGTGCAGTGGTGTTCGGGCAATGTAGGGGGTCGTGCTGGGGCTGGTGTTTCAGGGTTTAGGGCAGTGCAGTGGTGTTCGGGCAGTGTAGGGGGTCTTGCTGGGGGTGGTGTTTCAGGGTTTAGGGCAGTGGTGTTCGGGTAGTGTAGGGGGTCTTGCTGGGGGTGATGTTTCAGGGTTTAGGGCAGTGCAGTGGTGTTCGGGCAGTGTAGGGGGTCTTGCTGGGGGTAGTGTTTCAGGGTTTAGGGCAGTGCAGGGGTGTTCGTGCAGTGTAGGGGGTCGTGCTGGGGATGGTGTTTCAGGGTTTAGGCCAGTGCAGTAGTGTTCGGGCAGAGTAGGGGGTCGTGCAGGGGGAATGGTGTTTCAGGGTTTAGGGCAGTGCAGTGGTGTTCGGGCAGTGTAGTGGGTCATGCAGGGGGTGGTGTTTCAGGGATTAGGGCAGTGCAGTGGTGTTCGGGCAATGTAGGGGGTCGTGCTGGGGCTGGTGTTTCAGGGTTTAGGGCAGTGCAGTGGTGTTCGGGCAGTGTAGGGGGTCTTGCTGGGGGTGGTGTTTCAGGCTTTAGGGCAGTGGTGTTCGGGCAGTGTAGGGGGTCTTGCTGGGGGTGATGTTTCAGGGATTAGGGCAGTGCAGTGGTGTTCGGGCAGTGTAGGGTGTCGTGCTGGGGGTGGTGTTTCAGGGTTTAGGGCAGTGCAGTGGTGTTCGGGCAGTGTAGGGGGTCGTGCACGGGGTGGTGTTTCAGGGTTTAGGGCAGTGCAGTGGTGTTCGGGCAGTGTAGGGGTTTGTGCTGGGGCTGGTGTTTCAGGGTTTAGGGCAGTGCAATGGTGTTCTGGCAGTGTAGGGGGTCGTGCTGGGGCTAGTGTTTCACGGTTTAGGGCAGTGCAGTGGAGTTCGGGCAGTGTAGGGGGTCATGCTGGGGCTGGTGTTTCAGGGTTTAGGGCAGTGCAGTGGTGTTCGTGCAGTGTAGGTGGTCGTGCTGGGGCTGGTGTTTCAGGGTTTAGGGCAGTGCAGTGGTATTCGGGCAGTGTAGGGGGTCATGCTGGGGCTGGTGTTTCAGGGTTTAGGGCAGTGCAGTGGTGCTCAGGCAGTGTAGGGGGTCGTGCTGGGGGTGGTGTTTATGGGTTTAGGGTAGTGCAGTGGTGTTCGGGCAGTGTAGGGGGTCGTGCTGGGGCTGGTGTTTCAGGGTTTAGGGCAGTGCAGTGGTGTTCGGGCAGTGTAGGGGGTCGTGCTGGGGCTTGTGTTTCAGGGTTTTGGGCAGAGCAGTGGTGTTCGGGCAGTGTAGGGGGTCGTGCTGGGGGTGGTGTTTCAGGGTTTAGGGCAGTGCAGTGGTGTTCGGGCAGTGTAGGGGGTCGTGCTGGGGGTGTTGTTTCAGGGTTTAGGGCAGTGGAGTGGTGTTTGGGCAGTGTAGGGGGTCTTGCTGGGGATAGTGTTTCAGGGTTTAGGGCAGTGCAGTGGTGTTTGGGCAGTGTAGGGGGCCGTGCTGGGGGTGGTGTTTCAGGGTTTAGGGCAGTGCAGTGGTGTTCGGGCAGTGTAGGGGGTCGTGAAGGGGGTGGTGTTTCAGGGTTTAGGGCAGTGCAGTGGTGTTCGGGCAGTGTAGTGGGTCGTGCTGGGGGTGGTGTTTCAGGGTTTAGGGCAGTGCAGTGGTGTTCGAACAGTGTAGGGGGTCGTGCAGGGGCTGGTGTTTCAATGTTTAGGGCAGTGCAGTGGTGTTCGGGCAGTGTAGGGGGTCGTTCTGGGGGTAGTGTTTTAGGGTTTAGGGTAGTGCAGTGGTGCTTGTGTAGTGTAGGGGGTCGTGCTGGGGGTAGTGTTTTAGGGTTTAGGGTAGTGCAGTGGTGTTTGTGTAGTGTAGGGGGTCATGTTTTAGGGTAGTGCAGTGGTGTTTGGGTAGTGTAGGGGGTCGTGCTGGGGGTATTGTTTTAGGATTTAGGTTAGTGCAGTGGTGTTTGGGTAGTGTAGGGGATCGTGCTGGGGGTAGGGTTTTAGGGTTTAGGGTAGTGCAGTGGTGTTTGTGTAGTGTAGGGGGTCATGCTGGGGGTGGTGTTTTAGGGTTTAGGATAGTGCAGTGGTGCTTGTGTAGTGTAGGGAGTCGTGCTGGGGTAGTGTTTTAGGGTTTAGAGTAGTGCAGTAGTGTTTTTGTAGTGTAGGGGGTCATGTTTTAAGATGCAACGCTCCAATACCTGACCAGTCTGCACTACATAAAACTGCAAAAAAACTAAAAATAAAAAGTGTTTTGCACACTTTTGTCATTGGGCTATATGTGGGCTACATCTGGGTAATATTTGTGCTACATTTGGGCTCTTTTTTCTCTGGTGGCCATCTTGGAAGACTTCTTTGTTATGAAGTTTCCTAATTTCCTCATTTACTGCAGTCTCCTCAGTAGGAAATGCTTTCAGTTTTTTACTTTGATTCCATCAAGAAGGCATTCAGATGTGTCTCACATTTGCCATAAATTCAGAATGTTAGCACTCTAGTTGCTCATTAGATCACTGTACTAAAGCTACTGCTCACCAGGGAGTTAACTGGAAGTCTGCTGCTGGTATTGAAAGTGATTGTTTCAGTCTGCATGTCAGAATTTTCTAATGAAATAGAAGAGGATTTGAGATCTCACTTAAAACATGCCCTCATTTTTCTTTCTGCAGCACTAACCATAATTTCTATTTAAAAAAGAACCCCCTCATTTTGTTCCTTTTTAAATTAAATGTTTTAAGTATTAACGGTTTATTCCAATCAAGATGGCTTCCGGTGTGCCATACTTTTGTCATAAGTAAGGCTGTTAGCGCTCTAGTTGTTCTTTAGAACACTCTGGGAAGCTGCAGTAGAACACAAAGGCATCAACTGGCAGGCTGCTCCTGTTGAAATATAACAGGAAGATATTTGAGATCACACTTGAAACATGTCCTAATTTTTCTTTCTACAGCACTACCCATAATTTTTATGACAAAATGAACCCCATCATTTTGTTCCTTTTTAAATTAAATGTTTTAAGTGTTACCAGTTTATTCCAATCAAGATGGCTTCAGGTGTGCCATACTTTTGTCATAAGTAAGGCTGTTAGCACTCTAGTTGTTCTTTAGAACACTCTGGGAAGCTGCAGTAGAACACAAAGGCATCAACTGACAGGCTGCTCCTGTTGAAATATAACAGGAAGATATTTGAGATCTCACTTGAAACATGTCCTAATTTTTCTTTCTATAGCACTAACCATAATTTCTATGACAAAATGAACCCCATCATTTTGTTCCTTTTTAAATTAAATGTTTTAAGTGTTACCAGTTTATTCCAATCAAGATGGCTTTAGGTGTGCCATACTTTTGTCATAAGTAAGGCTGTTAGCACTCTAGTTGTTCTTTAGAACACTCTGGGAAGCTGCAGTAGAACACAAAGGAATCAACTGACAGTCTCTGCCCTTGTTGGATGTACATGTTTTACTGAGAATGTCAGACTTCATTCTCACATGACTGAGAAAGATAATGTGAATTTACAGAAAATATGCTCTCATTTTAGCTTCTGGAGCACCTTCCAAAACTGTATGGGACAAGCATGTGAAAATAGTTTTCTCTCAAACATGATTCATGATATCCCAGCAGAAGATTTTTCACAGGGTAAAATCACCTTAGAACACACCACAATTCCTGAAATCAGTATGGTACCATCAACAAATGAATTCTAATGTAACTAAAGTCTGTTATCACCCTTAATAGTTCTCCTTTTGGTAACCCTCAAAATCTTTGATTCACTACAAGGCATTTCAATGGGGTACTATCATGTATATTGGTCTCAAGATGGCTGCCAGCAATTCCAGGATGAAGTGCTGACAGCCAATCAGATCTCACGATGACATGTGTGGTTAGGCTCCGCCCAGATATATATGTGTTTTTACTTTTGATTTTCTCAGCAACTACTGAACGGATTTACACCATTTAACAAAAGGGTTCTTTCTGAACCAAGAACTACCTCTTTGCCAAATTTGGTGTAATTCCGTTCAGCAGTTCGGGCTGTAGCCTTGCATAAAGTTTCCAATGGGAAATTTATTTTTTGACTCTTATTTTTTAATTTCTCCGCAACTACTGAACGGATTTACACCATTTAACAAAAAGGGTTCTTTCTGAACCAAGAACTACCTCTTTGCCAAATTTGGTGTAATTCCGTTCAGCAGTTCGGGCTGTAGCCGTGTCTAAAGTTTCCTATGGGAAAATGAATGGGGAAAACACGTTTTGGGACCCCCTTTTTTCTCGGCCCCCGCTTGATGAATCACCCCGAGACTTTCAGGGTAGGAGCGGACCGGAGCGGGCCATAAAGTTTGAAAATTTCGCGAAGATTCGTCAACCGGCAAGAGAGTTATTTCAAATAGAATGTCGCGGATTTCCTATGGAAAATAGGTCCTAACTATAACTATCTACTGGCGACCGCCAGTAGATAATATATATATATATATATATATATATATTTTTTTTTTTTTCTTTCTCAGAACAAAACCAGCACGTTACCTCCTCGCACCAGATAAAGACACAGCAGTCCAAGGTGGGTTTCTCCAATTTCACTTTATTGCAGATTTGAGGGCTATGACGCGTTTCAGCAGGATCCCCTGCCTTGATCACATGTGAAGCCAAACTCCCGACCTGAATATAAGTGCTTTACAATCACCACGTGATACATATAGACATAAACAAAACAGTTCGGGGCAGATTTACAAGCCCCTTGCGCCACTTTTGCGTCACTTTTCCCATGTTAAAAATGACGCAAAAGTGGCGCAAGGGCCTTGTAAATCTGCCCCTTCAACACCAAGATGGCTGTCACTCCCAAATATCATTGTTCACTTCACTTTTTTTAGTTTTTTTACTTGATACAGGTTGAAATATTATGGCGCTTGAAATAACATTGCATTTAAATGTATGTAGTTTCAATTGAATTTCTGCACGCGTATTCTTTCTTCCTGTTCCTTTACTCGTTTTTTGGATTCACTTCAATGAACTTTATTGTTCCTTGACAGACATGCCCTTCTCTCGTGTTCAATAAAGACACCTCACTGCGCAGAGATTTTGAGCGTTCTGCCGGTTTTAGGGGCATATTAACAAGGCGGCGATAAACAATTATCGCCGCTTTTGCGGCCGTTTTCGGCCGAAAAGCGGCGATAATCATATCGCCTTATCAGTAAAGACACGCTATCGCGTGTTTTGCTGATTTTGCTCCCGTTTCCAGCACGCCTGACTTCGCATCGATAATGAGATGCAAAGTAGGCGTGTCTGTGGAAACAACATGGGTAAATATCGCGAAGGCAGCTTCGCGATATTTACAATGCGGGAAGCGATTATTTAATCGCTAAGTATGCTTAACGCAGGAATTTAACGTCTGTTAAATTCCTGACTAAGGCATACTTAACATGGGGGGTGGATTCTGTGGCTAAGACCACAGGCCCTATCATCTAGGATATCGCCGTTTTCCCATGGAAAACGGCGATATCCACGCTATTTCTGACATTTTTATCGCCTCGGCGATGCACGTTGTTAATAACGCGCTAACCGGGCGATAAATTCCAGAGATAGCCGGCGATAAATATGCAAGCGCTAAGCGCGCTTTGCGATATTTGTCGCCGGCCCTTGATAATATGCCCCTTAGCTGTTTGAGTGGAATCTTTAGCGTGTTAACCACCTTGCACTTGAGGGCAGCACGCGCCATAAAATTACACCATGTTAAATTAATGTTTCGCACTGAATAGCATGACCTATCAATGGAGTAACAATGTCGACAAATTCAAAGATTGATTATGCCACTGTCCAGGCAGGCGGGGTAAAGTGCTAATGCTTTCTGTACCCATCGGTCTAAAAATTGTTTAAGTGCAAAAAGGACAAATTTCAAGAAACACTGTGCAAATAGCGCGATAGTAGCTGATCGTAAGGATAAAGTACGAGTGCTAGATTAAGAAGTTGCTACTGCAGTTTTAGGGATTAAGTGCAAGTGCTTTTTTCTTCAACATAAAATCGCCCATGTACAAATTGGCATCTATGCAATCCTAGGGTCTGACTTTCATCGATGTGCCAAATGGCAATTTATTTGGCAAATTGTGCGGATTTTAATAGCAGCTGCCAATGAAGATAAAGTGCAAGTGCAAATTTACAATTTACAGTACTAACTGTAGTCATAACTACAGTTTGGGGATAAAGTGCAAGTGCTTTACAGTACTGACTATATTGATTTGTAAAGTGCAAGTGCTCTCTCCCTAACCCTATACTGCATATGTGCAAATTCACAAACTTTCCCTTCTTCAAACACGCTAGTTAATTAAGATGGAATTGTGCCAAACTGTACCCGGTTAAACCAATAGAGAGAATTCTAGCTCCGCGCTCTAGCAAATTTGAACTTTTAAAACACTTCAGGGCTTTTCGTCCAACTTGTGAACACAAACATGTCTATATACAATATACACATTAAACACATTCATTACAAAAGATCATATAAAAGATCATATAAAAGCATTTAACAATTTCACATCACCAAGTACGTTTTTCACTGGGGCAGATCCTAACCACTGCAGCTACTCTGTCACTGTGAGGTCAAAGGAGCCTAACTCAGTACAACCAATCATAATAAATGAGCATGTAACCCTTCATCGGAATTCAGGCCATTTGGACTTTTACAATCGAGCATTAAAATATAACGCGACTCCAGCTTTCTCAGCTCGGCCTCCCGATTTCCTCCTCTTCTCTTTTTGGGTACTGAGTCTATCACGAAATACGCCAAATCCTCCACCCTGCCTCTGTGGACTTCATTAATGTGGCGGGCAACAGGATAGGATGGGTCCTTATTTTTGACTGCTCTCAGATGTTGGAGAATTCTTACGTGGGCCATATGGATGGTACTGCCCACGTAGACCATGGGGCACGTGCATTGCAGCATGTACACCACATGGTCACTCCTGCAATTGAGAAACATAGGAATCCTCCAAGGTTTGGACATCAGAGGCAACTGTAGTTCTTTTTTGTTAACCCCATGTTTGCAGGCCTTACATTTAAGGCATTTGTTGAAGCCTGGGTTGGCCTTGAGCCAGCTTTCAGTTTCAATCAGTTCCGGACTACTGTTGACTAGCTGTTGTCGCATAGAACTGGCTCTTCTATATGAGATGAGTGGTTTTCTGGGCACTAAATCTTTTAGGATGGGATCCCCTCTAATCAGGTACCGATGCCTATTCATGCAGGCTCTCACCCTAGCATGGTAGGCATTGTACCGGGTTATCATCCTAAGGTCTTGTTTTGGTTCATTTGTCTGTTTTCGTTTAGTTTTACTTTCCCCAAAGAGCATTTCTTGTCTGGACATGCTTTCAACTTTAGCCACTGCTTGATCTAGAACGGTCTGGGTGTAACCTCTTTCCTTAAATCTCATAGTCAGTTCCGTCTGTGCATGTACCAGGGAGCTTGCCTCACTACAGTTTCTTTTCATGCGAAGCTGCTCCGCATAAGGAATGCTCTGTTTTAGCTTTTGGGGATGGAAACTCTTACAGTGCAATACAGAATTACCGGCCGTAGGCTTCCTAAATGTACGCGTATGTAGACAACCATTATTTATGAACACTTCTAGATCTAAAAAATGTACATATGATGGACTTATGTTATCAGTGAATTTCAAATTCAGAGTATTTACATTAAGAGAGGCAACAAATATTTTGGCATCATCTTTTGTCCCCCTCCATATGATGAACAGGTCATCTATAAATCTGACCCACAACCTGATGTTGCTCTCCCACTCTTTTCTGAGTGTAGTTCTGAGTACCTGCTCCTCCCACCAGCCCATGTGGAGGTTCGCATAGCTGGGGGCGAAGCAGGTCCCCCTCAGTTGAATAAAGGTGTCACTGCCATACTGAAACAAATTATTCTCCAGACATAGTTCTGCCATTCGTAAAAGCATTTCAGAGTGCTGGTACAGTTGTAACGGCCTGCTACCCAAAAAGTGCCTAAGCGACCTTAAGCCATCAGTATGAGCAATGCTCGTATAGAGCGAGGTGACATCGAGGGTAATTAGCAGATCCCCCTCTTCCCACAAGATCTCATGCAGTTTCCTCAGGAAGTCACCTGTGTCTTGGATATGTGACGGCAAAGTCTTAACAAAGTTCTGTAAGAAATGATCTAAAAATCTTGATGTGATTTCAAAAAGGCTGCCAATCGCCGAAATAATTGGCCTCCCAGGAGGTGTCGTCATGTCTTTGTGAACTTTGGGTATTAGATAGAGAATGGGGGTTACTGGATTGTCCACTTTCAAATACTGTAGCTCTGCGTCTGAGATCAACCCCATACCCCTCCATCTCATCAATTCCTTATGGTATTTCGCTTTCACTTCCAAGACAATACTTTGTGGGACTTTCTGGTAGCACTCTTTATCTTTTAGTTGGGATTTTGCTTCAGCATCATATTGGCAAAGAGGCCATAAAACTACGTTGCCCCCTTTATCCGATTGTCTTACGACTATGTCTTTTCTTGCTTTTATCTTCTTCATAATCGTTTCATACTTTATTTCTTCCTCTTTCATGCTTTTATAGAAGTTTTTGCTTGATTCCTTTGCCAACTCCTTGAGGTCAATGACCACTCGTTCTGCAAATAAATCAATTGAGTCTTTTGGCATGACCGGTGTAAAGGTTGATTTCTTCCGGAATTCCGTCACACTAATCCCATATGTATCAAGACCCAGTCTGTCAATGAGATTGGTACTGATCGAATCTCCCTCTGGAATGCTAGCATCTCTCTCCAACTCATCCATGTCTCTGAGTAAGTACAGATCCTCCACCGCTAGATTGCCTGTGTTATCCTGTTGTGACCTACTCTGGCCTTGATGTTTTCGTGGGGTTTGTTTATCAAAATACTTGCTCAGTTTTCGAACAAACTGGAAAAAATCAATGCGTGTTTGCGCATAGTTGAAATTATTACGACTACAAAAAGACAGGCCTAATGACAGAGTGTTCAAATCTGCCTCCGACAGTTCCAGTTCTGAGAGGTTTATTACGGTGATCGACTTATGGTTTTTTAATTCCGTTTGTTCTCCTTCTTCCTGGAGCCTCACCTCAGTTCCATGCCTTCTTCGCCTTCTCTTTCTTTTTCGTTTCTGTTGTAGCCCCTGCCTCTTCCTCCTCTCGTTGGTCTTTGTCTGGCAGTTATGTTGCGGTCCATGCCTAAAAACGCAGCTCTTGAATGACAGTAGAGGGTTTATTTTGGTTGCCTGTTGGATCTCCGGACCCTTCTGGGTCGGTTTCAGCCTCCGAGCTCCATTCCGAGCTAGTGTCTGTGTTCCTGTGCCTTTCTTTATTTTTACTGGATGGGACAGGGTTGCCCGACAGCTCTTGTCTGCGCAGAGTATCAAACCTTTTGGCGAAGGTATAGATCTGTCCCCGCTGGTAATCCAGGCGGTCTCTTGTAAACTTGGTCGCTTTTCTCTCTTTTATTGTGTTTTCATATTTGCTTTTTTTGATCGCCAGTTCCTTTTCAAACTTGTCAATTGCTTCAGGAGTTAATAACGTTGCCAGTTGTATTTGTAGTCTTTTAATCTCTTCTAGTATTTTTTCTCAGTCTTTCCTGGCATATTTGGTGAGGATTCTCATCATGTTGTTGGAGGACTCCGCACTGTTTGTCGCCCACTCTTGTAACATGTCAGGATCTAGATTTTCGAAGGTTGGTGCTATTAATATTCTTAAGCCCCTCAGGACTCGTCCTACTTCAAGATACTTGTCCAGGGATCTGGTTTCCCACCATTTAGATATTTCATTGCGCCGTAGTTTCTGTAACTGCCGCATAATGGTCTGAGCATCATTACATCTAATATCCCCACCAGATCCTGACTCTTTATTCTGGCCACTGGTTCCAGGTCTTTCTTCGACGAACACAGCCTCAACAGCTTCCTCTCGCAGTCTGACCCAATCCTCCATTATATATATATATATATATATATATATTCACTGAAAAAACCATAGGTTTTAGGGACAGTTATAGTTAGTTGGACATTGCACTCGTACAAAACCCGTGAAATTCCCCCGTTATAGTTAGTCCAGCTAACTATAACTCGCGCCCCGCAATGCACTGCTGATGACGTCACTTATTACATCACTCATGACATGGTCAGTGACATCACTGATGACATCACTGATGACATCTCAAATGACATCACTGATGACATCATCCAGTGACTGTGTGTTTCTGTAAAGTTTAAATATTTTTAATATATATAGGAAAAGACGTATTGAAGAATGAGTGGGTGTGTAAGTGTCTGTATGGATGATTTAGTAGGTGCGTGACTGACTGTATAAGTGAGTGATTTAACGTATCTTACTGAATGCATGGGTTAGTGACTAAACTGGGTGAATGTCTGTATCCGTCTGTCTGTTGCTGTGTAAGTGGCTGCATGTGTTTGTGAATAGCTACATGAGTGTCTATATGAGTTATTGAATGCTTGTCTGAGTATCTGTATGGGTGCCTGAGTGTTTGTGTGGGAGGGGTGTGTGCAACTCTGTGCATAGATGTGTGAGTGGGTGATTCACTGGGTGGATGGTTTCAAGAGTGCATCTGTGATAGACTGTATGGGTGGGTAAGTGTGTGTAAGAGTGTGTTAGTGAGTAAATGTATGTCCCAGTGGTACATGTGTGAGTAACTACATATGTGAAAGGCAGTATATATGTGTGTTGGAGTATATAAATAGCTATAAGCGAGAGTGAGTGATTGTGATAGTGGCTGTATGGATGAGTGTGTGCTTGTATCAGTGATTGTATAAGAGCGTAACAATGTGCTAGTCTTTGTATGATTAAGTGAGCTGGTGTGTGTATAACTGTATAGGTGAGTAAATGGCAGTGTGTTTAATTATTTGCATGACTGACTAGGTGTGTGAGTACCTCTATGGATGAGTGGCGGTGTTTGAGTGTCTATATAGGAGTAAGAGTGCATATGATAGTCCTGTACTGAGTGACCGTAAGTATGAGTGACTGTACGGGTGAGTGAGTGTATGTGTGTGTGTAGACCTAAGAATCAGTGAGTGGGTATGTAGTTATTGGTGTTGGAGTGTCTATGGTTTTGCGAATGGCAGTCTGTAATTTAGAGTGGGTGTATCAAAGGTTATATTAGGGTGTGAGGAGGTGCATCAGATTATCATGTGGATGATGTCATCAGTGATGTCATTTGAGATGTCATCAGTGATGTCATCAGTGATGTCACTGA